>HG995180.1:13950000-14550000 GCA_905333005.2 Lycaena phlaeas | reverse complement strand
ACCCAATTACAGGTAAATTGTATGAGCAGTGGTGTAATTTCATTTCATCATTGTTATATTTGAATAGTTTATCAGTACCAAGATGTGTGGTGCCTTTAGAACCGATAGAGGTACAATTGCATATATTCACAGATGCATCAGAAAAGGCATACGGTGCATGCTCATATATAAGATGCGTAAATACTGATGGCTCAATCAGTGTACATCTTTTAGCCTCCAAGAGCAAAGTGGCTCCATTAAAAGCTACCACAATACCACGGTTGGAGCTTTGTGGGGCACTTATAGGAGTGAGATTAGGGTTAAAAGCTTTATCATCACTTTCACTTGTTTTCAGTAAATGTATACTATGGATCGACTCGACCATAGTTTTAAGCTGGCTTGAGTCTTCTCCTAGTCAACTTAAGCCGTTTGTACGTCATCGTGTTTCGGAGATACAGGAAGGTTTCTGTGAACATGAGTGGCGCTACGTACCTTCGAAAGATAATCCGGCAGATCTCGCTTCACGAGGTATGCCGGCTGATATTTTGGGTAAATGTTCACTATGGTGGTCAGGACCTTCCTTCTTAATGTTGGATTCATCCGCCTGGCCACGCAAACCTTGTAATGCCGTGAACTTGGATATACCCGAAACAATTACTTGTTTGTTTACAAACAAAGAAAGAAATATATTTTCGACTTTAATTAGTACCTGTTCCAAATTTTCTAAATTACAACGTATCATGGCTTATGTGTTCAGATTTATTAATAACTCTCGACACGCATCTAAACAAACAAGTAGTAAAATCTTAAACAAGGAATTAACTAATGATGAACTTAATAATGCAACATTTTTTTTAATAAAGGTATCTCAAATTGATACGTTTCATGACGAACGACAAATGCTTCTAGGTAATAAAACATTGCCTCACAAAAATCGTCTGCTTTCGCTTTCTCCATTTATTGACTCGAATAATCTTATTCGAGTGGGGGGCAGACTGTCTAACAGTAATTACGATTATAACGTAAAGCATCCCATACTATTAAGCGCCAAACATCCTCTTTGTAAATTAATATTTCAGTCGTTACATCTCAAGTACCTGCACACCGGCCCTCGTTTGCTGTTGGCAATTGTCAGGCATAACTATTGGCCTTTAGGTGGGACAAACTTAGCTAAAGCTACAGTGCGTTCTTGCGTTAAGTGTTGCAAATTAAAAGCCAAGACCGTACAACCCATTATGGGAAACCTACCCGTAGAACGCACTCATTTAGAATTTCCCTTCTACGAGTGCGGTGTAGACTATGCTGGGCCAGTGACGATAGCCGACCGCAAGGGTCGGGGATGTAAACATATAAAATCTTACATTTGTGTGTTTGTTTGTTTAGCGACTAAGGCTGTGCACCTCGAGCTGGTTTCGGATCTTACGAAGGAGGCCTTTCTTGCTGCCTTAAAAAGGTTTACGTCGCGTCGAGGCAAACCCAAAGCCATTTTTTCGGACAATGGCACTACATTCATTGGTTCATTTAACGAACTGTCACATATTTTAAGTCAGATTTCACCGACAGACATAACCGAGGAGGGTATAGATTTTTCGTTCATCCCAGCGTATACTCCACACTTCGGTGGTTTGTGGGAATCTGCGGTCAAGTCAGTAAAACATCATCTCAGACGAATATTAGGTTTGGCGTACCTTGACTATGAAGAGATGAATACTCTATTGATACAGATTGAAGCCATTCTTAATTCTCGTCCAATTACTCCTTTATCTGACGACCCTTCTGATCTTTGTCCCTTAACTCCAGCTCATTTCCTTATCGGACGGTCCTTTGTGTCTGTTCCAGATCATCAAATAAACAGCAGCCAGATGTCATCTTTGTCACGCTTTCGACGCATCGAGCTCCTAAAGCAACATTTTTGGGCCAGATTTTCTAATGAATATATAACTTTGCTTCAGCAGAAAACAAAATGGTTCCAGTCCCAGGGAAAATTAGAGGAGGGTGCTCTTGTTATGCTTAAGGACAAGCTTAGTCCTCCCTTATTGTGGCCACTGGGTCGCATTGTTCGGGTGCTGCCGGGAGGAGATGGTGTCGCCAGGGTTGCCGACATCCGTACCAAGAAGGGCGTCGTCCGTCGCGCCTTCAATACTATTTGTCCCCTGCCAATATCGCATGGTTTTGAAGATACTTCAACGCGGGGAGTATATGGTGAAGACAGCGCCGCGCCGGGCGTGCGGCGGAGTGCGGAACGGAACGAATCGATTGACTGACAGCTGACTGTAACTGCTTCGTCATTACTACGATTCCAAAACGTCGGCCGTTACACACACAATTTTGTCGGGCTTGCCTTTGTAACGAATAGAATTTTACTTTGTATAGAATAAATCCAGTGAATATTGCAGTCTATTATTTATTTACACAAACGGGATATCAGAACTCCCTGATAATAACAGTTTAACGGGCACTGATCCCAACATACTGATAATCGTCGAAACAAACTCGGTAAAGATAATCCATAAATCCCAGCATTCCCAGTGTACATTAGGTTTCTTATATTTCAAGAATATCAATGTCTGCACAATGGTAAGCGCCATTAGAGCCGCCGGCGAGCAGCATTGTGCTGGCTTTTAGCGGCCAGCTCGCGAACAGCAAATTGCACCCACAATGCATCACCGCAATTACTTTGGAAATATTTTAAGCAGCGCTAAAATATTTTCAACAAATGTATTAGGTGTTAATGTTTTATAAAAAAATACATAATGAATACATGAAATAATTACTCTCGAATATACCGTGTAGACCTAGAACTGATGGATCTATAGATCATTTTTTTAAACATGAAAAATATATTTGATGTTTGTGCTTTAACCATGATTATATATCAGGATACATGAATGAGTTGCCCGGGCTGGTTAAAAGTCGACGCTCACCAAAAGCCAGGTAAAACATCTGTGGGTTTGCTGTATTAATAAAATATTATAAAAATCATAACTTGGAGTAGTCGGATAAAACATTGTCTCAAGTATCTCACAATCCTTAATCTCATTACTAGGTTATCATTATAATAAGTTACGTCATTCATAATCGAGGGAATTTTAATAAAACTTGCAAGCATTTGTCAGGTCGGAATTGGTACCGAAATCGTTTGTTTACAAGTTGGTTCCAAGTTGGTACTGCGTGGGTTTCGAGTTGGTTCCAATCCTCTTTACGGTTCCTTTATTGTCCAACTTGTGTCATTTTATCGCATTATTCCTTGTTTTATATTTCGCTACTTTTTCTCTTCAATTGCAATAGAGTAAGAATAATTTTATATTATTACATAATGTATCATCGGATTAATAAATTTCTTTACAATTGGGTTATTGTAAAGAAATTTCTATGGATGATCGCGGTTAAGTGTTAAAATTATGTTTTAATAATAGACTATTTCGCATTTAAACATTAACCCCACTAGTGGAGATAATATTATTATTATGATGGACAAGAAATGGAAACGCGAGTCACTGGTTCGAATCCCGTCACAATTTGTAAAATGATCACTGGTCTGTACTACATTGGTTAAAGCGGGCTAATCTGAGGGAAATTGCTAGCTATGTAATAAAATTGTGATTGAGAACGCGAAAACTAAAAACCCAAAAATGTTATATACTGTGCCGATAAAATACCTACATCTTATTGTTATCATGATAAATGCAAAATTTGTATAAATGGATGTTTGTTGGATATACTCGTATGCATTACTCTTTCAAACTAAAACTACAAATTAGTATTTAATAAAACTTTACAATAAATAATGTTCATCTGAATACCACATAGGCCAGTAATATCCGGGAATAAGAAAAAACACGGGCAAAATGATGGGATGTCACTAGCAAAGAATAGTTTTCTCGATTAAAAAGTAAAGTAAAGTATCCGTCCCTATATAATATTATCTATGTTTATATTATATTGTTTCTTATATGTGGAGGGGTGGGTTTTGGGCCATACTTCACTAATAGGCTGGTTCAATGCGGGTTGGTGAACTTTACACACCTTTAATGACTTTAAATATCATCAGGCACGCAAGTTTCCTCACGATCTTTTCCTTTACCGGTAAGCGAGCGATGGTCTGGTGTTCAGGTGCAATTAGAAATTTACAAAAACCCATTTCAAGGCACCATAGGATCAGGATCCAACCTGGACTCTCTCGCTCAAGAGGCCAAGCTCATATTCACTGGACCATCGCCGCTCTGATTAGACACATTGCAATGATGTAATCGCTGCTAGTATTGATGATATTGATGACATCGCTGTTTTATTGAATATCAGCATTAATTGCGGACACAACACGCGTGTCAGCTGATCATGTAATCATTTTCGCGGATGACGCCGCGTCACCGCGTCATGTCATACGTCATTACTGACATGTAATCCGCTAACTAACTCATACGAGTCATTGGCTATAAGGCTATAAGTCATCAAAATATGAACACACGTCAACGTAATAGATCAGCAAATATATTATTAAGCTGTATAATCATCACTATCAGGCGTCATCTTCATGGATGTTTATGTTCGGAAGTCAAAATCTCTTGGGATCACACACGCCATGTTCTTAATTGCGGGGTGTTTATTGTTGAGTATTTTGGCGATGAAATCCGTACAAAGATATTATCCAAAGTAGGTATTATGATATGTTTATGAATACATTTCTAATATTTGATACCCTGTGTGGGTTACATATTATTATGAAAAAAATATTAACTAATGCTTAAGCGAATTTAACTTATTTTAATAATAAAAAAAAATAAAGCTTTCGGCGCTCCTCATTCAGATTATATTCACTAATCATGAGGTTTAAAAACATTACAGAAATAACTTGTTTATACCACTACCACTCCTATACTAAACATTAATACAACAAGTCACTTGTAAGGTGTATATTAAACTCTTTCACTTTTTGTTCTCTATTTTCGTTCTCATTGTACAGCTATATTGTTCTAGTACTTAAGCATTTCGAGTCGACCAAGCGTTAGCGCGATGTACAAATTAGCTCTATCGACATAGTGTCATCTAACGGAAACTTCAATAACAATTTTATTTCAATTATTAAATCATACCATGGTTCGAAATCGAGTTTGACAATATAGTGACATCTATATAATATTCATTTAAATCTCAAACATGCCGCCCACCAAGAACAACAGTTCTTCGACTAATTTTATAATACAAAACAGTGACAATACATCGTGCTTATTTAACCATAAACAATTATTATGAATTATGTGAATATAGAAGAAAAACAAGTTAACAAATGAGGTTGAATAAAATGTTGTATAATTAAAACTAAACAAATTAAATTACACAGCTATGGGCAAAATACAAATCTTTGATGTAGGTCTCTTTATGAGATTGTTTTTACATTTCAATGTGACGACGCGCGTTACATTGTCCAAACCTGGGTGTGTTTATATTATTTTACCCAACAGCCATCTGGCAGGTGGTAAATCGCTACAGTGACTACGTCTCCCATGATGCACTATGCAGAACTTAGCCCTTATGTAGTTTACCATTAATGGTGCTTCCCCATAAAGGGTTTTGTTATGAGCCTCTCTGATGATTAGCTGCGTCAACCATTCTGATTTCGGCAACAGCATAGGATGTTTTTGGTCGTGTTCTAGGTTTGCCAAATGAAGCCGCCCACCAACACGGATTATTCCAACTTCATCGATTTGTGGAGAAAATGAGGTAAGTTTGCTCTTACGCTTTAATGTACCCTTTTTTATATCTTTTATTTCTTCTCCGTAAGCTAATTCTTGACACTTCGTTACCATAATTGCTAAAACTTCTTCTAATTCCATTTTCAACAGGTATCGATGACTTTTCTTTTTATTTTTCAGGAAGCGCCGGCAGTATGCAACAACTCTCAACAACTTTGTGAGTGAGGAGTACTTCGACCATATTGGATCTTCTTCAAGCGTTCCCAGGTAGGTATGTATTTTTCTTTCTTTCAGGTTAGTGTTTAACGATTTTGGGCTAGGATGTTGAATATTATTTTCTTTTAACCATCCAGGACCGATGTTGGCAACGTTTTGGTGATTTTTCCAACGAGGAATCTTAACTCCGGTAAGTTGAAGTAACTGTTCTCTGTAGGTTAGCCAATCTTTTAACAGATGTGATGGTAATTCTTCGTCCCACTGAATACCTGCTAGCCACAGCCTCTGAATGAATATTTTTGCCTTCCCTATACTGAGTGCTTTCCATCCAAGTGGGTTATAGAGCCTTGCGATATCAGATGTGACTTTCCTTTTAGTTACAGGTGCCGATGGAGAGGGTAGCCGAACTGCATAAGCGAATTCGTCGCGGCCTCGATCCCAGGTGAGTCCTAATATTTTATTAACAGTTTCTTCCTTCATTTCTATTTTCTTGCAAGCGTCCTCTCCTTTGGCATTTTCTTTTATATTGTCTAACATCGCTTTACTATTGCTTGACCATTTCTGTAGTTCGAATCCTCCCTTGTTTAGTAATGCTTTTATTTGACGATATATTTCTATAGCTTCTGAATCTGACTGGCATCCTGACATTAAATCATCTACATAAAAGTCCCGACGCACGCGAGGTGCTGCACGAGGAAAGTCTTTCCCTTCGTCTACAGCTACCTGTATAAGACTTTTTACTGCTAAGTATGGAGCTGATGATGTCCCAAAGGTAACTCGATTTAATTTATATTCATGTATATCTTCATCTGGGCTATCTCTCCACAGAACGCACTGATACTTCGTGTCCCTATCGTCTACTCTCACTTGCCGATACATTTTGACAATGTCGGCTATGAAGCAGATTGGATGCATTCTCCATCGCATGATTATGTGGCGTAAATCCGACTGTAATGTAGGACCTACTAGCAAATCATCGTTTAGGGATACGCCGTTTGTGCCTTTGCACGACGCATCAAATACTATTCGTACCTTTGTGGTATCTTTATCCTTACGCACTACGGCATGGTGTGGTAAGTACAATCCCTTTTCACCTGATTCCTCTGCTGAAAGCTGTTCCATGTGCTTTAATTCCATATATTCATGAAACACCTTTGTGTATTCTGTTTTCAGATGCTTATTTCTTTTGAGTCTATTTTCCAGAGAGTGAAATCTCTTTAATGCTATCTGCTTGGACTCCCCGTCTACACAAGTTGGATTTGTGTCTCTGAACGGAAGCCTAACAATATAGCGCCCATCCTCATCCCGTGTAGTGGTTGCTTCACATATTTGCTCGCATCTCTCCTCTTCAGGTGACAGTATCCTTGAGTTGTTACTAGGGTCTGATTCAAGTTCCCAGAAGGACCTTAGTAACTGGTCAACCTGTGTATGCATGTTAACTAACGTGCATGATATATTTGGATGCGAACCCACTTGACCACAAAGAATCCATCCCAGTGTCGTATTCTGCGCGACTAGAGAACCCTGTGATGGATACCTAATTAAACCCGTATCAATTATCTGCGCGTAAACCTCTGCTCCCAATAGTAGATCGATTTTGTTGGGAGTGTGATAGTCTGGGTCTGCGAGATTGATCTCTTGAAGCTTCGGCCAGGAAGCAGGAGAAACCTTAGTTGCTGGTAGGTTTGTGGTCAGTTTGTCCAAGACATACGCTTTCACCGTGATGACGCATTCGGAGTTGAAGCGTGATGCGATTGTGACTTGGACAGTTGATTTTGATATGACATTCTGCTTGCCTCCCAGTCCTGAAATGAGACCCTTGACCACGGTTCGCTTTAGCCCTAGTACCTGCGTAGCAGCCGAGGTAATAAAAGAGGCTTGTGATCCTTGGTCTATCAATGCTCGCAGCAGATGACGTTCTTCCCTATCCCGTGATTTAGCTTCCACGACCGCAGTAGCCAGCAGCACTTGTTGAGTGCCTTGATTTATGAAGTGACTTGTGATGCTAGTACTGGGTGTGGCTTCTTCCATTGAATTTGTGACTTGTTGTGTGTGTACTGAATGTTCGCTCGTTTCCCTACCCGTTGATGATGATTCGCCCTTTTGATGTAATAGAGAGTGGTGTCTTCGGTTGCAGATTTGACAATTTCGTGTGATCTTGCAGTGTTTAACAATATGATTATGACCCAAGCAGTTAAAACATATCCCGTTGGTTTGGACAAAGTTACGCTTTGCATCAACATCTAAATTAATGAAATCTTTACAACTAATAATCCTATGATCGCCTTTGCAATATGCACATGATACATTAGATACATGCAGAGTATTGACACGTTGTATCTGATTGCCTCCACCTTGGCTGACAGTTCCTTTGTAACTATTATTACCATTCGTATACTTAAATTTATTGCTATTGGCTAATTTAGGTTCTAAAAATTCCAAAGAATGATACCGAGTCAACAAAAATTCTTTAAACATATCCAAAGTAGGTAACTGATCAGCCAACGATACGCATTCGCTTACTTTACATTCCCATTGTTTGCGGCTATCAGAATCTAACTTTTGACTCACAGTCTAAATGATAATCATATCCCAAGTGCTAGTATCAATACCTAATCTTGCTAAAGCATTGACTGTTTCATTAATACGATCTAATAAATTCTTTATCTCTGTGACAGACTCAGTTAGAAGGGGCTTTCGAGAGAAAAATCTTTTTAAAATGCAATTGCTCAAATATTGTTTATTAGCGTAGCGACTTTCTAACTGGGTCCAACACTGACTATAATTTTCGCAAGTAATAGGTATATGCCGAAGAAGTTGTTCCGCCTCGCCTGTCAAATGTGCCTTTAAATAATGAAGCTTCTGCACATCATCAATATCCTGGTTCTTGTGGACGAGTGATATAAATAAATCTCGGAAGCTCGTCCACTCCGTATATTTTCCCGAAAATGTAGGAATAGTTATTTTAGGTAGCTTAATCTGACTGGACTTCGATGTTAGTGATGACATGGGACTATTTCCACTGGGACTGACTGTGAACTTGTTCAATGCACTTTTGAGTTCACATTTGTACTCCATATAAAGCTCATTGGTGACATCATACACATCGCTTTTCATGTAATCACAGTTATTTAATACCTCTTGTTCTGATGTCATCAATATTTGAGTATGATCACGTGTGAATTGTTGCTCATCGAGGCTATCTAATCTAGTTTCAACGTAAATCTTGGTTATCCGCTCTTTAGGTGACTTCTTGTAATTGCTAAATGCCTTTGCTATACGAGCTTTCAGATCTAGTTGAATAGCAATATTCGCTTCTAACTTAGCCATTTCTCGAATAAATTGTAATCTTAAATTGTATATCAAATATTACTATGTCCTTTAAATTTTGAAGTCTTAAATCAAATTTTGAAATTTTTACAAGTCCCAGATGTCCGCAAATTTTCTAAGTCCCAAGTTAAAACACGAAAAAATTACAAGTGTTTTAATGATTCTATCTTCTCTATCAATTTGGACATAGGTTCCCCGTCGGATGACTTTTTCTTAAATTATTCTAAGTCCCGTCCGACACTTGTAAAATTTCAACGTGTGCACCAGTGAATTCTCTAAGTCCTATTTTGACAGGTGACAGTTTCAAATTTCACAAGTGAGTCTCCATAGATAAGATAGAATGTACTCACAGTTTCTGGTCTTCTTACACTTTACCACACACTGCTTGTTCTTCGGTTTGAATCTTCCCACCAAGTTGTTCGCCTGTGACGTCACTCCACGGTCACGACGTTTGCTGCCTCCAATCCGCTGCTTCTGGAAGGCCGCACCCTCGACAACAGTCCGTTGCCACTTGATGACGGAAGCCTATGCTAATCTGTTCACCAACGCCCAGTGGTATTTCCGGCTCGAAGGACCATATGTTTATACCACTACCACTCCTATACTAAACATTAATACAACAAGTCACTTGTAAGGTGTATATTAAACTCTTTCACTTTTTGTTCTCTATTTTCGTTCTCATTGTACAGCTATATTGTTCTAGTACTTAAGCATTTCGAGTCGACCAAGCGTTAGCGCGATGTACAAATTAGCTCTATCGACATAGTGTCATCTAACGGAAACTTCAATAACAATTTTATTTCAATTATTAAATCATACCATGGTTCGAAATCGAGTTTGACAATATAGTGACATCTATATAATATTCATTTAAATCTCAAACATAACTTCTAAGAGAGGATTGAGGTGTCAGACTTCCAGATGATTAACATCTCAATAATTAATAATACTAAATATCAACAAAGTCACTTAATAAAGGAAACAAGCTGTATATATTAAACACCTACTATTACAAAATTCCCTGTTCATAACACGATATAAATTATGATTCCCGTAAAGGAAAGTTAGTTCACGTAACAATATAAACAGAGACATATTATAAAGTAGAGTATTTAATAAAAATCTCCGATGATGATGGCATTAGATTGTTTTCAAGATCAAAATAAACATAATTTTATTGATATTTATTCACACAGATGAAATATTGATAAAACTTTATTAAGATTACAAGAACGATAATACCTTTATCATCATCAGCGTCATTGAAGGGTAATAAATCTGAAGTGCGCCGATGAATCACAATAGAAGCACGCGAAGCTGCACAAGTCCATAATTAACGGGACCCGTATTAATTTTCGGACGGTTATTAAAATTGTGACATTAATATTAACGGCCCTCACGTAACGTGATAATTTCTCGTAATTTACGGACCCTATCGAACTGTTTCAACCCAAATGTGACCTTCGGGGTATTTTATAATTGGGGAAAAATGTTTGAATTGGGAAATTTGTAAATGAAATTTCGTTTTGAATGTGTTAACTGAGTGACAAATGGGATGACTTTTTTTGATGTAGGGTCAATCGAGGTACTCTTTGATTCAAGGTCATATTAATCACAGCTTGTTATTGAAACGGCAGATCTCGGTAAAATAATATTAATTGAGGTACTGAGGTAGGATACTGTTATCTACTTTTTGGGAAAATAAAAACCTTTTCCACGGAAGACATAAAAATAATGCTACCAACAAAGACACTGGAAGAAGATGATTTAAGCTAACCACAACCAAAAAAAGATAATTACTATCATAACAAACCCTTATTCTATGCCCTTCCCTAGCCCGTGTCCAGGGTCTCCACCTCAAAACAGCCAATGGGGGTGTTGAACCATAGTTAGCCGATGCGTGGACCCAGTGCTGGTCGGTCAACTTCACACACCTTCAGAGATCTTTAATATCATCGGGCAGTTTCTTCCATTTTTACTAATTATTATTATAATTTCATTTATTATAAAAAATAAAATAAAAATAAGAATATAATATGAAAAAAAAACAACAGCATTCAATAATACCAAGAAGTAGAAACCAAAAGGCGGCTGTAATAGCTCGCAACAAAAACCCTCTTATTAAAATCTTTGTTGAAGCTAATGATTTATTACTTTTGTTCCGCTACTGTTTCCATTAAGGAAGTTGTTTCAGCTATAAGGTTACAATGGAATTTTGTACAACAAACTGTTGCTTTTATAAAGAATGCAAAAGAATCCTGAGCAGTTCGTTCTTTTCAAAGCTAGAACGTATAAGTATAGAACATAACCAAACAAATTCAAACCTTAGCGTGTTGTTTTTGATGCCAAAATCATAAATTGTTTATTGAGACTTACAACGTTTGGCGGTTAGGTGTCGATGAAGCAGAATCAAGCTGCTTTGTCGGCTCAGATATTTACAAAGCAAAAACTGAACTAGGCTTTGCAGCGTTTTAAACTTTAGCTGTATTGGAAGTCTGAACCAAGAATCGATAAGAGTTTGGTAGACGTCGGTTTATCAATTTAATTTAGTTATGGAATACTTATCTAAATACAACGATGCAAACTTTTTCAATTGGATAAGCTTTTAACTTAATATATCAGTAATTATTATCAAACTCATGATACCAATAATTTGGTGTTTCTTTTTACTCTATTATTATTATAGAGTAACGCGGGACCTCCTTCCTCCTTACGGTGTCGTAGAGGAAGACCGTGATGCTATTAGATTATTATAAAATGGTCCGGAAAATCTGCCATACGTGAGATTAAATTATTTGATACGATTTAGGAATGAAAAAAAATCCTATAATATCCTATAATATAGAACACGTTGGACAAATAGTATATGAATACGTTGTAATATTTTTAATAATTGACTTAGTTTACATTTATAGATAATTAAACTTCGTGATTCGCCCTTCGAGATTACAAGTATTCACAAGTAGTACCACGCGTACGTGCTGCCATCATACACACTTTTAAAGCAACTCTGGATAAAGAAAACTTGTTTTCTCCCCACTCACGCCTTCCTTAACAGCCCGTCGTCGTCTGCAGTCTCATACACGTTTTGTGTGCCGGCCATCGCACACGCATTTTTCTTTCTAAGTGAAGTTAGCATACTGAAAGTTCGTAGCTGTGTCACTATAGAATATTAGACATGGAAAAACGCAAGAATTACGATGAAAAGGAAAAATAAAGGATTGGAACGAAAAATGGCTAGAGATCGCAAAATATGTCTCCATAGTTTTATTCGTCATGCTCAAAATAATAACACGAGCGAATACAATAAATGAAGGTAAATCAAAAATTATTTATTCAGTTAATATTATCTTTTGTTATTTTTGTTTCTTCTTAATGCGATATCGTGATTGATCTGAAAAATTATTACCCACTAAAAAAAAAAAAAAAAAAAATACAGCCTAGAAGGTTGTGTCGTGAATACATTAGACGTTTTTTAGAGTACAGCCCGTGATACTGTATCACAGAAACTATGCAAAACAGTAACGATCATTGACAAGATGAGCTTACATAACCACACTTAACAATCATGGAGTTATTTTTCTGGACTAGGCGTTGTGGTTTTTATTGATGCACTTTATTCTAGAACGCACTCGTGAGATTGTTCGTGAGCCCAAATCCGTGAGATTGTGTCGTGAACACAAATCCGTGAGATTGTGCCCTGAACACAAAATCCGTGAGACTGCGTCGTGAATACACTGGATGTTTTTTCGAAGTGCAGCCAGCCCATGAGGCTGTATCACAAAAATGATACCAAGCATTAACGATCGTTGACAAAGATGAGCTTACATAACCACACTCAACAATAATGGAGTTATTTTTCTGGACTGGGCGTTGTGTGGTTTTTATTGATGCACTTTATTCTAGAACGCACTCGTGAGATTGTTCGTGAGCCCAAATCCGTGAGATTGTGTCGTGAACACAAATCCGTGAGATTGTGCCCTGAACACAAAATCCGTGAGACTGCGTCGTGAATACATTGGATGTTTTTTAGAGTACAGCCCGTGAGACTGTATCACAAAAACTATACTAGAAGCTAATGATCATCGACAAAGATGGAATTAACAGTATTTAATATTTATATATTTTTTTTGATACCCTCAATCTGTTGAGTAGTAGTGGGTAATAATCTTTCAAATTTATCTCGCGTCTGAAGATCAGCACCCTATCCTGGCTATCCTTGGCATCAAGGCTATGAGCCAAAAAATCAGAAACATTGGGGACTAATAGGTACATAAATACAGCTAGAGCCGATAAGCCTATATTAAGGTAAATTACATTGGAGAAGATATTAAAGACATTTTGGAAAATGTTTAAAAGGCATAACATGTTATCAGAAAATCCACTAGCTGTTGCCATGTACGGTGTGACTCAAATTCTAACCTCATAATTAATGATCTTCAAGTCTCGCAACAATGGCGATAATCAATAAAAAATATCGAGTGAGGTAAGTCGTTTTTTATGCTATGTTGACTATATGGGAATACTTTAACGGCTTCTCTAGACAAGAGTGTAGAAGATAACGAAGTATCTTAAACGGGACCAGCTCAGCTTTTTCGGAGGAGATTTACAAGAAAAGTTGACATCTATAAAAGCCATTTCTTACGACTGACGCAGAGTAGGTCTGCTATAACAAAGACTAGGTCGCTAACGACCACGAGTCGTAACTAACTTTTCCACCTCTAGTACAGGTTAGGCTTTAAACTTGGGTAAGAGCCGCCACCGACTCCGGGTGCTCGGTACACGCAACCGAATCCGACCTAATTTCGCCGGCTGGCGGTGCCAGCAACAGCCAGCAGCGGAGCGGCGCCAGAACAACAAGCGGACACCGGTGCTGAAAAAAGCGGCGGTTTCATGTGGATCGGTTGATGGCGCTCCTGACCAACACCCGCTGGAAGCAGGTAGACTTAAATTTTTTAAATAAGGCGTAGGCGCAGATATTGATTCTTGATATTGCCTTGAGTACAAGGTTTACGTATACCTTTTCTTTCTGCTGTTACCCAGACTAACATACCAGTCAATAGACCCACAAATATTGCGTATGACAGGGAAATGACTAGGGAAATGACTAGGGAAATAAATTATTTACTTTCATTAGAGGCGATACATGAATGTAAATCATGTTCTGGTCAATTTATATGGCATATTTCTTATAAAGAAGAATAATCGAAATAATGGTTTATTTCAACTGATGTATATCCGCGCCACACTTTCAAACTTGATTATAGAACAGCTTTAAAACTTATTTCTAATAAATGTCAAATGTGCATAAACATGCCAAAATTTTTTCTATAGCTATTCATAATCAGCACAGATTTATTAATATATATTTATAAATCTGTGATAATCAGTGTAACAAATACTTGCGTTTTCAGTGGTTAAAAAGGATCAATGAGTCGCCTTACATTTTACAGAAATCATGCAACCAGCTTGTGCAATTTTTACGTAACCAGGACTTATTATATCTATTTTTTAGACAAACAAAAATAAGCAAGAGCCTCTACGATTTATTTATTTAACGACCTCTATGGCTTGAGCAACGCGCTTACCATTGAGTTAGCGGGTTGCACGGAAGGTGGAGTTAGAGGGTTTGATTCCCACCTGGGAATAAAGAGTTTTTTGTATTCCTGGGTCATGGATGTGAAAATCTTGCATATCTTATGTATATTAAAAAGTATAAGATATATTTCGTTGTCCGAAATACGTACCTTGACAACTTAGCGTGGAACAAGATTAACGTGGTGTAAAAGCGCCCATAGACATTACTACAATAATAATGATAATTATTAATAATCTAGTTTAAACATTTTTTAAGAGACTAAAG
The DNA here is from genome assembly GCA_905333005.2 of Lycaena phlaeas. Classification (NCBI taxonomy): domain Eukaryota; kingdom Metazoa; phylum Arthropoda; class Insecta; order Lepidoptera; family Lycaenidae; genus Lycaena; species Lycaena phlaeas. The sequence goes on along the minus strand of HG995180.1, from coordinate 14,534,919 downwards.
AAATTGCGACGCATTACGCACTTGATAGAATCACTAATATCGGTTTGTTTAACATTACAATATGGCTGGTTATATACAAAAAACTTATGGGTTAATTTATCTTTATTTACAAGAAAATGATTACGACCAATATATCTATTTACCAATATGTTTATTTACGATTTCCACTTTTAGATTAATAATATTGATGAATGTAGCCCATACGGTTAGGCGTTTGTCGAACGGCATTATTTTCTGACTAGTCTCGTACAGGTATAGGGGATGAAATAGCTATTCTTAGGCAGGATTCTACCATCACATCGATTACTTATAGCTAAAGGTGCATTTTGTTGTCGCATAGTAATTCGGAATCAGTAGATTATGCAAGACATAAAATTAAACGTTCCGTTGAGAATTGACAACTCCACTGCTATATACATAAACAAATAATATTTATGTAAATAGGATGATATTAACAGACACACTTGAAGTGGTATCAAAAGGGTCTATATCTATATGATAATATGTGTTCGCATCCTACGTTAGCTCACAAGACAACTATGAGGCCGACGCAGAATCCCGTTTGCGTTAATTCTGATATAGAATAGGAGTTAGCCGACTATGCTTTTCAAAATTTAATAATTTCGAAAAACCTGAAGTAGATATTCTTGCCAGCTGGTTAGCAAATCAAATCATGATATCTTTTTCATAGGTGACGACTTGTACTCTTAAAAAGTAGTCAAAGTAAAAAATAAATAAAACATAAGTCTTCGGGAGTCGTAATTGTACCTGATAGTCTAGCCAGCCTTTTTTACAGAACATAAGGATTATCAGGGCAGCATTCGCAGGCCCCGAAACGCCGTCGAATACAACTGATATTAATAATATTAATAATAATATTTTTACTAAAAATTTTGTGAGTATTTTATATGCATAAAGATAATAATAATAAACATTTATTAAGGGTTAAGTAATGTTATTTTGGCGTCTATTATGGATAATACCATAAGACAATATCTGTCCTTGTTTCTATCAATGGTACAATTTTTTATCGTCAATAATATACATTTTATAGGATTAGGATTGATAACTAATAGTTAATTTTTTAAATTATTCCCCATTAACTTCGTTAAATGAGCTTTAGCACTAATTTTATTCAAATAATACGATTTGAAAATGTAATATCAATTATTGTAAACGATTTAAGAATTATTTTATGAAAATAGTACGCAGTATATATGACTAAGCACTCCGCGTCCAAAATATTATAATACAACTGAAAAATTGTGCTCTTTTTTAAATATTAAGTATGGGTATCGTGTTCAAATATTCTTAATTTCAATTATCAAATAATATTCAAAATTAAGAAAATTTTATATTATAAAATCTGGGTTTATTAGAACTCAACCAATTTTAAATATACATTGTTATGAGAGACGCCTTCTATTTACCTTACTAGGACCTTAGATTATTATTTGAAAATGTCTTCTGAGAGAATGCCTTTCAAATGTTATTTACCCTTTGTTAGTTTTCAGAAAACTTTTGAGCCTGTAAGTTCACAGATTTTTAGCCGATGAATAAAAGCTACCGTCCAGGATATTGGGCACACCAGTGCTTAGTGCCCATAGTACGAGACATGCAGCTACTTGATCTATTGCCGCATGACTGGTGTCGACATGGATGTTATCAAACGAACCGCTGGATGGATTAGATGTCACAAACTTAAGTCAAATTTTAAAACTGAGAAGTAACTACTGGTATCAAAACATTTGATTCCTTTTCTCACTTTCCTTGTAGGTTAGGGTTTTTTCAACTTCTATTGGTAAACGTCAATTCTAATGTATGTATTATAATCTACACAATATATAGATTTTATTTACTATATGAAACATATTTTCCGATTATTTTAATAAAAGCCTTGTAATATTATCTAAAAAACTGTTGTTATAATATTACCTAACTACACTGTGTTTTCACTAGTGTAGTGAGCTATTTCGTAGTTCTCTAAACAACTACTTGTGAATACTTGTAATCTCGAAGGGCGAATCACGAAGTTTAATAGAGAATCAAACGAACTTACCTGTAAGTGAAGTTCGATGATTATTAAACGAGTGATTCGCCCAAGAGATTACAAACCCTCCCAAACCCTAATTACATACATATTATTTATATTGATGTAATGCCCTTTCGAAATAGCTAACAGGAAAGCCGTACACGACAGAAACGTGTATGAGACTGCAGACGACGACGGGCTGTTAAGGAAGGCGTGAGTGGGGAGAAAACAAGTTTTCTTTATCCAGAGTTGCTTTAAAAGTGTGTATGATGGCAGCACGTACGCGTGGTACTACTTGTGAATACTTGTAATCTCGAAGGGCGAATCACTCGTTTAATAATCATCGAACTTCACTTACAGGTAAGTTCGTTTGATTCTCTATTAAATTTATCAAAAAATAATGAACAATAAGCCAACAATTAAATATAAGGTAATTATTAAAACTTCTGAATAATAATTATCAGGATGGAGGATTTGTGCTAAATTCCTGGTATGTAGCTGAATATGATAATATTTGTACTGTTTGAGTCTATAACGAAATATAAATGAAGAGCTCGTGGCGCAGTGGTGACAATTACTATATCTGTCAAAATTTTAAGATAGATAGGATATTGAAAACCGCCGTTAATCCACTAATTGTCAGTTTGGACGCCTGTCGAGTTTCTCATTTTAGAGAACAAAAATAGTAAAAGTATATAGAAGCCCTACGTAGATTCAGGTCCGCATCTGTTCATCACAAAGCTCTATTAAATCGCGTATACTTTAATACTTTAGTAAGTTTAAATTTAAATTTTAAAAGTGCGACGTCGCCGTGAGACAAAGGATTACAAGCCGAGACATTTCTTGACAGCACAAAAGGCCACTGTCAAAACCCCGGCGTTTTTGTTCGGACTCGAGCTTAAAACATTAAAATACTTTAACAGGTGCTATCGTAAAGCCTATAAAGTACTGGAAAAATCACTTGAATTCCTATATATTCTAGTGTAAGTGTAAATTCGTAATCATATTGTACAGACAAATATATTATAGATTTAACTTTAACTAATATTAATAATAATTCTAAAACTCGTTTTTAAGGCAGTAAAGTTATCAATGCCATATCACAAATATCTTAAGGCGTATAAATCTTTATTATGCGCCATTGAAGTTAAACTAAATAAGAAATCTGAGTTACTTCCTAGTTACGCCTCATGGGGTTTTTCTTTTTGAAGTAATACTTCCTTAGACACGACTGGAGGGTAACTCAGATTTCATCGAAGTTATAGCCCTATATTGTATATATACGAAATCTTTAGCAGATACCATAAATATATTTTGAACTAAAAGAGTACTTAAGATTTAAAATTAGGAAGCCATATTTAACAAAACGTAGCCATTCTTATAACATATTGGATAGTTTATGTGAGAGTCTGAAAATAAATCACAAACTAAATTAATCTTTCGCAAAAATACTAGAAGCAATTATAGTAAATCATCCTTTAGTACAAGTTTTACAATAGTTTTAGTACGGCTAAAACATTATGGGGCCGAAAGCATTGTCTTACGTACGGAGATTAAAACACAACGCTTGGAATTAGTACTACCTTAGAGAAGGGGCCAACAGACAGTGGGTTCACCTGGTGGTAAGGGGCCATCGACATCTACAGACAACTACTACACCAGAGTGTAAGAGGGCTTAAACAAATTAACATCGTTTCTTAACGGAAAGATACCGAAATTCGTCATCGTCTCTGAGTTATCAATGACAATTCCCTTGCCAATAAAATATTGACAAAAGCGATCGATAACCAATAGACAGTTAGTGATTTTGTTACGATAAGTGATAACGATTGACCATTAGATTTAGCGAAACTTATGTCAATCCCATACATTTTATTATTTAAAAACTTCGCTTTGGTTTTTAATGTCACTTGGTATAAGCTCTCTTAACGTGTGTTGCGTATTAAATAAGAGTATAATATTATCTTGAAGGTCCGAAGTTATATAATATTGATAAGACAATATATTTTATGACCCGCAGAGGCCTTTCTTTATTTTACTTCAACTCTTATTCATCTTCCATTGAAGTCATAATTCGAACTTTTTAAGAAGTTTTGACGTTGTATAAATATACGTTCATTTTGAGGTATTATATTTTTTGTACTCATTACAATATCAAAGTTCACTTTACCTCTAAAGTCACTGAAATAGTCGGTTGGTCTTTACTTAGCTACGTGGTTTTTAGAGTAAAGTTATCCTTTGATGGGACTATGAATCTATTTTTTTTGTTGAAAGTCGAACTTTGAATCAAAGTAAAGTAAAGTCAGGACTATAAATTTCAGCCTCATCTAATTTAAAAAAAAAGGTGTGTGTGCGATTCACACACGATAGAAGTGAAACACACGTTAAATGCTCAAATACAAGCAAGTATTAAACAGTCTGCAATTTACATACACACCGACATTTGCTCTCTCGCTCTTTTGTATTTGTGTCTCTTACCTGTCGTTTTTTCCGTTGGATCCGGTTCGAAATCACAACGATTCTAAAGAAGTTTCACTACAAAATATCACAATAAATATTCATACGACCACAAATCTTCAATATAGATCTTGAAAGCAATCGCCACTTAGAACACAAAATGATTAACGCTATCAATCCCCTTAAAAACCCTCTGCTGCTCACATCGTAATAAATCCTAACAAATATACTAGTCTATTTGTTCGTGGAAACGTTTCAAGAAGATTGCCTTCATTTGTCTCGGGAGATTAAGGACCCACTGGTTAGTCCTAGCACATCCCTGCATTGGCGATACTCATATTCTTATGAGGATTCATGGAAAGATTTCAAAATCAAACACTTTTATACAAAATTAGCCGCTGCCCGCAGCTTCGCATTTATTATAATGTGTAATAATATTTTATAGTCTATGTGGCTCAGGGATTCTACTATTTTAGTCGTCGGAATTTTTGAGTATATTTGTCACAGAAATATTAATAATATTATAATTCGTGTGTAAGATTTGTGTAAAATACACAAAGCTGATTATCCTACTAGTCCTACTAATATTATAAACGTGAACGTTTGTAAGTATGGATGTTTGTTACTCTTTCACGTAAAAACTACCGAATGGATTTTAATGTAACTTTACAACTTTATAGCTTACGCATTAGAATAGCAAATAGGAAATAATTTATCACCGTACTCCCACGGGAATGGGAACTACGCGCCTGAAACCGCGGGGCGCTGCTAGCTAGTTATATAATATTGGTCGTAAAATTGAATCTACTACCGATTCCGAAGAAAAACTGTCGAAATAAACTCAGTAAAATAATTCTATTATATTACTTTCATCATCATCATCATCATCATTATAATTTAGGTCGTGTCCATCCATTTCTGGACCATAATAGTACCTTATCTTCCTTGCCCTTTGTATTTTATTAATATATTTTCAATAGATTGATTGTAGGCTCACATTATTTCATACAATAGTCAGGCAGTTTGTAAATTATTAATAAACCCATACACATAAAAGGTATCACTTCAAATATAAAGGCCCTTTTATTGAAGGTCCATTTTGACGAATGACGCAAGTGTATTTATTTTTGTCCCCGATGTATTTTTACCATTGGCTAGTTTTATCGCCAGCCCTGATATTGGGTCATAAAGGGAGATGATAATGGGAGCGACAGTTTGTATTCATAACATAGGGCTGGCACTTAAAAGTTAATTGAATTTTAAACATAAGTGCGGGAATTCGCTTATTTTATTAGTTTGAATGGAATTGTTATAGTAGGTAAAAAGGTTTTTTAAAGTCTGGGATGTTTGAATATAAATAATCCTTATTATAATATAATAAATGTGACAGAAGGGATGTTTGTTACATTTCCATGCGAAAAATACTCAATCGGCCATCGGATTTTTTCTTTAATTATTTATTTATTTGATTATTCTCGGAGGTACTAGAAGTAGCATAGGATACATTAAAAAAAGGATTTTTTTTGGCCAACGTGGGCGAAACCGTGGGCTATATAGCTAGTAGTGTATAAATTTTAATGTATAAATTTTAATGTGATTCTTTTTCCCCTAACTTTTTTAATTTTGAAAAAAAATCTAAACTCATTTACTGCTGAACATAGGCCTCTCTCAATGAACGCCAAGACGAACACACATGTTATATAAATCTAATTAAAATAATATAAATTGTAAATAATATTTAACATAAGTAAAATCATGTTTTAGATAATCCATCGGGGCGTGTATCAAAAAAGCAGATGTTGCAGATGTTACGCCACAGATGCTGGGCTGAGACCCGTGATCCCGCCCGCCCATCACCGACGGGCCAACTTTAATGAAATTCCTGTCGATACATCGCCCTAGTGCTGGGACACCGTATCGACAACTTTAAATTATTATTATTACATTCACATCACTATCGCTCTTATCTGAATTATAACTTACTTTAAAGAGCTTAAATTGTTATAAGAAATATTATGAAAAAAAAGTTAAAAATATTATTATGATTAAAAAACGGTAAAATAAAAACATTATTTATAAATAATAAATAAACAAATTTACTGTAAACGATTGCTACAGAAGAATCGTTAGAATTTGAGAAGACAACATAGTAATAAACATAATAAATAGTTACACAAAGTTTACCTTTTCACATTTCTCAATATGACAATTATTTTTTTAACAATTTCACACGCAAAATGTAAAGAATATATGAATTATCCATTGTTAGTTGACGATATACGAGATGGTATAAGCTGAGACATATACAAATGACTGAATAAGTGAATTTATAAATATCACCATTGGTAAATGTAAAGTTTTAAAAATATATTTCAGCAAGTTGCCTTTATATACTCTGCTGACCCTCGCTGTTAGATTTTAACTACAATATATCGATACGTGGCCCTCCCTAGCCCGTTCTTACATTTTAAAGTTCAATTTCATTTTGTAGGATACTCTCCTTTGCAATTTTGTAAAAAGACCTACAATTTTATGCTGTACAACAATACTGCTTTAAGTTTCCTCTTTGCAGCCATGGCTAATTGGCACGACTTGGGCAATCGGTGGGAATTCGAGTGCGGGCAATATTATATGCTTAGGGAAAATGGTTACGAATATACACGATTGCCATACACAATGTGGGTGATTGCCTTATACCCTGTGATTGATCTTATTGCCAATAATTGCTTTCCTCCTATTCTATATCCAAAATAGCAATATTATTTAAAAAAAAAACGAAGCAAACAAAGAAAAAGATCCTAATACAAATATTTTTATTAACTTACATTTACTTTATATAGAGTTGTTAAAAGTGCTTAAATCATCATCATCATCATCATCAGCATCAGTCTTTATGCGTTCACTACTGAATGTCATCTACATTCAGTTCCCCAGGGCTAATTATAATAATGGCTTCTTCAATGAACGCCAAGACGACCGATCCCTCGTTACTCCCATCAAATCAAATCAATTAAATCAAATAATATTTATTTCGTAGGCAAATTACATCATTCATTTACATAACATCCTCATTAAATCCGACGAACGAATCAAATTTATTCATGTATTACCAAATAACTGTTGATAAAGGTAAATTTGACTAACCCAAGCCCCACCACCGCCTAAAACAACAGCACGGTAGTTCCGAATGGTGTATGTTAATGCGCTTGTTCACAGAACATTTAAGTTTACGTTATCAGGTCGAACAGCGAGCGTGACCGAGTTGAGATACCGTCGCCCATACAACGCCCGACCGTAAACAACATCTGCTTTACTTACCAATTGTACATTTGATAAATGTTTCGGCGAAACTTTTTATTAAAAACTCGGATAAAATATAACTGGAACGAAAACTGTCGCAGTTATTGTTGCCCCACGACACATGGTGAAATTAACGGAATATTCTGTTAGTGTATTTTGGAGTTAAAAGAGAATGCGCTTAAGGGATAAACTATTAATTATTCTTTGTTCAATATTATGACAGAAACATTGTTAATGGGAAGTAGGTAATTAAAAAAATTTTAATTTGAATAAAATAGTGTCAGACAACATGCGATTTTGTATCTGTGGTGTTTTTTTTTTGTTAGTTGGATATGCAAATAAACAGACAAGCCACATGACGGTGCGTGGCTAGCCCGTGGACATAAACAAGTTAACCTGCGACTAGCTCAGGCAACTAATATGTATTGCCAGTCCTGAGACATAAGAAACTAAAATAACGCTGCCAGTAATTACTCGGTCTGTCGTGACTCGTTTCTTTTATTCGAAATATAGCAAAGCTGTTTCATGGGACAAACTAGCAACATAGCGGCTCCCATGTTCTACGTACGCTACATAAGCTACGTATTTTACGAGTGCTACGTACGTCATAAGAGCTACGACTCGTGTGAGTGCTAAGATCAGTCTAAGCTCTAAACTTTAAAAAGTACGTATTGTACTAAGTAGATGTAAATATGCGTCTGGTACAAGTGCTACGTATTTTATGAGTGCTACGTACGCTACGCTAGGCTGCGTAGCACACGTAGCCTACAAGTACAAAGTACGTACAGTAACGTTCAAAAGTCCAGTAGCAATCGAACGCAGCTATAGCGTCAACACTTAACGTTACTTATGACCTTTTTCTATAAAGACAATTCACACACACATACACTTTGTTTGTCTGTATAAATTCATATCGTTAATTTCGTCTCAATGTGTAAGCAATGCCGTGGCCCAGTGGTTAAGCAAGTGCATATATTTTATTCTACGATCACCTGTTAAATTGCAGGATCAAATCCATCCCACATTGGGTCTGCGTCGATTCTACATTTTTAAATTGTAATGTTTTAAATTTTGAAATATTTATAAATTATTACGAATGTTTCTAACTAAAACTTAGTTAGAAACATAACATTCTAAACAGAGCAAAGAATGTGAGGGTAGATTTAAAATAAAATGATTACTGGCTTGGAAAAAACAAAATATTAAAATGTTGTTGGTTGGTGAATTTAGCTACGAGTGATTGTGTGCTAACTGTATCAATTTAAAATAATAATTAGGTGTCCAATATGCAAGTAAATATTAATATCGAATCAAGAGCTAATATTGTGGCCCCTTTATTCGAATGGCCTGAATATTTCGCAAATTTATAACGAAACTGGCTTCTCTGTAAGTAGAAATTAATTATATTATTGTGATGCATATTTTTTCAATGGTTAAAATTGTCTTTTACAATTTGTTAATTTTTTTTAGAGAAACACTGTTAAGTCGACGGGTGAAGAGATTCGAGGAAGAAGGTGGCTTGCAGAGTCGTTAACGAAGTGGAAGGCCACTTCTTATTAACCAGACTCAGCGGCGTTACATGGCAGCGGAGTATGAAACGTGTGGTTCCATACCGACAAGACGTTTTGCCGATGAATTAAACACCTCATTGGTAACCGTTCGTCGTGCACTTCATGACGAGGGACTACATCACCGAAAGCCGGCGAAAAAACCGTTTTTGACTCAAAGGCATAAAGACGAATGGCAGGAAGACTACATTTATGGCGTAAAGATAATAGTATATAAAGTGAAAATAACGTAGTGTCAAACACCGAATCTGGCAGAATAAGTGTGAACATGTGGGGATGGATTAGTGCGCAAGGGCCGGGTGATCTTGAATTTATACACACAAAATATTAATCAATATTATTACATTAAATATATGTTTCTGTGTCACACTAAGTATTAATTGTTATAATATTTATATTTCGTTAGTTTCAATCGGGCATTCTAGTTTCTACCTAGGGACGTGCTGGCCAATGATTAGGAGGTTTAATATTTAAAGGTTGAGGTTAAGTTTTAATCCTCTTTTCCTCGAGAAAATGAATAATTAAACTTTAACCTCAATAATAATATGAAATATTGGTAACACAATAGATATCTATAATATTTTTATTTTGATAGATCTATGGATCAAAGATTTTAACGACAATCAATTCAATTGTTTAATTGTTAGGTCATTAAAATAAATATAACATATATTTTATATTTTGAAAGTGTTGTTTTATTATATTACCTACTTAATATATATTATATTATATAATATATAGTAGTATATAGTAATATATTACTATATAATACTTAATATATATATAATTAATATTATTCTTAAGTAAATAAAACTTTAAAAAAGTCATTTCATTAAAAAATAAATGAGTTTATAAGAATGTTAAGATAAAGACTTTGCAAAACTGAGAATTGAACCGTGACCATTTCAACTAGCGTCGATGCGAGGCCAACTATTTACCGATGGAGCTACGAGCTATCTTACGTAGCTTGTGAAATTTTTGCATTATTATTGACACAGTGCAATAACGAATGAAGAGGACAAACAATATAACGTTATCTTTGTCTTGCATCCACTACACGCTTATACTTTCTGGTATTGATATTGTACGACATTTAAGTGTGTGCATGGTAACATGGCGCACACATTCAGAATACGCACTATACCGGCAAGCGAATACGGTCGTTACGATGCTACTGGACTTTTGAACGTTGACTGTACGTAGTAAGTATCCTACGAGTGCAAACTATAATCTAAATGGTACGTGCTGTACGCTAGAAGTGATGCGTCTACTATACGTGCTACGTAGGATTTGTAGGCTATGATACTTAAACTAAGTGACTTGTGTTACGTATGCTAATTTACTAACGTACACTTCGTAACTAACATATTAAGCATTAATTATATTAGATGCGGGCAATAAATATGGCTCTGATTATGAGTTTAAATGTATGCATGCGTAAATTATGCGTATTTAGGAAAGCTAACGTGGTTTCAGTAGCCGGCTTTATTTGGATTTCAAGGTGCTCGAGACCTTTAAGTCCGATCCCCGAGCTGTAAATAGGCCATCCCAGCATTAGCAGTTACAACTTTTGCGACGGTGATTACGAACAATACTCGCATAAACAATATGCTCACACTTTCACGCGGCTTCGTCTTCTAAGCTTACTAGAAGTAAAAACATTTTTTTCTTTGTCTTCAAACTTTGTTTTAAACAGTGATAGAGTTCTAGAGGCCATGTAATTGACAGGGATTTGATATCTTGGCGTTCATCAAAATACCGTTAATCCAGAGGACGTTCAATAATGATGGTGACATAATGTTCTATCTTCAGATGACATTTTTTCTTAACTGCCAACTTACCACGGCCTATGAAACGAAACGACGTTGTTAGCGAAATGTGGATTTTACCAATATCTTATTATTAGCATCACGTACGTAACGCCACGTATATTTTACGTCACACTATTCAATGTCCGTGAAAATTGTGAAGTCGAATCCGAAAGCGTATAGAAATATATCAAATTCTTTGCACCAGCAATATAACAAAAGGCAGAAGCCGTAAAAAGGAAATAAATTCTCTCTTACTCAAAGAAAATGTTTTTTCTCATTTCTCAAATAAATTCGAGAAAGGGTTAGTTTAAGCCCAAAATTGTTTATACTGTGCCCTTACAAACAAGTAACAAGGCTCTTACGGGAAACTTAAGCTTAGAAGTCAGGTCATTAAAATAAATGACTTTGTTAGTAGATAAGAACGTAACTGTCTAAAAACTTATTCGAAAGTTGGAAGATGTGTGTGTTACACGTATTTTACTATTAGAAGCAGTTTATTAGCTTATACTCGTATCGTATTTTGAAAAAATGTTTGCTAATTACTTATTTAAACATTTTTTTAGTTAAAGTTGAAGGGGTTTTTTTTTATATTTCATAACTAGCAGCGCTCCGCAGTTTCAACCGCATACTTCCATTTCCCGTGGGAGTACGGGGATAAATTATAGTCTGATGTATAAGCTATGTGGAAAGTTTCATCAAAATCCATTCAGTTGTTGTTACGTGACAGAGTAAAAACATCCATACTTACAAACTTTCACGTTTATAATATTAGTAGGATATTATACTCATAAAACTAAATTAATGTAATATGTTGGTAATGTAATAAATTTAGTAAAAGCTGTCTGTGATATCGCTCCAAGCGAGTGACCACGAGGAGTCACTGTTAATAATAATAACCGTCTCGCCCCTGATGTCTTTCAGTGCCCTGACTTTCCTATATCGTGTACGATGGAGGATTTGTTTAAGGCCATCGATATGACGGTAAATTTGGCTAAGTATTGGTCAAAATATATCATCATCATCAGCTTTTATCCATTGCTGAACAGTGAACAGAGTCCTTTCTTAATGAACGCCAAGACGACCGATCCCTTGCCACTCGCATCCAACGCGGATCGTCCACTGCACGGTGTTCGTCTTCCTACCTGGTTAATGGATGACCAACACGTTGTCTACCTAAACGTGGCCTCCATTCTTGAACTTTATTGGCCCATCGGCCATCCGTTCTTCTGAGTGTGACCAGCCCATTGCCATTTCCACGCATTAATTTTTTGTTTGATATCGTTAACTTTCGTTCTCCGGGGTATCTTTGCTTCGAATCCTGTCTGCCAAAGAAACACCCAACATAGAATGCTTCATAGCACGTTGAGCTACAGGAAACATTCGGACCAGTCGTAAATTCAAAGACCACTTTTCAGCCACTGGGTCATCATGGGAAGAACTCATTGGTTGAAGACTTTCGTCTTTTAACTATGCGGTTGTCGCGTGGGGGTGGTAGAAGCCCCCAGCGAGCACGATAGGAAGGGGGGTTCGGATAAGACTTACCTTATCTCGAGCCAAAAACTTTCCTTGGCTGGCCCACGTTCCGACAGCGTATTGCGTAGGGGAAATAAGGGAGGAATCACTGGCCTGACTGGACTCCTGGCGATGGTAGGTTGGCTGCTCTGGTCTTCACGCTGGGCGTTCGGTTCAGCCGGCCGGCTGTTAGGTCTTCAAGCTTGGATACTTAGCCTATCCAAATTCTGCTCCGCGAACTCCCAGCGGAATTCAAAAAAATTAGACGAGGCTCCTCGGCTTCCGTCAGCCACGAAGTCAGGACAAGAAAAGAGGTCGGTTAGAAGTGACAGCAAATCAAAAGGTCCCTAACCACAGCTTGTCTATCGTTCCATAAACAATATAGTTCTATAGTCAAATGCCAAACAGACTTTACAATCAATTAAGTTTTAATTTAGATTATTTGTAATTTCAGTTTAGGGATTAGATCAAATTGTTATATTTATTATTATTAATTATTATAATAATAAATATAATAATTATTATAAGAGGTAATTTAATTTTACTTGAGAAAAAGATATTAGAAAACGGTAATTGAATTATAGAATGGTCGCTAGTGAGACAATAGAAATATGTCAATAGTTGACACCTATCAACGATAGATGGCGCTTATGCCATTAGTATATTTAGTTTAAACATAATATCTATTGCTGAATTTTTAATTTAAACCTAAAATTATGTAACGAGCTAGGGCAACGTTACACGGTTAAGGGCATAATAATAATATACATGAATAAACACAAAAGAAAGATTTAGCTATTTTGACTCTAGAAGAAGAAGAAAGCCATTGCTGTGACAAATGCTGAGTGGCTATCTCAATATCTCTATTATTCACAATCTATGGCAAACTACTTTGCGATTATGTCAGTTTTGTTGTGAACAACAAATTATTTTTCTTTATTTATTTCTGACTAGCTATTGCCCGTAGCTTCGCCTGCGTTGACTAAGATTTACAACGATATCTTAGCGAGACGATATAACATAGCCCATAGGCCTTACTCGATAACCACGGTGACTGTAAAAAAAAATTTAATAAAAAAACATTTTCATTAAGTATAGCATTAACTACCCTTTCGCTACCCTATTGGTCTACTTGTAACTATGATAGCTTTCTTAAGGCCTATAGAATACTATTCGTCCATTCAAAACTTCGTCACACGTAATTTGTGAACCCTTTCATGGGCACATACTGTGAAATTAGCTGGAAAATCACCAAACAAATTCAAGATAAACCACAAGTTTCCACCTAAAAAGTAACAATCGGGCCGTGCGGACAACACGCCATTTCCGACGCTACAGCCATACACCGGAATGACCACACTTTTACATGCAATAAAGCTATTTTCGACTCGACTGTCACTGCATTCGAGTGGCTAAAACGCTGCAAATCCCTATTTGAATTTGCACGTTTCTATTTTCTAAACATCTACCGTCACTTTCGTTTCTATCACCTCACCTTTGAGTGTATTTTGCATTGTGTGGATTATTTCTTAAATTTGTTTTTATGCGATTTACAATTTTCGCTCTAATCTGGACTCTATTTTCAGCGGTGATGGCACCTATTCGTACGGTGGGGTTCCAGCTTATTAATTCCATTGAACATGGCATTTGATTCGATATTGTTATTATTATTGTGGACGTTATTGCTTGGGGACAGAGATTAAATTCTATTTTTCCAGCTAATAGTTCCATTTCGTATTTATCTTTTCATAAGCGATATTGAGCTATAAGGGATTATTTAAGGGCCGTGAAACGTATTTTAAGTCGTATTGCTCGTATGTTAATTTTATTGGACGATTTGTATGGAGATTATATGATTAAATTTTAATAATAGACGAAACGTAGTTAATGTGTTTTTAGTGACATTAAGATATTAGACTATTAGTATAATGTGAGTTTAAATATCACCTGGTTAAATACTACAAATAAATGGCTAAACATGACGCGAAGGGTGACAAAAGGTAGAAATGATTTAGAACTATAATTTAGGGCGCTAGGTCGAGGGACGAGCGAGGAAGGAAAATGATGATGACATTGGCGGACTTTAATCTTATATATTCTAAAAGTAGGCTCTCAGAGAGGACTTTAATTAATACATACAATAATAATTATACTTCAATATCATCGCGCACTAGCGAACCGCGACTTAAATGAAAATGTCCAAAAACACGTCAATGAAGTATTTATTTTTAGTTACAGAAATATCATTATTATTATTTCTATAATAATGATATAAAAACTTTCGTCTCTTGTTTCATGCCCTTAGGATCTAACGAAATATCTCCTTAGATTAATAAAATGATGTAAATTAAACTTAAGTCTTAGCAGTTAGGGCTCGCCTACAGATCCGTCTTACACTTGGCTTACAGAGTCTAAAAATAATTGCTATTATCATAATAGCATCTCGGATTTCATTACTCATCTTAAATATATTTGAATTGCTAAGTTTTAAAACATTTGAAGCACAACGTTCAATATAATATTCGAAACAAAAGAATTTAAAGTATTCTCGGAGACTAAAGTCGATTTTAAATGTGAATAAACGATCATACTTGATGTTATAGTAAAAACTTGTTCAATTTGGATTGGAGCCAGCGAGGCCAGGGCTGTACCGAGGACCTTGGCTGAACAATCGAACCTTACCTCCAAGGTTAGAATTACTTAGATTTTATAATTTAACTAAATTAAGATCAGTATTCCTTTTATAGGTCAATGTATATTATGTATAACCAATAGGATACCAAAAACGTCAAAATTTTCCAATAAATAAATTCAATAATACTGTTAGTACAACGTTTGTGTGATAAGAGATATTGTAAGTAAAAAGTAGTTATTGAAGATACTTTGGGCATAAGACGTTAACTACGAGACATTTTTCATTAATATTATTATTGTATACACTGGTAAAGTTGACCTGAGTATGTTTCGACGGTTATCTTTAGTGGACTAACTTTGGAATCGCCAGTAGAGTTATTTGACGTGCGATAAATACTCTTATGTACAATATTGAATAAAAACTTTTAAAATTTACTTTTACTTTTCATAAGTAAGTTAAAAAATAATATTTACTATCTTAAGAGTGATTTTAATAAGGTCATTAGTAGATATAATATCTTTTTTCCTCTCTCATTTATCTCCACTAGTTAAATATCCTCACAGAACTTATCAAGCCACAAACTTATGTTTAGTATAAGTACATTCTATTAACTTATTATTTTTGAAGTTCGTCTCAGCGAGAAAATGTTGGCATGACACTTACTTCAATAAATAAATTCATTTAATTTATAGGTACTTATAGAGGTCCAAAATTAAATTTATTTTAGCGTATTTTTGATAAGAACATTTTAATATGACATTTTTGATATCGGATTAGTTTCTTGTCCCATATCCTCCCAATCCGACCCTGGTAAGAGCCCAAATCTATATAATAGCCGTGTTCCCGTGTAGGGGAGATGTGTTTAATGAGAAATTCATATTACATGAGCTCAGGCACACGTGGAGATTGTCCGACAATGTGTTATTAGAAGATACCCTGACCGATATGAGGTGGACGATATTAACGCTAGTTCCATCGATTCACGAAAGGATCAGGTGTCGTGAATGAAATGCCTTCCACTTACAAGAGCTTATCGTTTAAAACTGTTTACTATTTTTATAGTTTATGCCATTGGGTGATATTAAACGCATCGCTTCGTTGAAGAGACACAATGAAATGTTACCCTTCAATTTCATCGAATATGAAACAGTAAAATAATACCTTAATGTCTCATAAGAACTGAGATTTTATTAGTTTGTATTGAATTCTATAAAACCTACATTTTATTTATTTATTTATTTTATTTATTTTTTGAAAACCAACAGCGTTACAATAATTCATACACATACATTTTTTTATGAATAATATTAACAGTAAGGCCAATAATAGGTTTTCCTGTCTGCACATCCTAGTACTGTTATAGTAAAGTAAAGTAGATTTTGAGTTTGTATATGAGAGAAGCGTATCCTTGAGATACGTTTACCAAAAATCATGCAAAAGAGATTAATGCAAGTTGCACTCGTCGAAGAGTCAATAATGCATAGAGAAAACTTTTTGGAATCCTTACCAATTATACGATGAAACTTTTTTACTTTATCCACTGTTTATAAATAGTATAACATTGTCATGAATTTCCATCAGGGAGCGACGGTATATTCAATCAGTTATATCTTATCAATAATAAAGTTCCATTGTTTAGTAGCTATATAAATAGTTATACTCTTTTATCGAGGCCAACCATGAGAACAATAACCCATAGAGTCCGGAAATCTATATTTTAATAACCCATAAATCGTCGTAAAGTCGTTAATAAGACACCCATAAAAATGTCCCGGGCATCAAATGTTTGGGCCCTTAAAACTAATTTATAGGTCCACAATTGAGTTGGGGTCAGTCGTAAGGCACACGCGTTACCGAGCTAATTTGGCCTCGCAAATTCCTGTAATTATCAAACTCTGAGGTACATTGCCTCCAAATAGGCCATATTGAAATTTATTGACAAGGAATATTGGTATTTCATCATTTTTAATTCCATACGTAACGGAACATTTGTGGTATTGTGTAATTTGTGAAATTTGTGGAAAATAAAATTAAATTGAACGACTATTTAATGTCTTAAATATTAATTATTTTCAACGGATTCTGTTTATGCAATACTAGCAGCGCCGCGCGGTTTTACCCGCGTGCTTCCCATTCTCGTAGGAGTACAGGGATAAATGATAGCCTATGTGCTATTCTGATGTATAATCTGCGTTATTGTAATGTTTCATTGAAATCCATTCAGTAGTTTTTTTACGTGAAAGAATAACAAACCAAAATCCATACTCACTAACTTTCACGTTTATAATATTAGTAATATACATATAATCAATGAGTGAGGCTAGTGTGTATAAGACTTGTAATAAATGTATGTAATTTATTATGTTAAAAAAATTGTAAACTATATTTTGAAAGGAGCAACCCAACAGAGTTTCTTGCTGAATTCTTCTTATATACTATTATATACTACTATAGTAGTATGTATTGATTGTTTTTTTAATATTGTAATTGAAAAGACTAGTTCCACTGAGTTTGTTTCGCCGGTTCTTCTCAGTGGACTTAGTTTGGAACCGGTGGTAGACTCAATTGACCTTCAAAAAGATACTTAGATAGTACTATTTTGAATAAAATTTTTGACTTTGACTTTGTATGGATTTCGCTTGAACTTATTCAGGTTCTTGGGAGGACTTTGCGCCTCTACATCCAGTGGCAGTTTATTTAAGGTAACCTTCTATTGTTAAAATTTCTTAATGTTTTTATAATACAACTTTTACGCTTTTTGTCGAGGCTTATAAGGATTTTTACATGTTTCGTGTACTTTACAGCAACCGTGGGAAGGAATAATATTGCATATGCAATACAAAATGCTGTGAATTTTGACGATAGATGAGAAACAAAAAAAACGCCCCCTGTGTATTTAAATATTAGTCTAGAAGTTTTATCTTTTTATATTTAAAAAGAGTTCATGAAATAAATTAATTATTACATTACAATAAATTTGTCGTATAAGAATTAATATTAAGTTGGCAAAAGTATTATTAGATTTGATATTGCAGTATTGTAGGAAAGCCTCGACCGAATACATTCGAAGATCTTGTAATAGAATCTCGAGAGGAATATATTTTAATATCCTTATTACTTTGAGGAGGATTAGCAGCAGGATCAATATCTTATGAAGTACAATTAGTCTGTATCTACATTAGTACTATTAGTCGTAATATAATTCTGTTTCGTTATTATCAAATCTTCTTGATCATCATTGATTAATTATTAGCATCCAGTCACACAACCCATATCATTTTATCGTACATCTTACTATTAATATTATAAACGCGAAAGTTTCTAAGGATTTGATACTATTTCAGACAATAACTTCTAAATATATTTTGATGAAACGTTACAAAAATATAGCACACAGCAGAACAACACATATAATACGAAGCTTGGCGCTCTATTTAAATAATATTTTTTGGTTCAGAACCCCAGATGCCCTGTAAAGATATTCAGCAATATTATACAAAGTATTCGATTTAGTTTGTGTAATCCTTCAGTGTCGGCGGTTCTACAGAATCTTGTGAATTCAAATGGTTTATTTAAGAAGTGTTTGCTATTGCAAGCATATATATGCTTCAATACATATTCGTGCTGTAAAAGACGTTAGGATGTTTATTTGAGACACAGGTGATATAATATATGACTTGAAATATCGTATGTTGACTTATACGTGGCAAAAGCACGCTTGTTTCGCGCTGTCTGTTTCTGTCGTTGGGTTGGTACAGCTTTTTGTCGTTTAACATTTTTTTGTATTTCGAAGAGAAGGAGAGGGAGTATAACCTCCGTCCCGCTCCGACGACGCAAGTTCTACCCGTTGCCGAAAAATTCCGATGTCGGTAGGGGTGCTCCAGGTTATCGAAGCTAAATATGGAAGATACTAGAAAGAAGCCATTAAGATGGATCAGTCCGATCGTGGGAATGTCATGTTTTACATCCAGGACAGTTCCCTTAAAGCGGTTGAAGACAACTTGCAGGTCTTAGTGCGGTATACCGGCGCCAGGAATAGTCGGGAGGGTGCCGGGAGTCCTACACATCCCCGGAGACGACATATTCCCAGGTGAATGTGGAAAGCATTGCCACTGCGACAAAGATTCAACATCTTATGTGTGAGAAATAGGCAACATATCAAGGAATTGCCAGGGCTAGTGTCAGGTTTAGTAAATTATGTTTGGTGATGTCGACCATTTACCACAAGGTGGTACTAAAATCAAAATATAAATTTAAGAGGATTCATCAGGCTTTAAGGACTCAAAAGAAAAAAAATATATTTTTAAGCTATTGCATAGCTTCTATCGCGGGCCTTGAGCGCGGGGACCGAATCCAGAAATTCCGTAACGAAAAAACCTCACGCTCCCCACTCCGACGGGCACGGAGGTGTGGCTTGAAGGCCGTGCATTGTCTAACGTCGTTTCTTTTTGGCAGTCTTCGACACGGTGTTTGTGTGCGTGCAACTTATTTATAACACAATATTAACTTTTTATTTATTTAATAAAAGAAAAAAAATTGTTTTCTTATCGATCACCACGCTCAAAAAGTGTAACTTGAATTAATATCAAAGAAAAAGAAATACTGCATAAATAAAATTAATAAATAATTATAATTGCATAAGTTGATACAAAATGCTAAGCAATAGCTTTACCGCGGCAGTCCCCGAGTGCCACACGTCTTTTTTACAACAATTGAAAATTTATATGTGAAAAAAAAGTTGCAATCTGACCACACGAGTGCCGCTATCATTGTAACGCGTTTGTGGTGAAAAATTCATTTTCCAAAAACTATTCAGATTCATTTTTGTGGAATTTTTACAGGGTTTTTTCTTTGATCATAAAAATACAACATATACCGTCGCTTATGACCCGAGTAGACCACATTCGGGTTGGCAAAAAAAAAATCTGTGATGCCAAAAGCTATTTTTGGTAGACACTTTTTATCAATTACAGTTTTTGTCCTATATTTTTTATAGTTCAGTTGTTATAGAGAACATATTATGTTGTTGAACACAATCTTGAACGTAAATAAAAAGAATTAAAGAGAATAATATTGTAGTGCAGCTATTTATAAAAAGTATACATTTGAAGATAATAAATCGCCGTCAAACAGACAGACAAGTTGATAAGACTTATATATTCTTATCCAGAACATACGTCAAAGTATTATCTTAACAGTTAACACTATCGCATAAATCAAAAATATTATTATTTACTCACCTAAGCCATCTCGATTTGTTATATAAATCTTTAGGGGCGGAAGCCTTATCCCCAGAGTAATAGGCAATTTATTACGTCCTCACAAAGAAAAAAACTTCCAACATAATGGGTCATAATTCATGTTGTGAAGATACCAGCACCAGGAGACAGGAGACCAGGAGACCAGCCTGTGATAAATGACACGAGACGGGGTATTAGCATAACTTATAAATTATTGGTGTATTGGAAATTATGATTTCTCCTCAGGGCTGCCACCGCGCTAACTTCGACTTAATAGTAGCATTGGACAAGATAGATTCGCCGGTTTGTAATTTATTTAATACTAGTTGTAGCACGCAGCTTTAGCCGCTTTAACTAAGATTTACAACGGCATCTTAGCGGGATTATATATAGCCTATAGCCTTCCTGGATAAATGGGCTATCCAGCACTGAGAGAATCATTCTAATCCGACCAGTAGCTATATAAATTAGTAGAATATTTCCGGCGTTTCAACATACCATTACCTGTAAAAACAACCTTTCTGTTAATAGAAATAGGGACACATATTAGTATTTAATTGTAAAAAATGGTTGTCTGTAGAGTCGGCTTATGGACGGTAGTTTGACACAGAATAATGGAAGGGAGATAGATGCAGCACGAACCGAACTGAGCCGATTGCTCGAGCCGAACATGCCTCCCTCTCGTTCGTTACGCGCTCTTTCTGGCGGAACGCTACATGACGTCATCTTTTTCGTGCGAGTTTCGAGTTATTTGACGCTGTTACGTTAAAAAATAATAGCAGTTTCATAATAATAATATTGATTACAATTAAGTGCCTTCAGAAGTTTTATAGAATGAACGCAGCTCTCAGGAAAACTCAGAACAGTTCACAGTCGACTAGATGGCATTACTCTAAATGGAATGATGGATGATCAGATGCAAATGGGATATGCCGTCTCAGGGTTTATTGAACAAGGCCTCCAATAGTTTATTAAGGACTAGCTGTTACCTTTAGCACAGATTTACACACGAATCCGGATTTTTAATGATACTTTTTAAAGGTTAAGTTACTCTTTATTACATCAGCTGCCAAAATCGATTTAGCCATTCCTGACAAATATCTAAAACAAATAAAAAAGACAGACGGGCAGAAATTGGAAAAATGTTATTTTGTTATAATTTGTACCGAGTATACCTAGTTACATCCGTGTGCATACTGTGAAGTGTTGTTATTTAATATTACAAACATACACTCCAATTAAATTATCGATATCGATATTTGATTTAATAGATTAAAATAATTACTGCGTGGGCTTTGTGTAATAAGATATAATCAGTTCGCTGTATATTAATAAATTTTTATTATTATATTTAATTAAACAAAAATATCTGATTTCACAGAGTCCATATTAATACCTATAAGCTTTACTGCACCATATTTTGAGAAATGAACTTTAAAGTACATAGAATTTTATGGATATTGCATTTACTATCTAATGTTATATTATGTAACTTATTTAACCCTTTACGGCGCGAGGTCGTTAAATTTGTTAATTTTCTAGAAAATAGATAGGAAATAGGATATTATTAAGGGGAAAAATAATAAAAAAAATATATTTAAAAATTAAATATTTATTATTCCCAAAATACTATCCGTTGTAGAAATGCAACATTGCTTCAATAGTGCCATTACATCAAAGGTAAACTTGGAAAATATGAAAATTTTTAAAATAATTATTTTGCTTATTATAGCACAAACTAATCCCACATTTTTCACAGATTGTCTGCGTATACCCCTTGCAGTCTGGAAATTTGCATCTCATTCTCTTATCCACCCAAACTGGCCGATGCCCGTATGGGTGTAACCTCACATCTTTCGGTGGAACGTGTTGAGCTGGACCTTTCTTTATTTCTTCTTGAATGAGACATTCAACATCACTTTGATGTTTTGTGCGATTTATTGTGTTATATTTGCATAGAGTCTCCGCTATATTTACTCTAAATTCAGCAGAGTATAAGATTTTAGTAGTACTCCCTTTTTCGGTATGTATTCTTCGATATAAAAGCCACGAATTACATATAAGCATGTCCAATAAATGGTAAAACATTCGTAGATACGATCGCTTTATTTTGTAGTATACCCATAACACAATCTAAAAGGTCAACGCCACCCTTATGTCGATTATATTCTGCTACAACGAAAGGATGTTCAATAGAAACGTATTGTTTTCCCACCTTCTTACGATAGAGGTTGGGTGCTTTCCTGCAAAATTGGATGCTAGTGTAACGATTTTGTTGTCTCTCCAAGCGACCAGAGCTACGTCAACTCCGTTGCAGTTACCGACCTGTTCTACTGACGCACCACGTGGTTCTTTTTTAAAAATTTAGTCTGGTCTCTAATGAGATTGATAATGTCCTCAGTAAACAAATACGATAATATCTCAAATGGTGTATCTAAGCAAAGTATCTCTTGAGGTAATTTGTCAGATCCATGAAAGCGGAGTTGCTCATCATTTAGGTTCAGACTTTTCGTTCTCCATGTGATATTTGTTTTAGGCACACGATTAGTTGTCCTTGGAGCTGCTGCAGAACAAGTACTAGGAGATGCGGGGACTAGACTTGAATCTATTGCAGTACTAATGATCTGAGTATTAGTGAATGTAGTTACTAGTACGGTGGTTGATTGAAGTTCATTTTCCAAGTTAGGTGATACCTCTAAATCCTCATCAGAACCTTCGTGCTCGTTCGGCTCGAAGTTACAAGTCGAATCAGCCACATCATCATCATCAGAAAAGTCAAGGGCATCTTCACTGTCTTCCCATTCTGCGAGTATCTTGTCCAGTTCCTGAGTAGTCAAATGACACAACTTACGACTCATTATGATCCTAAAAAAAATACATTCAAACTAAAGAAAACGTTAAAAAAATATGTGGTTAACGCGCAATGTTGCATTTATGCAACAAAACAAAATCATTATAAATTATAGAAAAGAAAATAGAAGTCACTTTTTTTTTTATTGATAATTAAAAAACATCCTCTTACCTTTTACTCCCAACTATTTCAACTGCGTAAAATCAGTATTTCACTCAAAAATCAATTTTCATAAACGAAGTCAAAGAGCGCGAACCGGTTTGTACATGTAATGGCACTGTGAACGAAACATTGATGAATTGCCGCCATCTAGTCAACTGATTTGGTACTAAATCGTTAGTATGCTTTGTTGCCGATCTACAACACCGAGGGTATTCGATCTATGTGCATTTACCTCATTTTTCTTTCCATTTGAATGGTATGTTGCAGAAGTGCAACAAGGCTCCGTAAAGGGTTAATTAGGTAGGTATACTTGCAAAAGAGCAATATCTTGATTTTTATGCCACTAGGCAAAATTGCTCTTTTTAGTGTGCTCATGTCGGGTTCAGAATGGAAACCTGGCAGTGACAAGATGTTTCGGGGACTGTTTAGTAGCAGCTGTGAAGTGGGTAGGGCACTCCCAGGTGCCCCTACTATCCATAAAAGATTTCCGTACGTCACCTAAAAAAAAATCTCCAACTGTCCATGCTTAAACATACATTAGTTTTTATTTATTTTTTTACAATTACACTTCCTGTATTTTTCTTCTTTCCAGCAAAGTTATTTGACAGATAAAATCTAAATGGGATGGTTCAACGCATCTTGGTGGTGTAAAATGGTAATCGAGTAAGGATCTCAAAAAGCTGGACGATTGAGTAAAACTAAGTAACCCAAAAAAGTTTTACACGAGCAACCAATAAGAGTCAACCCTACAATAAGCAGACTATTTATTTTCAGGAAGCGAGCTCTGTTAAATTCTATAGATTTGTTCGATCCCTACTTTATATCGATAGTTCCCGTCTTACATTGTTTTTTATTATCCTCGTTTCTTTTGTAACATAAAAATGGCTTATTATGGGAGTTATCACCGAGCGTTTCCAAACATCGACATTATTATTTAAATTGCAACACTAGTCCTAGTGCTATTGAGCACTATTTTATTGAAAATAGATACATATTTTGTTTCTTAATATTTATGGGAATCTTACTCATTATAATGATACAACCTTCATGGATTTTATCTTACGTATAAAAAAGGTGTGTGTGCGATTCACACACGATAGAAGTGAAACACACGTTAAATGCCCAAATACAAGCAAGTATTAAACAGTGTGCAATATACATACACACCGACATTTGCTCTCTCGCTCTTGTGTTTGTGTCTATTACCTGTCGTTTTTTCCGTTGCATCCGGTTGGAAATCACAACGATTCTAAAGAAGTTTCACTTCAAAATTTAGTAGTAAGAGCTTTACATGCCTGGCGTTTTAGATGTTTTATGTTACAGCATGACCACGGGAGGACTGAAATAAATATTATTAAGACATAATAAGCTCTTTGATATAGCAATGGGCTGTTCATACTTGAAAACAATGGCCCGATAAGCCCGTAAGGTTCAAAAATGGAAGCAGCATTTAGGTAGACGAAGAATTGGCGGCTATTAACCAGATAGGATCATCGTGCGAGGCCGTTCCGTGTTGGTTGCAAGTGGCAAGGAGTTATCCTGGCGTTTGTTGATGGACGTCTTTGTTCAAAGGACGGGTAGAGGTTGATGTGATATTACGAATCGCTTCTGTAACAATATCATAGACCATTTGTGCTCATCTACTTATGTATTTTTTTTTTTTTTTGCTTTTTTGCTTATTAGTTTGAACGCGAGTCCCTGCAACTATGGGATAGAAGAAAGGTTAGGACTATTTTAAAGCTTATATTAATTGAGAGCCGTTTATAATAATGTGAGAAGCTAAATTACTAGCATAAAACAGTTTTGAAGCGTAATATTGTGATATAAAGTATAGGATTTCACATTTAACCTGTCGTCCCAGACTTTAACTTCTAAAAAGCTTTCAGCGCTGTTTAAATTTGCGGAGCGAAGTTCGGATATCCTTATTATATGTCACTAATGTTATAAATTGGATAATATGTACGGTATCCGCTGATGCATGAACGCAACTTTATAACTTTATTACACGTCATCATTATCAACATCAGGCCGTCAACTGTTAGTCGAACCTCTTTCAATAAACGCTAAGACGACTGCTCCTAGCCACTAGCGGAGCAAGATGTCAACCAATCTATCTTTTCTAACGAATTTTTCTAGTCTTTTTTCCACTCTTGAATTCAATTAGCGAACTGGCTTTGAGTTATAAGCGTATATAATGCTTAAAAGTAATGAAATAAATATGATTGTTTTCATTATTAAAGAACACATCACAATTACACCATGTTTTTATTTAAAAAAAAATAGTAAGTAGCCTAACAAATGGTTAATTATCAGCCGTATCACTGCATAGCTCTTCTTTTTTTACGCCGGGAAATGCACTGATGCATCTCGCTGGGGAGTAGGTCTCCCCAGGCAGGTATATGGGACTCGCTGCGCCCGAAAGATGATAAGTTAACGCAGCTCTGCCCACTAAAATTGGTTCCTAACTTCACCCCTTGCTTTGTTGCCCCCTATTCTTATAAGAGGGGGACAAAGAGCTCCCTCGATTCAGTTCGCTTCGCCCAAGGTGTTGGGGTCACCCTGGGCTACTGAGCCCCACCGCCACGACAAGGCCTGGACCGTGGTGGGAATCACTGCATAGCCCTGCGTAAATTGAACTAGCGAGTACTTACTTGGTTCTTATTAAAATATATCTTGTTTAAAGATCATAGAAAAAACAATATGTTTGTAGGATATTATAATATAATAAAAATAATAATAATATCTACGGACGCTTTTTACATCACGTCAATCTAGTCCCGTGCTAAGTTCTCGAAGAGACTTGTGTTGTGGGTACCAGACAACGGAAATACATATATTTAATACTTTTTATATTAATACTTATATTTAAGATTTTTATTATATAATACACATATTTAATACACATCCATGACCCAGGAACACAGAAACTTTGTTTTTGTGTTCTCTGGCGAGATTCGAACCCGCTACCTCCGGCTTGTGCGCCAACGCGCTAACCACTGAGCCACAGAGGTCGTCAAATAATTAATATAATATTAGTTAATAGAATCTGACGTTACTTAGCATAAGGCCATAATAATAACAAAATTATGGTGTTAGGTACCGCGAACTTCCGAATTCCGAATTCCGCGAACTTCGGAGTCGAAGCCGCGTGTCTTGAGATATTATATTATGTAAAGGATGTCTCCGTGTCGGCGCGCGTGTGTCCTAGAAGAGAGCTTGCCAGGATGTGCTCTAATTTTTTGGAGTTAATAGCTATAAACAAAAACGTTATATACAAGGGAAGTAGAAGAGCGTTCCATTGGGTATTATAAGTCCAAATGCCTCATGTTTTTTTTTAAACATAAATCTTTTCTTTTTTATGCTTAATAACTTACACTACATTAAAATGAAAATGTGAAATATTTTTAAAAGAGTGTAAAATATGGAAACGCTGTAAAAGTTATTTTTAACGTAATAAAAGTCCCCGGGATATTTAAAGTTTTCACTTTTAGTGCAGCGCCCGATCTGTCGACTTAACAATCCGCAGTTTTCTTTTTACATCAAGTATTTAATTTAATCTGTTTTTAGCGTGTTCATGTGGTCAGGTAGTCCAACGGTGGGAAGGTTATTTTTGTGTCGGGTTCTCGTCCGCTTAGATACCACCAGCAGCATTACTTTTGACGTGACAACGTCTTATAATTCGATGGAGCCAGCTGCACGCACGAAAATACATGATTCATGGGGCGTTACCTCGCTCTGGGGTGTTCCATTTAAGGATTGAATTGCAAGCGAGAGTGCGGAACGAGCGACAAAGAGGCACAATCGGCCCATCAGTATTTTCTTATGACGTCACGTTCAACTATCGTCAGTAAACAGACTTTACAGACAACCGATTTTTTGAAACAGCTTGGAGGCTGGACAAGCAGTGTCATTACGTGTCATTACCGGCCACGAGATTTGTAGCCCTCTCAGAACAGGCGACAGATACCACTCTCACAGGTATTTGCACTTGGGCAGTGTAAGCCCAAAAACCAAAAAATTGCGTAACCCTTTAACTCCCCCTTATTTTTAAATACCCCTTATTTTTTATATTAGTTGGATAGTCAAACTAGGAGGCGTATCACTTGATGGTAAGTGGTTAACGTCGCCCATCAACATAAATTAGTTTACCTGGACCTAGCCCAAGCAACTGATTTATGCCTATTAGTCTGTGAAATAAGGGGTCTACCACACGCGCTAGCTTTACCACACTTTTGCCTGCGCAGGCCGGCTTGTACACGGAACACGGATACAATTTTACCAACCACACGCACCGTGTATCTTTCGTAAGTATCGTAAGATCTTTGATGTAGGTAGTATCATAAAGTCTTAAAATATAAACAAAAAAAATACAAATAACTTTAATATAATATTATGGTTATCAAGATAAACTCAAATGCAAGCAAAGAGAAGGTAAATTGAATGGATAACGATATACGCATTGTTATGTCCCCTTTGTAAGACAAGCCGCGGTGGCTCTACCGCGAATCGTCTTCAAAGCCGGCAAATTGTGTTTCTTTAAATATGTTCTCTATTGTATAGTTGAGAAATCGGGATCTGCGATGATATTAAAGAATTGTTTGTCATTACATTGAGACAGATTAAAATGCATTTAAAGGTGATAAAGCCAGCAGGCAGCTTACGTAACCACGAGAGCTCAACCGGTTTCTCAACTATACAATAGAAGTAAGTGACCATAAAAAATACATCCAAGAGTTTATAGCTGCACTACCGGAGTTTAATATGACGCTCTCTTCTTGAAGATTCCGAAGTAGTATAGATTCTCTGGTGGT
Source organism: Lycaena phlaeas (assembly GCA_905333005.2). Lineage (NCBI taxonomy): Eukaryota > Metazoa > Arthropoda > Insecta > Lepidoptera > Lycaenidae > Lycaena > Lycaena phlaeas. Next base: position 14,506,540 of record HG995180.1, on the reverse strand, counting down.
CGCCGAGTCCGTATAGTGGATGTAGTAGTCTTTTAATATGAAAGATTTATTGGCATTAACGCGCTAATCATCAAAACTATAATATATTTTGAACAGACGATGAGAAGTTTATTAATTAACTCAAGATCCTAAACTTGAACGAAAAAACACAAAAGCTTACCTAATAAGAAAATGCTTTTCTAAAAGTATTTTCCAAGGCTTTGAAACCGGTAAACGAAATGTTAAAAAGCGATTGATTCCTAAAGAATTCCGTGAAGACATTAGAACGTAGGAAGATGCTATCAGGGACGCCTCCGGGACACATGATGCGTGGAGCGGCGCGGCGGGCCCGCTGAGCGCAGATACGTGCCGAAGTTCATCTCCACATTTAATTCCAATCCCTAATGGTTTTTCAATTGAATTTTATTTTAATTTTCAATTCAATTATTATGTGAGAGAATAAACAAATATAATATCAACATGTATAGACTTCAGTTATAGTGAACGAATGCCATCACTATCTTATCGTCTTGCTTTATTCTCCTATTGAACAGCTCTGCCATCTTAAAATAATTCGGTTATTTTCATTACTTAAACTATTTAAAACGAGATATTAATAATGAAAATAACCATGCTAATTTGAAATCCTATATAATTCACTTTGTTGTTCTCTTGTCGTTATAAAGATAATATTGACGACGATTCATCTGCGTACGTATAAATGTACAAACATAAAAGCAAAAAGTAAAGTATCCTTATATACTTTATATGTCCACGGGCACGGGTCTCCTCCTCGAAATCAGGCGAGGAGGGTAATGGACCATTGTTCACCAATGCAGGTTGGTGAACTTCACATACCTTTAAAGATTTTGAATCTCATCAGGCATGCAGGTTTCCTCACGATGTTTTCCTTCACCGATGAGCGAACGATGGTCTCGTGTTTGAGGTGTACTTATAAATTTAGAAAAACCCCTTTTTAAGGCACACGGACGGGTCAGGATCGAACCCAGAACCTCTCGCATAAGAGGCCGAGTCCACCCACACCTGGACCATCGCCGCTCGAAAAAAACTAAAGCAAACTCTTATTAAAATAATTTATTTATATTTTAAAAGAACTCTTGCTTCTTTTGAACCAACTTTTTAAAAGCATTAAAGCCTTTTAACGAACTTTGTTGCATTTATATAATTTGAAATTGCCGCCTGCATTTAAATGTACGTGAATATGAAACAAGTTATATGAAAAGTTTTACAAGTGTAGGAATATGATGTCACAAAGAGAGAAGGATTTGTTAACGATTGCCTCGCTGAGCAAAGCTTAAAGTTATCAACCATGAAACAGCATTAATGTCGTTTATTTTATAAATAAAAAAATACATAAAGTATTTTCTCAAGTACTATGTATATATATATATAAGGTATTTGAGAATAAATATACTAGGTATTTGAGAATAAATAAACTGAAAATGATGCCCGCACGAAAATCTCCTTGAAAATGATGAGATGGAATTTTGCTTTTTTTTTTTGTTCATGATATAGTTCACTTTTACCCTAGCTTACTGCAAGGTGGCAAACATCACACACTTTCAAAAATAATATAACCAGGCTAGAATCATTTAACGAATCGTGGAATTAAATTCTAATAATTCTGTATAATTAAATATTCATACAATATTCCACTTATTAAAATGGAAATGCGGATTTGTGGTAACTTAATATAAGCCCTTTTAAGACTAATGTTTTCAATTCCCTTTGATAGACTTTATTTTCAAGTGTTTGTTTCGTATGAAATACAAATATTTTAGATTTGACTTTGCTAGTTTCTAATTAAGTCAAAGATTCCATTGGCTGGACGACTCGAAACTATTGAGGTCTGGCTAAAGGACTGCAAATAGCCTTAAGACGGGCCCTTACAAAGGGTATCGAACTTCTGGTCAATAATGGCTTGTGGTTACAGAAGATTCTTTACTTGATGAAGTTGCAGGATAATTTTGATTTCGACAATATTAGGTTCAGTGACCCATAGAAATTCTATAGAATTCCGAATTCTGTATTGTTTACTGGTATATTATACCAGGGGCTTGCCTTGGAGTTTATACAATGGGGCCTATGACCAAGGGGATGAAAACAGTCATATCATCATCAGCCTTTATCCATCCACTCAATGAACGCCATAACGTTCGATCCCTTGCCACTCGCATCCAACACGGACCGCCCACTACACAGAGATCATCTTTAATTATTTATTAACAGTAAATTAATGGCATTATTACTAACAAATCATCATCATCATCATCATCTTCCTAGCCATTATTATTCCCATGTATTTGGAGTAGGCTTTATATGTCTTGTGCCTCCACTCTGGCCTCATACTCGTCAGTAACCGCGTCACTCCACACTCCTCCATATCTCTCCTTATGCCGTCCAGCCATCTCTTCTTCTATCTTCCTCTTCCCCTATACCCTTCCACCCGCATGTCCATAGCCCTACGTGTCACGTGATCAATTTCTTGTCTACAAACATGTCCAAACTAGGGATGTTCATGTAAAAATTCGATATAGATTTTTTTTCGATATAATATATTATTATCGTAGTACTATATCGATACTTTGCGATATATCGAAAAGATATATCGATATGTTTAAGATATCGATACTTGGAATTTAACTAGTCCAGAGGTACCCAAACTCGTTTGTTTTATATACTACTTTCAAAATGCCGAGCTTTTTTTTTTTTGAGTTTTTCGTTTTATTTTTACTCAAATGTTGCAGATTTTAAGGGAATAAATGCCAGTCGGTGACTTCTCATCTACTTCGGCAGCGGTGCTACTTTAAGATTACCTCGTATGTGGTCGTTCCTGATTTTATCCATCCTGGTCACTTCTAGCATTCATCTTAGCATTCTCTCCATATTGTTACTAACAAATATGGGGATTAAAATCCTAAAGGAACTTTTAATTGATTTGATTTGAGGATACATCGTAAGATATTGATGTCATGAGATGTGTCTTATGGGCTACCTGGGGCTTAGTAACCAACGGCTGCGAATGTTCGCTTGCCTTTTTATGGTATAAAAAACCGAGACTTGTCAGGATACAGGGAACCCATCAATGGATAATCTGGGGTGGTCACTTGTGACCGTTTGTACTAAGTCGTTTCAATTATTAGATCAGTGTTTATTAGTAGTGCTCCGTGGTTTTACCCACGTAATTCCCATTTCCGTGGGAGTACAGCGATAAATGATAGCCTATGTGTTACTCTGACGTATAAACTATATTATTGTAAAATTTCATAAAAATCCATTCAGTAGTTTTTACGTGAAAGAGTAACAAACATCCATACTTACAAACTTTCGCGTTTATAATATTAGTAGGACTAGTAGGATATTAGTAGGAAGTAAGATACTGATTCATCATTATCACCACGCACCTCTTCAATGTTATTAGATATATTAAAGACAAACACGATCGCGTCGTTAGCAGGATATGTATTATAATTCCTAACTACATAATATACTTTACATTAAGTCCAATGAGATTAACTATTACCATTACCACGCATGTATTCATAACTTAATCCTGAGGGTATGTTAGGCCCGAGGCAGTGCGGAATACGAGCATATCGATAACAGTTTAATATTACAACGAATTAATTAATAATAAGTGTTAGCGAAACATTTATTAGCATTTAGATATTTCATGTAATTTAATACAGAAAGGATTTTCTTATATTGCTTAGATAGTTCAGTTCGATGAACACCTAGATAGGTAACGTCGCCTATAAATATAAAACAGTTCACCTGGAACTACCCCGGACGGAACATTGCGAAACTGTACCATGGAAAAAAAAACGGTTGTCTGTGAAGTCGGTTTAGTGACGATAGTTGAACGTGACGTCATAAGAAAATACTGATAGGCTGATTGTGCCTCTTTGTCGCTCGTTCCGCGCCCTAGCTTGCACTTCAAGCCTTGAATGGAACGCCTCAGAGTGAGGTCATGCCGCATCGAATAATAAGAAGTTGTCACGTCAATAGGTAGTAAAGACTCCCCCTTATAGTTTTTATGTTTGACTTACTTTGTATACACGACTCTTGTAAAAATAAGATGAGTGACGGGAATTTTTGTGTTTATGTTAGTAACATGACATGTGGTCCAAATATCATAAGCTTATCATATTATAATAGTGCAAAAATGCGTGATAAACTAATCTATAATAGCGAACATAATATGTACATTACCTTTAATCAAAGATAGAGTGCTATAAATATCAATGCACTATATAAATACATTTTCAACGAACATAAAGTAAATTCTTTCGCAAAATAAACCGTAAATGAATTCGAAAGCGACTTTTGGCAGCGTGATGCGGCGGTCTGCCAATAGAGTATCGATAGAGGCCCGTCCCTTGAAGGACTATTGTCTAAAGCATCAATACGGAACTCAACGAGGGGATGTGAGGTTAAAGTTGAGTAAGCCTTGGGTGAGGCTTCTCGGTTCCTGAAATTTGAGTGTTTTAACTTCTAAATGATATTTATAAGCATCAATTTTTGCAAATTATAAATAATATTGTGACTAATTATTTCGCGCGGGATAACTTTGTCACGCTGTTAGTTTATATTTATATAATATATATATTATAGTTAGTTTATATATTATATAAATATAAACTAATAGCGCCCCGCGGATTCACCTGCGTACTTCCCATTCCTGTGGGAGAACAGGCATAAATTATAGCTTTTATGTTATACTGATGCATAAGCTATGTATGTTATTGTAAAGTTTCACTAAAATCCATTCAGTAGTTTTTGAGTGAAAGAGTAACAAACATCCATCTACGTACATACATAAACGCACTCGAAAAACACGTGAATCAGGTAAAGCTTACAGTTTGAGTACTTCTCGTTATTACAAATATAAATTCACACGTTTTTTAACCGACATCAATAAAACTGATTCAGTACGGGCGGAGGGACAGGTTTATGTGTCGCGTGGTCGTTGAATAGAATTATTGAATAGGAAACAAAGGCTGAAACACACTAATGTCTGACATTTATTGTTTATTTATATAGCGGATTAGTAATAAAATTCGACCCGTAACTAATGAGGTTTTGTCCCCAAAATCAGCGGGAAGCGGGTTGGTTTATACTGCCTTTCAGTAAGAGAAAGGCGCTTTTTTAAGACACCGAATTTTTTTACCTAACTACGCCAGAACGAGGAATAAAATATATTTGTGTTTTAGTGTGTAGCTTTAAAAAAGGTATTATTTGACCGGCTATATGAATATTTAGCTTGAAATATAAAGTGTTTTGACGATGCCTAATTATTGTTTGATTAAATGCTAATTATATTAGTTTTATATTTAATTATATCAGATTGAAAAAAAAATTGATTCATCAGTTTTTTTTTTGTACCAATCTAATTATTTTGTTAATAAATTTAATTATTTTGTTCTTCTATAAATAAAAATAGATGTATTAAATTATTCAAAAATTGCACAACGTTAAGCTTGCCCCATGGTATGTCCGTCAGATCTAACGTAACGTACTTAAATATACGCATTATCTCGTCCATGAACCGGTGCAGAGGACTGTGTTCAAATTATCAGCACCTGGTGGGTTTCGAACCCGAAACCACTGCGTAAATTAACCGAAGCACTTGAGAGGTCATTTCATAGGACCTGGGTTTAAAAACCTGTTTCGTATATTATGACAGACTAATTATTAAGAAATACCTACTGGATATTTTAACTTTTTAGCGACAACTATTATTTCCAATTTTCAGTAGGGTAAATCCGCAAATAACAGCCTCTTTACATTGATAAGTAAATATTTGTGCGTTTTAAATGTCAACATCGTGTACAGTAGGTTCGTTAATTTGAATAAAATCCAAATATATTGTTTGACCTTTTGGCAAATTACAAATTCACAATGCGATATTAGTCCGGGTAAAAATGGCGGAGTGCACAAAATCCGAAGTTTGAAATCAATTTTGCTGTCATAATGTTCGTTTCGAATTTCCGTTTCCCGTAAAACACATATACGTGCATGACGCTCCAGTTGGCACAGGTGATGGTGCAAGCTACGACCGTACAGCGGGCTTATGAAAACAAATTATAAGAGAATAGATTTCATCATCTTCATCATCAGCCATTATCGGTCTTCAGCTGAACATAGGCCTCCTTCAATGAATACCAAAATGACCGATCCCTTGCTTGGAGATCGTCTTCCCACCTGGTTAATGGCCAAACAAAACTTCGTCTACCTAAACGCGGCGTCCGTCGTTTTGAACCGTTGTCCGTTTGTGTGTGACCAGCCCACTACTGCTTCAATGAGCTTACTAAGTTTCGCAAAAAAGAAAAAAAGGAAAATCATAAATCACATAATAACTATAACAACTGATTGAGAAGCGATGGTCGAATGAATAGATGCTCAGACTCTAGAGCGAGAAGTTCCAGGTTTAATTCTGAATATGGTAGCTAGAAATGAGTTTTCTGAATTTCTTATTGTATCCTATAGAACGTGGTCATCGCTCGATCATCGAAGAAGGAAAACATCGTAAGGAATCCCGCATGCCTGTTGAGATTAAAAGTCTTTGAAAGTGTAAAGTTTACCAGCCTGCATTAGGCCATACCTGATTTAGTAGAGACCCGTGACCAGAGTGGGACATAATATATGGCTTGCTACTTTATTTTACTCTACAATCAAAAAGAAAAAAATATTTATACGTCATGATGATTTTTTTTTCGAAAGGTCTAGAATTTTAGACCTGAAGGTATTTTAAGTCCGCCCCCTCCGCCGGAATATCGCGCGCGCTACTCAGTAGAGTAGGTGTTTGGCTAGTCAAATCCGATACGGTCGACGAGTCATTAGCGGATGAAGTTAAACTAAAAGACGGAGGGCCGAGTGATTATAAATAATTAAGTTTTATATTATAAGCTTATCACATGGGCCGGGTTAAAAATCATAAGATTACCGCCGCTCCGCCATACCCGGTGTACCGGTTAACCAAATTTCCCCCGGCAAGTAGACAAGTAGCGTGGTCAAAGTTTTTGCTCGAAGCCATCGGAATTTTGTTATCCTCCACTCGCCACGAATTATCGCTTGTAATTTTTAACCTTCGTCCCGTCGCTCTCGCACGTATTACATTTGAACGAGCGGGAAAGAGATGTACTATATCGATAAAATGATAGTGGGCTACTTTGAGTATGTATTTTTAAGGTAAAAGCTTTTTTCCAATATTGGCTCGTAACGAAATTCATCATTATTACTTTATATAAAATTCATTTGAGTCTTGCGTAAAATGATATATGATCATTTTTAACATTTATGTGACGGTGACAACCTGGGATGCCCACATGATGACCATTCTAGAAGATGGATAACAGGTTCGGGATCCTGGAAACCTGAACACATCAAACAACCCCTCTTCATTTAAGAGCCTTAACCCTTTCTGCATCTGCCAATTCCTTTACTTCCTGATGTAATAATATGATCTATAACTTCCCCTTGGTCTGATCTTATAAGCAGTAGTAATAAAAAATAAATATAACTAAAAATAGAACAATATATTCATAGATTTCCTCGCCTGATTTCGAGGAGGAGACCCGTGCCCAGCAGTGGGACATATAAGGGTTGATACTTTACTTTTTTTTTAAGATGTGCCACCCGATATGACATTTCATTTCTTAGCACTAGTCCATCATTCCTCTCGTTGCTGTAAAGTAACCGAAACGTGAGGCCCGTAAAAATCATAATAAGCCGCGATAAAATCCGTTAAATTAACGAAACACTTTTTAATTGGTGAAAAACAAATATAAAAGGTATCAACATAATTTATAGTGCATTTCGTTGACCGTTGGAAAAAGTATTACCTTGATGGTAGCAAGACCTCCCATATTTAGGGTCTTAAGATGAACAACGCATGGCTGGGTTGCTTAGGTTATATTTTAACACGCTTATAATAATATATACATGACCGATGTTCAATTTTATTAATATCAAAAAAAATATTTACAAAAACTAGAAAACCGGTTCTTAAATATAGTTTTAATTCCATAGTTTATTATCATGACAAATGTACACCTAATAATTTAGGTATGTTTCAAAATCCAATTTGAATCTAAATTTATCATTCGACTTTTGTTCATATTTTTTGATGCAGGTTGGAAAATTAAACCAGGGAAAGCAATTTATGGCTTTCGGGGCTCATATCTCACCGAGTATTATTTTTGGCGTTTTTCTGTATCTATTGACTAGACACGCAGAATGAACACAATAAAGAATATGTCCGTGACTCAATTTTTCTGCAAAAAATACATGAAAATCAAATTAATTTTACTTTTATGTAGTTCCCATAGCAAAACTTTTGAGAATTTTTTTATATGAGTTATATTAAAAACTGCAGAATTTTATAAAAATATAATATAAGCAATATGATACAGCATCAGCAACGATGGTCCAGTGGCTTTCTTGAGGTTCTGGGTTCGATCCTGACACGTGTGAGATTTGAAATAGGTATTTCTAAATTTCTAAGTGCAACCGAAAAACGAGACCATCGCTCGCTCAACAGTGAAGGAAACATCGTGAGGAAACCTGCATGCTTGATGAGATTAAAAGTCTTTGAAGGTATGTGAAGTTCACCAACGCATTGGGCCAAGGCGTTGGTGAGCCCATTACCCTCCTCGTCTGATTTCGAGGAGGAGACCCGTGACCAGCAGTGGGACATATACAGGTTGATACTATATTCCCTGAAGGCTTACATACAGTGTATTCATGTATCTAGATCTTATTGTCTTACTAATGTATTCCAGGAGCCCAGTCACTGGCTGGAGAGACGTAAGCCTGTTATTACGACTCCTGAACACAAACATTGATTTTCATCATTATCACGTATTTTACAATTGATTTCGAATTTCATTGATACAATATACCATTCTTTACGATAACCCGTGACCATATCAGCCCGTAAGCCTATAATCGAGAATTGAATAATCTGAGCAAATTCATAAAAGTTACATAGTAGTTACATATGGAAGTCTCTCGTTTCGGAGGCCAAGACCCACTTTGGGTCGCTGAGCCACAGAAGTAAGTAGTAAGTAAGTAAGTAAGTAGTTACATAAGTATATTATAGTCTAACAAGTAAGTGTCAAAACTCAAGACCTTCAGCTCTGTAATGTTACTACTCGCGGTTATCACTCATACCATTAGCTCTTACTCCCTGTGACGCTGATCGACGTCACGTTGACACGAGACAAGAGACGTCTTGGAGTGATTATATTCTAATATCTACGGGTAACATTTAGTACATATGATAGGAATACCGTTTTCATTCATCACCAACTTTCTTCCCGACACAGAATCGCAAACAGCACGAAGGCTAGGTCTTTGAGCGCGAGCGAAGAAAAAAACGAAAAATGAAGTGTGCGTGTAATCTATATGGGTGATCGAAGTAAAAGCTCATAAAAATAAATAAATATAAGCCATCAATCACACGACGTTAACTTCGCCCCGTCGTAAGTTCTTGAAAAGAGAAGAGGAACTTGTTTTGTGTAATAGCCAAAAATGAATTTAAGAATTTTATAGAAATACATATACACACATCCATGACCCGTCGCTGATTATATCTATATTCATCATAAAAAATACTGCACTGGATGAAATTAGAACCCACGACTGCTATGTAATGGTCCAGTCACCTGACCACTCGACAAATAATTGCATGGACGTAGTAGTTATACTTATTATAATATCCATGAATAGTTCTAAATTATTAAGACAATTGTCACTAGTTGACATAATATAAGCCAAGAAGCTTACCATTACAAGTTCCTATTTTTGAACATAGAAACTAAGTAGTGCGTTACTTTTGTCTGAAAAAAATGAGCTGCTCCCTATGTTGAAGTGGCAATGTGCTGGTGAAACACTCAGAAGAACGGATGGCCGATGGGCCAATAAGGTTCAGGAGTGTTGGCCGCGTTTGGGTAGACGAAGTGTTGGTCGGCCATTAACCAGGTGGGAAGACGATCTCCGAACAGTGGCAGGTCCGTGTTGGATACGAGTGGCAGGGGATCGGTCGTCTTGGCGTTCATTGAGGGAGGCCTATGTTCAGCAGTGGACGGATAAAGGCTGATGATGATGATGATAATATTATTACAAAACACGGAACTCCAGAGTCTCTTTGATTTTTTTTGAACATTTTACTTATTACTCAAGATAGTATATCACATAACTGTTTCGTGGTAACTCTTTAAGTATTTAGATCAGTTTATAAGTAGATGATAGTAAATAGGGCTTCCATTCGTGAAACATGTAAAATTTTCATAATATATCTTACATCGCCCTGGTAGAGGTATAAAATTTTAAAAGTTTTTGCTTTCCATTCAAGATTCAAATTAGCAAAATACACTGTATCGAACAGCATCCAATATACTTTAAAACACCCAAACGTGCGATATCCGTTGCTATCGACTTTATTCTCTTAAAGTTTTCTTTTTAAGAGCGGGAGACAAGATAATTTCTGAATTGGAAAAGTGCCACGAAGGAAATTTTTATTCAAACATCCCGCAATCCAAATCGGAGCTCTCTTTTATGGCGCGCCTTGAAACCTACGAAACTACGGTAGACTTTAATATCATATTAGTAGTTTGTAGCGCACTAGCAGGCGCTTTGTGGGGCTCGTTGGACCGGATACCCTACATTTATACCGATAAAGATGGGACCGAGCGACGATGGTCCAGTGGTGGGTAGACTCGGTCTTTTATGCGAGTGGTTCCAGGTTCAATCCTGACTCCTCCGAGTGTACTTGAAATGGGTTTTTCTAAATTTCTAAGTGCATCCTAAGCATAAAACATTCGCTCTCTCACCGGTGAAGGAATACATCGCGAGGAAACCTGCCTGATGAGAAGATTCCTTTGTGAAGTTCCCCAACCCGCATTGGGCCAGCGCATCGGTGTTCGGCCAGTACCATCGGTTAGTACCACGATCTTACTTATTACTTTCGTAAACTCGTTTTTGTGTTTTTCAAAAGGAAAAGAAAGACACGTAGGGATTACTTCCAGATACTGTAATATTTTAGGCTCGATCCTGACAACAATGTGTGCCTTGAAATGGGTTTTTTATGGCTTTTCCCGCATTGGGCCAGCGCATCGGTGAACTATAGCCCGTTACCCTCTTCGCCTGATTTCGAGGAGGAGCAGTGGTTGCCCAGCAGTGGGACATATGGGAGTTGATAATTTTATACCAATAAAAATGTTGTTCATAATCATAATTATCACACAGCTCTATGAAGACGACAGGCTGGTCGTGTGGTCAGGCTAGTGTACACTTAAGTGAGCACTTATCTAATCTAAGCAGCACTAGCTGGATCGGATCTGCAGTCATGGGCGTGATATTAAATATAATATGTACTAGATGTTGCCCGCGGCTTCGCTCGCGTTAAATTCGGAGTAGCTCAGTTCCGTAGGTACGTATAGTAAACACAGCCAGATTTTTTTGTCTAACCTGCGAACTTTCATCTCCTATTTCATGTCCATATAGGTAAAAACCTTAAAAACGGTGAAACAATTATTAATGGTTATTTAATTCTTATCAAGTGCCCAAATGCAAAGTTTCATGGCGTCATCTTCTATGTATAATGACGAACTTCCATACAAACTTTCATCCCCTATTTAAACCCCCCCTAAGCTTTTTTTCGCGACAATAAGTAGCTTTTGTCCTTTCTCAAGCTCTAATCTATCCCTGTTCCAAATTTCATCAAAATCGGTTCAGTGGTTAAGGCGTGAAAGCTTAACAGAAACTTTTGCAATATGTACATGTACTACAGGAGAGACACTGTGATTTCTGGTATAACGATCTATGCTTTCACGTTTTATGATATAAGTAGGATAATATTATACAGCCGAAAGTTTGTAAGTTCGGATGTTTGTTGTTCTTTCACGCAAAAATAACAGAATGGATTTTGATGAAACCTTACAATAATACGGTTGAAACATGAGTTCGAGAGATAGACTATAATTTATCACCGTACTCCCTCAGGAATAGGAAGTACGCGGGTGAAACCGCGGAGCACTGCTAGTAAATAATAAACGTCACGGAAAAATTAAATCATTATTACCAATAATAATAAACGAAAACCAAGAGCAATCCTACAGAGTTTCTTGCTAGATTCTTCTCTGAGGAAAACTGCTACTTTGCGAATCTAGCATTAGCTTATAAAAAAAATTGACATGTTTCAAGTGCTATGTAATTTGCCTACCAAATAAATATTATTTGATTTGATTTGATTTAAGAAAAAAATGTTATAAAGGATTTTTTTCATTAGAACCAAATTTATTTTCTCCAATAAACAGTCTGCTAAATATTTTATTCCCGTCCAATATTTCGGGAGCGATACCGCAATCACACGCACAGGATACAACATATTTCCACATAATGGAAGCGTATAGAAATATCCGAAAAAATATACCACGATAAAATAACCATAACGTATACCGTAGATATCTCGCAGTAGATTAAATAAGTCGGATTTATTACGTGCTCTGAATACATAATGCTTAAATAGTCGGCAGTCTACATCGAATACAAACTAAATGTAGGCCATATCCTCTCGGATTCTGCTGACACTATTGCATCACAATCTTAAAACTCTAACGATAGTATCAAAGGAAAAGCAATCCAATACCAATTTGGTACCATAAAAGTAAAACTAAGAGTATCGTAACACGCAATGGAAGAGGTAAAAAATAGTTTCCGTAAGGATTTGCGCTAAGAACGCAATAGGAATGGCGAAAAAATTAAATTAGTGGTTCTATCTCAAGTCGCCTTAGTAAGGATAAAGTAAATACGATGAAGACGATTATTTTTAGTTTGTTTTGAATATTTTGCTTGGGTTTTTTAACTTATATTAAGTTTTATTGATTTCTTTTGGTACACTTTTTTTAATTTAATCATATTAGTATATTATTTTGAAAAAACTTGAGCAGACTAGGCAAATCCAAAATATATAGATAACAAACAAGACGACGTATTGTAACTTTCTATGAAATTTTTTTTTTTATTGGGTTTGAAATATTATATTCTGTTAGTATTACCTATACTCCAACGAATTTTTTCTTCTTTAATGCCGGGAAATGCACTGAGACATCTCGCCGGGGAGTGGGTCTCCCCAGGCGGGTATGTGGGACTCGCTGCGCCCGAAAGATGGTAAGTGGACGCAGCTCTACCCACTAAAACCAGACGACCATCAGTGCTGTATTCGGATCCGGGGCACCTGCCCCGGATCAACAAGCAGCAGGGCTTCTCTACCACTAGGCAGTCCCTCAGTCAGTCTAGGGACCGACGCCACCTTCACAGGGGGGCTGTCCCGCAACACAGAACAACCCCTCCCAATTTCATTTTTTTCATCAATATCAGTTCAGCTGCATACATTTTGTTAGAAAATTGTAATTTGTAAAGTTTAGTGTTAATGAAAGCGCTCAAAACCTTTTTATTTTCGAACTAAAGAGCCCTTTCTCTGATTTCTATAACAAAAATTTTGATTTATCATACATAGTAAACCTACCATAATTTATTACAAAGCTGACAGTAAAAACTAATTTAAAATTCATTAATTAATTTAGAATATATTGATACACAAACACACATATATAAAAAGTGACTTTAATTTATATTGCTTATATAAAGATTTACAAATAATATTTTAGGTTATACCTAAAAATATATATGTGAACTAATTGTTTTGTTCCAATTAAACATTTAACAGTAGATCCATTGATGCCGTGAATCGTGTCCCTCTGCCGCGTGACCCCAAGGTTTATGGCTGCACGCTTTATGTCCCTGCAAATGGTAACACGATTAATTTGTATGTAAATACCATTTGTACGTAATTCAAATCTTTATTTATGGCAAGAGAACAATAACGCCCAACCGATATTTGTATGCGGTATTATTTTTTTATGGTTCATAAATTAAATAGCAAGCCTTTATTATTTATTAGTCGAAAATTTAAAGATTTTGCGCTTTGGTGAGTCAATACATTTAACACGAAACAACCAAATATTTATATGCAAGGGTTTATACGTGATAAAAAATATTGCGTATTACTTAAATTTGGTCTGCCTTCTTTTCACATACAATAATATTATATAGCACTGGTGGTAAAACAAGACTACAACTTCTCTTGTGTAGTCTGGCAGTTGTTAGAACCATGTTGCAATACTCATATTAATTATTATGTGCCAGTTTTTAGCGACAATTCCACATGTACTATAATGTTATAGCACTGCTGGTGAAATGATGTATCGGAACTCAATTCAACAAAAAAACGCAATATTATAGCACTAACTGATAAAATTTGTGAAACTTGTGTATACTGTAATGAAGTAGTAATTCTGGGGAAGTAGTGAGATCTATAATATATGCTACAATGTAGAATATGTACTCCTGGAATAAATGTGGTTAAACGAACTAAAGCCCTACAATGTCCTGGTAACACTTGTGTCGTAACTATTGCGTCCAATTATTTTGTACTACTGATATTAATAAACAATACAAATAATAGACTAAATGATACATACATTTATTACACTGTGTATGTTTTTTCCAGCGCTACATAATATTATATCACAGGGAATAGAGTCTCGTGTTTCTTAACCAAAATAGGTTTCACTTAGAAAGCTTTTTAAAAATCATGTGAATTCACGCTCTAAGCTCACATAACATCACTCCAGCGTGAACATATTTATGAGTGTCACGTCGCATACGGTACACGAGATGAGTAAGTAATTCATTTGTGTAATTGTGTAATTTGTCTCCGGGAATTGAAACGATTTGTCTGCTGTACCTTTCATTCCACCTAGACAACGGTCCGCAGTAACAAATGCTAAAAGCTAATAGACTCAGCTAGAGTCGTATAGTGTTACGCCATCTGTTTTGAATATGAACCGATATAGGTATATTCTAATTTTAAAATATGGAACGCCATCTTAAAATTCAAATGTGTATAAAAATTAAATGTGCTATGTTTTTGTATTATTTGTTGTGTTGATTATAGAAATATGGCTTGGTAAAAAGTTATTGAAACATGATTTTGCGAAAAAATATGTTTAAATAAATAATGTCAGTTAAGACTCTTGGAAATAATGAATTTATTTAGCCGATTTTTGTTGCGTAGTTTCTTGGAATAAATTATATTTTGTTCGAATTATTGACCATCCACCGACAGGTTTAATACTATAGTATCAATATTTAAGTTAAATCAATATTAAAGTTAATATTTTATTATCAGTAAAGTATTTAACTTGTTGGTCGAATTTCCGTTCCATTTCCACTATATCTTTTCAGCGCTGGATAAATGTTAATTATTATTTATGTAATTATGATATTTGATTTTCAGTTATATTTGCAAATAGTGTGTTATAAAAAGCAAGGCACAGACTCACCAAATTGAGACGAATTTTTTATATGGTAGTTAAAAAATTATAGGATATTTTTAAAAGTTTCAGGACTCGTGCTTCGAAAAACTTTCATCTTTAAGAAAAATTTCCTTAAAAAACTTTTTCTTTTCATAATTTTTGAACACTTTCCCCGCGATACTCCACAATTTATTTTTGTAATTATACATTAAGGTAACTTTAACGAAAGGTATTTTAGGGTTCCATTCAAAAAATGAAAAAAAAAATAGAAATAGTAGATAGTTAAGTATCAACTTCCTAATAAATTTTATATTGATCGAACATAAAAGCGTTTAAATCAAAATAGTGATTTAGAAGTGTGAGAAATAAAGCAAGAAGCGCTGTAAAGAAATAAGATGAATGATAGGGATTAAAAGCTGAGATGCACAAAAACGTTACCAGGTCAGTGATCCATCAGTTGAGATTACCGCGACGCCGGACCGGTCCTCGCCTACAGCATCGATTGCTTTGTTGTATTGATCATCATGTAACAAATAGTAACATTACTCATAAAATAAATCAAATGGTTTGTTTGAACGCGCTTTCCTCCGGAACCACTAGTCGCATTTCATTTGTTTTTATAGCGTAACTAGCTATTGTCCGCAGCTTCGCCTGCGTTAACTATGATTTATCACGTCGCCTTAGCGGGATGGCGTATAGCCTTCTAGCCTTTCTTAATAAATAGGCTATCTAACACTGAAAGAATCGTTCAAATCAAAGCAATAGTTCCTGAGATTAGCGCGTTCAAACACACCCCTCCAAGCCTTTTTTCGCGATAAAAGGTAGCCTATGTCCTTTCCCAAGTTCTGGTCTACATGACGTTTACTAAATTTCATAAAAATCAGTGCAGTGGTTTAGGCGTGAAAGTGTAACAGTCATACAGAGTTACTTTCGCATTTTTAATATTAGTAGGGTTGATTGTTAGTTTGTTGTCGACGGAGTAAGGTTGTTGAAGTTTCCCCAGACTAGGAGGAAGCCCAGTTAGCGCTTTAGAGGAACCGGCCTTTCTCGGGGGGTGTCCTGCGCTAGACTCGGGACTCACCCCTTGAGAAGCTGAACGCAACTCGCAGTGGTTGTAGTGCGGTTTACTTGTGACAAGCGTCTTGAGGTGGTTCGGCATTCGGTTTCGGCATTTCGGTTCTGAATATCGGCACTAACGATTTTCATGAACTTTAGTATACATGGAGTTTCGGGGGCGATGAATCGATATAGTTAGCATTTATTTTTAGAAATTATTAATATTATATTTTTTAATTAATAATATAAGTATTTTTAATAATCATCTGTACCTCGGTCATCCGGGTACTGTAAATATAATATTGTAATCATAATATTATCATATTGTTATAGTTTACGAGATTAAATAACAATAACAAGTACAACCGTGATTATAATGTGTTAAAAACATAAACCAAATATAATCACTTCGAACGGGCCAGCGAGGGGAGAGGTGGGGGGCGAGCAGGGAGGGGGAGGTAGTGTTATCGCCTGTAATCAATCCTGTGATATTTAAGTGGTTGGAAACTGTGAGAGCGATATTGTTAACGTGTTCCCGCGATTTCGGTTCAGATAAATGGTCGGGAATTGTGTTCATTGTGTTATATTAATTAATTAATATAGAGAGTTTATGTGGGGTAGATCTCTGAGAGTAGGTACTTTGAATTTGGGTTCACTAAAAGAGGGCTATGGGTGAGGTCGATAAGAAAACAGGACCCGATGTTCTTCTCACCTGTGGAGATAGACTTTTGGCAATTACTTTTGTTGTTCATATCTAAGACATTTTTTATGACGCAACGGTTAAGGCTAAGGACCTATGTGAGGACTCGTATTTCGGAATGAACTCCTCCACCTACGTACTAACCTGCGCGCGCCTTCTACCGTTTTTTTTTGAGGAGGAGGAAGGTGACTATCGCCGTCCACAACTCGTCATCACCGACAAGCGCAGAGTTGACGCTCGGCAGATACAAGTCCCCTCCAATAACCGACATCCTCATATCTAAAACCAACGTCATTTTATTTTCTTTCTATGTTTTTCTAGCAGATGCATAATTTTAAGGCAGGTATCATCATCATCATCATCAGCCTTTATCCGTCCACTGCTGAACACAGGCCTCCCTCAATGAACACTAAGACAACATACAGGTATCATCACATATTTTTATGTAATTTTGAATATATTTGGTAAAACTAGACTAGACTTTTCAGCATAATGCTTTACGACTTATATTCTATTTTGTTTCTGGAGATTCCTGAATATTCTCTTATTCTGGCTTCTATTCAAGAACTCTTTTGGATTGGTCATTAGTTCTCCAGTCCCTATAGTCACTTCTGTCACAGGTTGCAGTAAAACTTTTAATACGTATTTTAGAACATTACACAGACTTACTTACCCCTTAGACTAGAATCTAGATCATTAAGATTAAAAAAGGCAGTGAAGTGACTTAATCCTAGTAAGTGGGACATGTATCGACTATAATCAGGCATGTTTATTCATATCACCTCCGTTCCCTGTATGTGTGATTACGTCAATGTAAAGAAGTATGACAAAATGTAATCAATGTAGGGCATTTTGTATGGGCAATTATAGCTGGCAGATAATGTTAAGTCAAACGACTCGTAGACTCTTTCTCTCTCTCTCTCTCACTCACAGAAAGACATTGGACATGAAGCTGGGTCAAGTCTCATGTCCGGGCAACCTAAGAGGAACGCTCAAACTAATCAATTTTAATTACTCTCATAGCTGGATTTTATTTCGAAACTAAGACGGTATATAGAAATAAAACCGAGAAACGATCAAGCAAATGTAATGAAATAATGTAAATAAGAGGAAATTATACTGTGGCTTAAGTAAAGACGCGTCAGAGGAACCGGCAACTGCCGAGTCTCGCTGAGTCTCCCGAACTTGTGCAATAAAATTGATAGGATGGAGTTCGCCAAACGTTCCGTTATTGTCTCAGAGAACTTTTAATTTTTGTACCAAGTTATGGGAAGAGGCGGTTGAGGAAGTGATTAGAAAATCTTAAGGAACATAAACCAAATAATTTTCTAAAAAGTATATTTCACCGTTGTGTCAGCAACTTATACTTATAACTTTTTTTATAGACAACACATGTGTGAGTTGCCGTCAATCCCTCCCAGGTGTAGGTGCTTATGTTCTTGGGCGCTGCTGACCACAATGAAATTAGATTTGTCTATCCAAGTAACATAGAAAAAAACACCATTTATTCGAATAGACCCTGGGAGCCTTAGTTGTCTGGAAAAAGAGCTGGTAGATGAGAGTTAAGTCCAAGTACTTTGGGAATATTTGAGTGCTAAAGAAATACGCTGCTTAGGCGCTTATTAAAATCTTATCCAAGGCCTAACTAGCTACTAGTCTATTAGGCAGTTGTTTTTTTTTTTACTTTTAGGCCTGATGGCCTTTAAGCTCAATCGGTAGGTAGGTGAGCAGATGGCTCATCTAGCAAAACTCAAACGGTATATCGCGCGATGTCTATTCAGTCAGTATATGAGGGCAGTATGTACATAGTAATTTTAACAATAATTGGTCTATTTTCAAATATGTAGGCTTACACCCTGAGGCTGCTATCATTCGCTGCTTCCTATCACTTGTACCACGATATTAACCGCTAGATGAACTGATCTAAGTTTTGTATTTTAATTGTTTTATTCGGGCTTATTTGAAGTTTTAAAGTGTTACAGCAAGTTACAGCGAGTTACAGCGGGGCTCGTTATTTTACGGGTAATTGTGTTTGTTTAATTTACTTGTACTTCTTTACTTTTATACCGAATTACACCGAATTTGCGAATTTATATAATTATGGAATTTATTTTAAATAGTATTATTATATTTTGTGTTGTATGTTTTCAGTTGTTAATAATAAGTGTCGACTGAGACGGTAACACAAGACAGCAGCCTGCATAACCTTTGGTTGTATGGATGTTAATGGGCGTCGATATTCGCAATGCTTCGACTGTTCGTTTGCCTTTCTATGAAATGAAAGAAAAAGGTTACTTAACGCTTGAACAAACAATAATATAATTGATACAAAGTGACAGTCGATTTAAGGATTTTTAAAATATATTTCTTAAGAGAAACTTAAAGAATAAACATGACTTACATGGTAAGTTAACGAACCTTCGACTTCCATCCAACCGCCTTCTATTGCGTCCTCTGTGTTCACTTACAATAAAGTTTTGTTACTGTTGATACTATAAATCAGCCATCTATTTTCTTGGGAACATTAGTCCTTATATAGCTTAGCTGGGTTTAGCTGGGTTATGGAAAGAAGAGCTAGTATATAGTGCTCAAAACGGCCACGGTATGAAATACCGTTTGACCGTGTGTGTTCTAATAACACAACATTATAGTTCGAAAATAGGCCATCTGGCCTAACCAAGCTAAAACAATTGTCAAATACACCAAGAATGACTGACGGCTATTAAAAACGTCGGAAATACTAGTCTTAATAAAATGCGATAAAAGCAAATAATGGTTTACCTACCTAACCTTAGCGCTGATCACATTATTTAAATATGATTGAAACTAACACGACACAGTGATGTTAAATAAGTGTTTATCAGGGTATGATCGATGCGCAGGTAGGCAGGGCGGCAGGTGGCAGCAGGCAAGTGCGAAGGGCGGGCGGGGGAGGGGGGATAGCTGTCGCCGTGATGTATCGTTCTATCGCTCACATTTTGGAAACAATAAAAACAACCATTTGTTTATGGTATGAAAATATTGAGTCTAAATCAGTTTGTGAAACCAGTGTTTAGTTGCGATCTTTAAAATGAAACTGTACAATATTTACTTATATTTGACGGGATTTGATATTCTTAGGTTTCCTTTGTCAACCGCGATTATTTGTTTTTTTAAGAATACACGCCGATATACACTTTCTTGTCAAGTATCTTTTTTTGTGTGTATTTCGATATGTAAGTCTGTATGTGTAGTTGGTTAGGCAAACTAGCAACGTGCCACCTGATGATAAGTGTCGTCACCCATAGGTTAGTTTACGCTTTTTTTATGGAAATCCCTTTCGGACCTACCAGGGCTTCGGTAGACACACTGACGTATTTTGGGACTCGCGTTGGGGTGCACAAAATGATATCTAGAATTAGTCCATCAACTTATTTATGTGTTGCCTGTCTTGAAACATTAGACGTTAAGTCCCGGTTCCAATTTTTTTATGGCATAGAAGGCAAACGAACAGTCGAAGCCTTGCGACTATCGACGCCCATTAACATTCACATAACTAAAGGTTAAGCGGATGCGTTGCCCTCTTTTTCCCAATCCCCCCCAACAGGCCATTGGAAACTCACGAACCGCACGAAACGTGGCAGCTTAGCTGTCACTTTATTCCGATTTCACAGTAGGAACAAGCAAGATAGTGTTACTTAACTTATATAATATTCAAAATGGTCTCGATGAATGAGTCTCGTTACATGAAACACCAGCACTGATGCTGATGATGAACCTAACACCCATGCGACAACTGGAAGTCAACTCTCCGTGTATTTATTTAGGAGCGAGCAGTAACGTGCTCCGGAGTTTATGTGTACGTAAACTTAACTGCAAATGCACTAGCCGCTGACCATCTACAGCCCTTATTCTGGATGCTTAGAATAATCTCATAACAATATCGAAAGCTTCAAATAATTATTGATAAATATTAATTGACTAATGAGTACAGTAACGTCGAACCTTTTTCATTGCTAAAGTTGAAGTTATATTTTATGTTATTTAGTCGACCATCAATTTTACTCATGGAGAAAATTTGGATGTAAAATAATAAATAAATAAAATTGCGTGGTAAGTTCCTATTAACTTGTGTTACGTGTACCTGGAACAGAGATAAAATTTTAAAATTTTAAAAAGTGTGTGTATGTGTGTGCAAGTCACACACGGTAGAAGTGAAACTCCTGAAAAGTCCCTGAATAAAATTACTTATTGAAAAGTATTGAAAAAAAATATCAGTTACAAGCGACACCTTACAAATCATACCTGAACAAACCGCTGCAACTCCTGTATCGCCAGGATCGACAGCGGCAACCACCAAATGACCCTTTGATACGATCTCCGGGAGCCCGGGCGATACGTTAAACACTGCCTTGGGACCCGCAACGAAATTAATCAGAAGAATTTAGGAGGAGTAGAAAAAATTCCAGTTTCCCTCCCTGTTCAAAGCGGGAGACAGTACAGGATTGCAGTGACTAACAAAAGTCAAGAAAAAAGAAGATAGCAGCCAGGTGAAGCCCAGCTGCAATGCACCACGGAGAAATAAATTTAATGTCTACAAATATCTGCATAGTGAGAATAATATACCTATGTATATTAACTATGAGCTATTGTATAACTTCGTGTCGTAAATATTGAGTGATTTAATTAAAGTAATTTACTACAGCGACCTCGTGGACGATGTGAAAAACGATTTTGCCACAATTATTACTGAAAAAATAACATCATCCCAAGTCATACACAATAGGTCATGGTTATATACACAAGTATATCTCACTATGTAGATATGAACTGACTTAAAAAAATCATACCTGGACTGTTACCAACATTAGTAGTGCACCAAGTTTAGCTTCTTGCCGCAGGGCGCTAGGTGACTACATCTACTAGAGCTCCCCCTGCACCCCGAACTTCGATGTGTTCTATCTCATTCTCTCGCAGACTGAATTCTATATATTTACGTGTTCTCTCTCTTTCAGACTCACTTTTTCGTTTCATCGAGATTGAACTTACAACGATTCTAAAGAACTTTCACTTCAAAAATCCAGCAGGAACAGAAATAAAGTAAATACGTATACACAAGTCCATAATCCGATGCGGTCATCTATATTCATCATACGAATTATCAACACTCGGGATATGAACCCGCGACCACGGCGCAGTGTCTTGTGGCCTGGCCACTCGACCCACTGAGCGTCCAAATAAAATACTTCTGAGAGAACATCCTAGGCTTTTTGCTACAATTCTAAATTATCCGGGTTGAAAAATATAGAATTATAAACACATTCTCGCAAATAAATTATTCTTCGCATAAAACATCCCTGAAGCGTTACACTCGATGTATAATAACAGGATTAGAATTTTAAATTCACTCTCGAGCATCACATATTTCAAGCATACATCAAACACTTAATAATAATAAATTAAACGCTCCCAGAATAAGGTTCTTGGGGAGAATAATGCATGCTGTACACAAATTTAAATATAACGCCCTCCATAAACTAAGCACCGGAAATTGTTTCTGCGAAAAGAGTACCTACTTTGTTACTTATTTAGCATTTTACGGGCATTTTTACTAGCTACCAAGGCTTTCATAATTGTTTTGAAATCTTATTAAAATATAAAATAATAAATACACTAAAGTATTAATATTACGTTAAAGGTTTTAAAAATTTTTAACCTATCCCTCGGTCTACTTCAGATCGTATAAAATAGTATTTTGGGATCTGGCGTCATTCAAGAAGAAGTGGTGGAAGTCTCGCGAGTTTCTCAGTAGCAACTGGGCAGTTCCCCCCTACGAGGAGTAGTCTGACCTCCGCCACGGCTAGCCTGTCGCTGAGGTAATCCTGTTCCCTGCAGATTGGAGACCCTCAAGAAGCGGCTGCCGGCGCTCGCAATAGTTTTCCTTTGGGCAGGCACCTAGATGCCAATCCAATATAGGATTAGAATTTACTCGAAGATCCTGGCTACATCCTTAAGGGATTTCGCCTGCGTTATCAAAAAAAAGAGGCTGTGGAAGTAAACTGAAATATATCAAATTGGAAACGGTATGAATTTTAAACTGTGGTTAATCTGTTTCACTATGAAATGGGTGCAATTACTTTGGAAGTTTATATTTTGACTGGCAAAATTACTACAAAATAATTTCATGTCTGGTACCTATTCATAAATGATAATGATAGTGATAATGAACACTCACGTTATAAATATCACAAACAAATATCATGTTTTATAAAGTTTTTGAATCCCGTTCATCCTATCAAAATAAATATAACTTGGTAAACAAACATATTTAATGGTCCTTCAAGCCGGATTGCTTTATTTTTATATAGATTGGATAGACAAGCGAAGTGATGTTACGTAGTCAGCATTAAATAATGTTACCATAAGCAAATCCACCTGAAATAAGCCCAGGCAACATCCGCTGCAATGTAAGTCGTCTCAGTGTCAATACTATCCACCCGGCCCTTTTTTCCGATCATATCAAATATTATCGACGAATGAACGTTTTTGTCATGCTTTCTTAAAGATTTTTTATTAATTATTATGTGTAAAAAACTTTTTCTGCGCAATTATTATACTTATATAGTATTTAAAACCTGTATCGAAATTTGAAATCTTATCCTTTAGTATTAAAGAATATAGAAAGGCATCGATCGTTATATTTATACATTGCTATATAAGGCTTTCAAGCCAGGCCTGCAAACACTCGAGAGCGGCTAGTGCTCGGGACACGACGCACGCATTAGAGCGGGTTCGAAGCCATTAGCCATTGCGTAGTGCACTCTCCTCGAGTGGAATCGAGGACTCCAGGTGTGAAATCTAGATTAGCTGGAAACTATATGGAAATGTAGGCAATAATGGATTTCGAGCTGAATGCTGCTGGTTTTGTGTTGAATATGTTAGGAGTTATCGCTCCCGTATATCTGAGATTTGGGCAAAATAGTAACGTTTACAGAACATTAAGTTAATCTTATAAAATGAAATGCAATAACATGGAATGCTAACTACGAAAATTGATCAAGCTGATGCAGCAGATGCTTTCATTAAAATTACCATCAGTATTTGGTTGATTTATTGATTGATTTTTCACAATAATGGCCTTTCATAAAGAAAACTTTTCAGTTTGAACTGCGTACATAAGCAAGGATTTTGTGACATCACTAAAGGATAATATTAACAAAATGACACTGTGACGAATGCCTTACGAAGAGTAGACATCCATGGAAATATAATATTTTCATCAGTTACAAAACGAATATAAAAAACTCTGTGCAAGTGACGTCGCGAGCAACAACCAGTCGCATAAAACAAATACACTCTAGTCTTTCAAAAAAAGGAAAAAAGCCTGTGTTATTTGTTCGCATATTTTTATAAAATGATCTACATTTCCATACAAGCTGGAAAACATCAAAACTTTTTCACATGCAAATTGTTTCATGTGAAATATTATCAGATTAAAACTTTTTTTATAAATTCAAATTGGAAACACGCGGCAAAAAAGCTGACGAGAGACGAGCGCGTTGGAAATATTGGTCCAAAATGAAAGCCATGCTCGGTTTTTGGCGGGGCCACGAGGGTAGCGATGGAACGATTATAATGAGTCCCTTTTATATAATATTATTTATGCGATGAGAATGAAATGGAATTCACTTGTGTCAAGTCAACTATCGAAAAAAAGTTTAATAAAGAATGCCCATTATTTTAATTTTAATATAAACACTGAATTGAGCAAGCATAAAATCGAATGTAAGGATTAACAGAAAAATCTGACCCTGACTCTCTTGTGCTTTTGTCAGTGAATTGATATTTTTAAACTACTTATTCAAAAAATAACCAACAATTATTCATCAGTGCAAATCAATTTGGTCCTGTCAATTTGTTAAGGATTAGTTCTAGAAAAAAGTTTCTCAAAAATAAATATTTTTTATTATGGACAAGATTATTTGAATTTGCATATTTTTGGTTGGTTAACATTTCTTCACATTTCTCATAATCGCTGTGTTAGTGGCTCTATCAGCACCTGACGCGTTAATGCGCCTTGATGAATGCGCGCTCCGCACCGACAGCCGGGATTACAGGGCAGGCCCAGCTGGCGACCTCCCCCCCGTCCCCGCACCGCCCGCGCCACCCGCACCACCGGCCGCCTGCACTTCTGTGATGATGTCGTTTTAGCTCTACGCAAGAAGATGTAAAACGCTTCTGGAAGAATACACGTGCCATTGTAGTAGCTTTGTTTTGTTTGGTATTCAACCAAATATAACGTGAAACGAAACGCTTTTACCGTACAATAACGTATATTATGAAATAACCAATCGCGTTCCACAAAAATGACGTGACGTGACGTATACGCAACGTAAATCTCGCCTATTGGATTATAATATTGTTCCTGCCCCTCTATCCTCGAATATTGTAAAAGTAACTTAATATACATTCTCATGCACTGAGCACATCAAGCAGTTTTTTATTTCTATCATACCAATTATCGTAGGCTGTTTTAGTACAAAATTACATCCATATATGTAGCTATACACACGCCGCTACAGTTTTGTTCCATACTTGTTATAGGTGAATAGAAATATTATACTCTGCTCACGGCGGAAGAAACGGCTATGTTTTCTTCCAGGTAAAGCTTAGTGGCAAGTAAGAGGCATATGCCTGAATTAAAAGTTATGAAGTTCCAGATAAATTTGTTTAGGTTAGTTACTATAGACACAATGTGTAATGATGCCCAATTCCCGCATAGTTTCTCACATCAACGGTCGGAGAATTTGTTATGGGAAGCAATCGTGACACATCGAAACTATTTGACAGGGTCGTTCTGACCACGGTCGATCCTTATCGTAGTTAATAATAGAATCACTTGTTGGACGATTGCCAACTTACTTAGTAGTTACAACTTATTCGCACCTATACTCAATGCTCAAACATTTGGCAAATAAATTGACTAGCAACGGAAAAAAATTGTCCTACGTTTTCGTTATAAGCGATGACACGGTAAAAGGTTTGACTACTTCTGCTAACAAGATATGGAAAGTAATATATCCTATTTATGCAAGTGGTCAGGAGAATATCTCTACATTCTATAAAAGTTATCAGCTGCCTAGCCTCTTCCCAACTTTATATTGGGGTCGGCTTCCAGTCTAGCCGGATTCAGCTGAATACCAGTATTTTACATGGAGCGACTGCTTATCTCCACAACCCAGTAACTGGGTAATACGGTATCCCGGGTTTAGACTGGTTGTCAGATTCTCGGGCTTCTGCGACGACTGTCAAAGATCCACTAATGACAGCCGGGACCAACGGCTTTACAAGCTTTCCGAGGCACGGAGGAGTCTCTGTATCTAAAGATGAACACCCATCCACGGACTAACCTCGGCAAGCGTTGCTTAACTTGGTGGATCGATCCGCGCGGCTATTACCACTGCGCCACGAGCTCGTCTCTTACATCTCTTCCCAATTTTTCTTATAACACTTAGGGTTTGTTTTACAATATCCTAATAAAGTTCCATTTAAGCTATTTGCAACATATTTACCACATAACTACAACGTTTTTGTTTCACAATTGACATATAGCAATATTTGGCTAATAAGGTTCCCTGTAAACTATAGGTCGGATCAACTGGCAATTAGCAAATTTAGCTGCCACATAAATTAGTTGACAGATATATACGCGGTTGACAGCTTCACGGCATTTGACAATTTGACGTTCCGGTAACAGTAATATACAAAATAATTTAAATTGTGTTTTGAACGTTTAATAATAAAGGGATAACATTATATACAAGGTCTATGTAAATAAAAGGTATAAAGATGGTATGATACATACATTTAAATTATAAAAACATATTTTCATGTATATTTACAACATGGAATGTTTTTCTAAAACATATTTATCGTAAAATGGAACTATAAAATGCGAGGTTGCCAAGCCTACTAAACAGTAAGTGCCAAATAGGGATCTGCTAAATAAATTTGTAGGGAAGATGATGGTGAAACCCAATCAAGACTAACTAGAAGATTTATGTGTCAGTTAATTTATGTGTCATATAGCTATAGGGTACTTTACTAGTATATTGTGAAACAGACCCTTAAAGGAAATTCTTTATCTACATACTATGCTTTTGGCTATGCGGCGAAACATATTATGTTTTTTTTATAATGAACTGTACCAAGTACTATACTTACCTTGAAACTTTATAAAATAAATTTCTTGTCTGTGAATGGCTCTTTCCGTACTGTACCAAATGCTTTTGTTTTGATACCGCCAAATACTTGTTCCTAGTGACTAAATAATGGACCTCTGGTTCTTTGAGGGTGCTATTCATCATTCCCCAGAAAGAACGGTGATAGGAATTGAACACGTAATGAAAGCACACATGGTCGTAACTCACCGCCATATCTCATCGCAGTAAATTGCTAGCGTGCATAAATCGCAAATGCTATGTTTTCCGATACTTTATTGCCTTTGAATAAACGGGCTTCATAATCTTTGACACTCTTGGACTATGTGACTATTAATGTGACGGTATATAACTTATTATTTCATTAGGATATAAACTAAACACGCAATGGATATATTTCATTATTATCAAGACTAGTTAAAAGTTTTCATCTACCAACATTTAAAATGCTGCCTCTCTCTGAAGAAAATCTATCGTTACTAGTAAATTCTAATAATTTCAATTTAGACAAGGCATAACAATTTCAAAATCACTTTGAATCTGTCCACCCAAAGTGATTTGTAGCACATAGACTATATTTTATATTAAGAAAGGCAACAAATATACGATTGAACTAGCATGCCATATGGTACGAGGCTATATGCAACAAATGCATAAAATGCAAGTTGCGAGGCGAGGCACAGGATATATCTCTCGGTAGTAAGACCAACAGGAAGGCGATACTCGGTATGCAATTCACATACCCTCATTATAATATAAACTCCTAAATGTTTTAATTATATACAAACTGGATACGACGATACGACATTAAATAAAACTGCATATGTAAAACAACCATGAGTCTGTATACAAAAAATTATCCAAAAATACCTCGTAGTTTAGGCACAGGACAATATTTTCATTTCTATATCATAAACTTTTCACTGAGCTATCACGTATGTACGAAAAACCCAAACATCTTACGAAACCCTTTTTTTTTAAATAAAATTTAGCCTAAATTACTCGTGGATAATGTAGCTTTCAAATGGCGAAAGAATTTTTGAAATCGGTCCAGTACTTTTTGAGCCTATTCATTATAACCAAACAAACAAAGTTTTCCTCTTTATAATATTAGTGTAGACAAAACATTGCTTACATTTTTTAAACAGTTTTATACATAGTATGTATCAGCAGTTAACGAATAGTTTTTTCCGATACATGAATTGGATAAATATTTCAAGTCAATAGAACTTTAATTAAAAAAGCTAAAAATTGACGAGTGTATTTGACAAAAAAGGCCCCTTTCAAAAACCTAAGTAAATTAAGTTCAGCGCTTTCATCGTAGCTGCGAACTAACACAATAAAACGATGCAAAGCGCTTTTTTATTTACATAAAAAGGCAAAGTTGTGAGCGAACTCAAAAGCCGTCACTTTATTAAATTATTCCGATTCGACGGCTCGAAATGCCGCCCTAATGTTGCTAGTTTTAAGAGAGCCTCGCGGAGTAATGACGTATTTCACGGCGACGACAACAGTGCTTGTGTCACAATAGTCATCGGAGTGTCATTGAAGAAGCGTAAGGCCCCGTTCGCACGAACGCTTTTTAAGCGTGCGTTCAAACACGTGCGAATGAGACAAAATATGGATACCCCTTAGATCATTAATATGTCTAGATGGAGTGTCGCCCTACAATCAAAACAAAAAAAAACTGGCCAACGTTTTCAAAGATGTGTTCGTGAATAGTGATACCAGCTACTACAGTTCTGCCATAATCATCCTTTTTAATCTCGTTACACTTCAACACAAACCTTCATTATAAATAAAAACAATAATGCGTAACAATTCATGCGTATTCTATGACAGCGGGACGGATACTAAACACAGAGAAAGCATTTAGAGGCTAACAGTTGGACGCTATTTTTTTGGACGTGTTTTCCGCGCGACATTCTATCTAGACATATTATTAATCTAAATCTCTATACCCATAATAAGCAAATGCGTTTTAAAAACGCGGCGCTTTTTTGTCAAGTACTGTAGAATATTCGACGTTGAGTCTTGCACGTTAAATCGAATTTAGCATGCTGGAACCAACGTTGGGTTTTACCGCGACGCTTATTACGCACTCGTGCGAACGGGACCTAAGGTATTTACAGGTTTCAATGACGAACATGACCATAACTTATCAGACAGAATGTTTCTTTTTTTTTTTGAAGATGGAAAATTTGCGTTTTGAGCTGTGAAGCGTATATTATCAATTTAATATTTCTACTGCGAAACAGTTTTTTCTGTAAACTGACGGGGGTTTTTACACAGAAATACTATTTCCAGACTCAAGGTGAACGCTTCGCTGAGTTACGGTCAAACTGTGAGTCTCTGAGTAAACTGTACAACGTTGACTTAGTTCGTCCACCAGTTTGGGTATACAAATAACATCAAAAAACATGTTGTGCAGCTCACATACAAGTACAATCCAAACAGGACGCATACCATTTACCTTTAATATGTAATTCACTTAAGAAAATGTCTTTATTAACCCCTCATTCGAAAAAGATCTTACTTATCTAAAAGGATTAGTATAGAAGTAATATTATATAGCACAGTTTGTAGATAGATCGATATAGTAAGGTCTTTTTTGAAATTAGAATCCTACTTCCTACTAATATTATAAACGCTAAAGTTTGTGAGTATGGATGTTTATTACTCTTTCACGCAAAAACTACTGAATGGATTTTAATGAAATTTTACAATAATATAGCATAAACATCAGAATAACACATAGGCTATAATTATTTATCTTCGTAATCCCACGGGAAAGTAAAGTACGCAGGTAAAACCGCGGGGAGCTGCTAGTTTATTATAAAGCTACTTTTTCTATAAGTTTACTTAGATTAGTACTAATTTGAAACCTAATTTAAAAAACAAGTACTAAAAATGCTAATTTAATTACTAAAGGAATACCGTGTCTTTCATCCTTATTACGCAGCAGATTTTCAGATGTCTACCAACGCCATGATCGAAACTTTCGTCGGAGACCGGAATTTCGAGCTCTCCGAAACAAAAATGAATAACATTGTAAATTTTGAACGACATTTTATTTGATTTTCTATATTTCTAATAGACATTTTATATTTTGCGCGACCTTATCCAGCCTTCTCGGGTAAGCCTTCTATTTAGCCGCTATATATGTTCATCAGGGCGTATTTTATTGTACACTTTGAATGGTGAAATAAAAACGTAACAGCCCGAAAAACTTTACCGTCCTATAAAGAAACACATGGATGAAGAAACTCTAAGGTCGGTTGGACCTTATATGACTTTGCGGACCCTTGTTATTGCTCTGCCTGGACATAACAACGAAAATAATAGTATATCTGTACCTACATCGTCTATATAATAATTAAATCCCTAACAAAATTAATATTTAAAGATATTGAGTATAATTAGACCACAAAATAATTTACACAATAATAAGCATAATAAATCCTGAAAGTTTCATGGATTATACATTTTCATTTAAGTACATTGTATTGTCGTGCGTATTAAATTAAAATCATCTAACTTACCGATATCACGCGAAGAAAAAGCTCGCTGAACTAGTAGTGGGCTGGTCACACACTCAGAACGGAGGGTCGAAGGGTTAATAAGGTTCAAGAGTGAAGGCCGCGTTTAGGTAGTCGAAGTGTTGGTCGGCCATTATCCAAGTGGGAAGACGACCTATGTGCAATGGCCGGTCCTTGTTGAATGCGAGTGGCAAGCGAGCGGCCGTCTTGGCGTTCATTGAGGGAGGCCTATTTCAAGCAGCGGACGGATAGAGGTTGATGATGAAGCTATAATTATTTTCATTCCAAACAATAATTGCTGTTACCGTAAATAATATGAATAAATAAATTTTAACTCACATTAACAATAATATTATATCAACCTATCTTACAATACAGACCTTCAAATGCCAACACAATTATAATAGCAAAGTAGCTTCTTGTTTTTCGAAAGGGCCGTTTGAATAATTATTACAAACAAAGATTTATTTTTTTACATAAATGTTTAACGTATGAAGTTATGTATGAGTTACGTTTTTTGCGTCAACTCGCATTGGACCAGCGTGGCGGGTTACGGTTTGTTGAGTTTCAAATTATTCTCCAAATAGTTAAATAAAAAACTTACATTATGCTTGTCACCTTTTAACGTCCCTCCTTACGTGTGTGACGTTATGTGTGACGCTCCGCCTGTCTTTTTTCGCTAACTGTTAAACTGTAAACTAATCTATAGACCTATAAAAGCTTTGAACGCGATCGTGTGTGTATTGTTGCCGCATATCTGCAGACTTTAGAAGACTAAACGAAGGGGTACGAGAGCTGCTGGTAGCCTTGGAAGAAGAGCAAGTATACACCAGGTCAGTCACACATTTCCTATTCCTGCCTCCTGTACATCGACCTTAAGTTTGTCCTATATATTGTACAAGCTAATGCAAGTCAATTTTATATGTATGTTACAAACGCAAAAATACAGTCCACTCTCTCATTTACTTCCCGTGTTAATTTTATAAAGTTGACTGAATTATCTCTCTTCTATATTATCTGGCCTCACGAGCTATCGAGGAAAGATATTTCTCCCGCACTCCGCCGATAGAAATAGTGGAGATTAGGAACCTCCACGGTCCAAGCCTCTCAAGTAATGACATGCGAGTATATCGATGTTTGCTCTGGCCAGCGGCCACAGCGGTCTGAAGGAAATTGTCAAAAGTGGGAATTGTCCACTGAATGAACATATGTTAAGCATTACTAAATCTCTGCTTAAAATAGAATAACTAACTTAGAACCAAGGATTACTAACCGATTAATAAATTATAATTATAATTTTAAGTATGGATCTATGTTATCTGAAATAAAGATTTATTATTATTATCATTAAAAACATCATAACAATTACATTTCATTATAATATAAAATGTAGGGTAAATTGTTTATCCCACCCAAGACTACATTTAAATTATGAAGGCTGGATTCACCCGCTATATTAGGTGGTTCTTCTATAATTGCCCATCATACACCATAGTCACAAAAAAGCATACCAAAGTACCAGGAGAACATAAAAGCACAGATAACATTGTAACGCACGTCTCCTAGATATGGCGGTCGTTTGTCTCGATTCCCGCTTCTCTTTCACTGTCACGTCGCCCATCCATCATGAGACTGCTGAGTTATGAGACGAATGCGTCACCGTCCGACCTGATCTGATACCGCGCCGCCAGGTATCCAAGAACATCCCGATAAATATCAACCTTTCGGACACTATATGAATATTAATCTATTTGGGCGAGCTATAATTTCGGTATATTGTAAGGGAGTTTTCTTGAGAGAATTTTATGTATATTTTCATGAATATTTCACGTGTGTTATGTTACTCCGCGATGAAGGAAACATCGTTAAGTTTACGACTGAGGATGCGAAGGATTTTATCGCGTGCGTGGAATCTATTAACGCTACCATCAACGTATTGTGGCTGTTGACGCCACCGTCACAAATATAGATACATCTTTTTTAAGCTACGGAAAAGGCATATGACAGTTGCGCTTGTAAAGTAATTCCTGGCATCAAGGCGTACCGTTAGTACCCTTGACCAGTCCTTCTATTTTATGTCGCATAGGAAATGCTATCGCACCAGGGCCTCGGGTAGGCACACTGACGTGTGGGGACTCGCATTGGGTGCACTACCCCACTAAACCCACTGCGAGCGCCTTCAGGTGCTTTGTGAGGGTCCCGGATACGCAGGCAACAGGATCACCTCAGCGACAGACTGGCCTTGGCAAGGCCTAAATTCTTCAGATATGAAACGGTAGAAGGTGAGACCAAATAATAAGTTTCTAAGCTTTATCAGGGAGGCGTATATTCGGCAGTGGACGGATAGATCCTGATGATGATGATGAAGCTTTATCAACATCATTTGAATCTGAAATTTAAACACTACTACATTTTTTACCGCAAAAACACCCTACTTGAAAAAATATATTTAAAACATTTCACATTTAGCAAACCTCTATTTAGTATACATGAACTCATCAGACCGAAGTAAATACGGATGTAAATTGACGCTGTGAAAAAAACGCTTTTATCAGTTCATTCCTCACCCCTGTAAGTGCCTTCACCTTTGCTGAATCGCTTTCATTGAAGTAATGATTCAGACTAATGAGGCGGGCGTAAGTTGAGTTTATTCGATGTTATAAATGTAAAAGTTTGTTAGTTGATTACACACAAACGGATGGACATATTGGCGTACAAACTAGGACGTGGATAGATTTGGCCTAGATTTGGAGACAATGTCAAAGTCAAATTCAAAGTAAAAAAAAAACAGGTGTGTGTGCGATTCACACACGATGAGGTGAAACACACGTTAAATGCTCAAATACAAGCTTGCTCTCTCGCTATTTTGTATTTGTGTCTCTTACCTGTCGTTTTTTCCGTTGCATCCGGTTTGAAATCACAACGATTCCAAAGAGGTTCACTTCAAAAAAATATATTCAAAATAGTACCATCAAAGTGTCTTTTTGAACGTCAATTGAGTCTACCACCGGTTCCAAAGCAAGTCCACTGAGAAGAACCGGCGAAACAAACTCAATCAATGTTTATTCTGGTAGGTTAACTAGTACGTATAGGTTCCTGTATATCTCGATACTATGTTCCGATCAAGCTAATAAACTTCGTAAGAGATCTTGGACTTTATTATACGTTGTATTTTATTTGGTACTATCGTCTGTAAAAAGTATTTAACCTTAATATGTTTTCCACAGGTAGGTAAATACTTTCTCGAAATCAGAAACTGTCGGAGCAGTTAACATATTCAAGTAGATTTGTATTTATTTTACTATAGTAAATACTCATACGATTTTAATTCTATATAGATAATATTTCTGGACGATGGTCCAGTGGTGGATGGACTCGGCCTCTTATGCGAGAGGTTCCGGGTTTGGTCCTGACCTCTGTGCCTTGAAATGGGTTTTTCTAATTTCTAAGTGCACCCCAAACACGAGACCATCGCTCGCTCACCGGTGAAGGAAAACATCGTGAGGAAACCTGCATGCCTGATGAGATTGAAAGTCTTTGAAGGTATGTGAACTTCACCAACCCGCACTGGGCCAGCGCGGTGGACTATTGGCTCATTACCCTCCTCGCCCGATTTCGAGGAGGAGACCCGTGCCCAGCAGTGTGACATAAAGGGTTCATACTTTACTTTTTACTTTCTTTTTAATATTTCTTACTTTTGTTTTGGTGGGGTAGAAATTCATATTTAAGACATTTGTATGATGAAATATCGAGCTTTGCTAAACAAAAATAGAAGTGGCTATTACCCCATTATAAAAATAATTATCGATAAGCTGTATTGTAATCGGACTAGTAAACGGTCCTAAGACAACTTGTTATTAGGGAGCAATTAGGAGATCACTCCACATTATAAACGACTGAGAAGCTTACTCCTAGGAAAAGCAACTTTAATAATATTATAACTGTGACTTAAGCGAACCCTAGGTTTTAACCCTCTTAACCTCGGGTTAGTTTTAATGTTAAGTTTTTTTTAAGTTGCTATTATTATATTATTAAACTTATATTTAAAATAAGTACTTCTGTGAATCTTGCAACTGTTATAAGTTGAATTAGAGACTTTTATACGTAACGA
Source organism: Lycaena phlaeas (assembly GCA_905333005.2). NCBI lineage: Eukaryota > Metazoa > Arthropoda > Insecta > Lepidoptera > Lycaenidae > Lycaena > Lycaena phlaeas. The sequence goes on along the minus strand of HG995180.1, from coordinate 14,471,552 downwards.
ATTGATTTGATGATACATGTCAACTTCGCCTATCAACTTAAACTAGCCCAGACTTTTTCATGTTGCCTATTCTTAGACATAGATGTTCAGTATCTGTGCCGGTAATAACACTGCCTGTCCTGCTCTTCCCGCCGAAAGAAGCTGTTTGACGGAAGACAAGTAGCAGTATAGTGATACCCAGTTGACGAGCGCAAAACCCATCCCGCCAGTAGAATGTCTCTCGTGTAGCATCCTGTAAATATTTTTAATGTTTACTTTTTAATAACTACTTCTCTTGGCATATTTCAAGTTTACAAGTTATTACCTAATAATGATATTTTATTTTTAAGACCTTCAAATTATATAACACTTAAAAAATGTAAACAATTTTATATTGGGGACATTGTAAACCCGGCCTCAAGCTCGGCATTTGACGGCATTGCTGTCAGCACCGATCTTCCGCTTGAGCTGCTGGGTGACAGCACCCACGCACCAACGATCTCATTACACCCACACATTACAAAACAACAAATATAATATAAAAAAACAAACAATCTTATCAGCGTTTCTTTCTTTCCTCTATTGACACTGGCCAGACCTAGAGAAAGGGAGGACACAAAACTCAACAAAAAAAGGGTATCTGTAAAGGCACTTTACGGATGGTAGTTTGACGTGACAACTTCAAACATTACATGCAGGACGAACCGAACTGAGTCGATCGCAACCGATCATGCCTCTCTCACTCGTTCGTTCCGCGCTCTCGCTGACGGAACGCTACATGACGTCATCTTTTTAGTGCATGTTGCCCGTAATATCGAGTGATTAAATGTAGTTACGTCAAAAAGAAAAAGAGAGGAAAAAAAAAGAAATACCTACATACACAAAAGCTTAGAAACAAGCAACACATATTATCAAACGCAGTTTTAAGGTTTTATAAATATTTGATTTGGTATACGGTAAAATATACTAACATAATTGCGAGTGGCAAGGGATCGGTCGTCTTGGCATTCATTGAGGGAGGCCTTTGTTCAGCAGTGGACGGATAAAGGCTGATGATGATGAAAATATACTGTGGTTTGGGATAGAGTAAAAATACGATACAGTTGGTATAAGTGATAGTAGTTGTTAGTTGTTGGTAAGTAGGTAACTACTGAAACTTAGTTAAGTGAAGCAACTTGGTTATGTTTGTAGAGCCGTCTCAACTATACAACACGCTTACTTATGAGACTTCTATTTAAATTACATTAACGTATTCAACATTTTAATTATAAAACTTAACTGGATATTGCGTTGTGTCTGAATACATTTTTATGCTAGTAGATAGACTCCGATGGCAACGTCTCCCATGTATGTAGCGAGTTCACCCAGGACTGTCTAGACAAATTGATGCCATTCAGACAATAAAGGTAAGTCGCAGTGCCAGGAATCGCTCTGCCAATTGGAGTCAAAAATGTTCTTTTTTGTATATTTTATAGTATTTGAGTCAAATTACCTACTGAACATACTGGACCTTTAAATAAAATGGCTCCATCGATCCTAATATACTGCTATTAAAATAAAAAGAAAACGGATTATAGCAACTAACAAAATCCGTATTATCACTACTAAAATGATATTTTGACGTAGTTAATAGAATCAGGCGTTATTTGCATGAATTTGTAGCACAACTTTTAATCCGTAGAAAAGTGTTAATTATTAAATCATATACAAAATTTAGTATTCACGTGGTTATTTTCATTAAACATCTGAATATTGTATATAATTATATTGAAATTTATGTGAAGAACAATTAATTTAAATAGCTTTTTGTTTTGGATATTGCGGGCTCTAAATGTATTTACTTATTTCATCTTAGGCTAGTGTGTATAAGACTTGTAATAAATGTATGTAATTTATTATGTTTAAAAAAAAATGTAAACTATATTTTGAAAGGAGCAACCCAACAGCGTTTCTTGCTGAAATCTTCTTAAACACTATACTACTATAGTAGTCTGTATTGTTTGTGTTCATTTTTTTTTTTTTTTTGTAAAATAATATTTGAAAAGACCAGTTCCACTGAGTTTGTTTCGCCGGTTCTTCTCAGTGGACTTGCTTTGGAACCGGTGGTAGACTCAATTAACGTTCAAAAAGATATTTTGATATTTTACCTTGAATAAAATTTTTGATTTTGATTTTGATTTTAGCTTTTAATCTCAGGTATGCAGGTTTCCTCACGTTTTTCTTTACTGGTAAACTAGTGATGGTCTCGTGTTCAGGTGTACTTTGAAAATTATAGATACCCATTTGAAGGCACCACCTAGGGATAGGATTGACCCCAGATTTCTTACAAGAGTCCGACCATATCCATCGTCACTCTTTTTAATTTTAGTCGAAAAGGAAAACGGGAAGACGAGCCACATGATGTTAAATGGTCAGCGTCGCCCATCAACACAGACAAACTAACCTGAGACTAGCCCAGACGACTAGCTGTTCATGTGTTGCCCATCCTTAGACGTAAGAGGTCTCTGAACCAGTAATCACACAGCCTGTCCCGCCTTTCTCTCCGAAACAGCTAAGCTATTTGACGAAAGAAATAAGCAAGATGATGGTAACCATGCAGCCGGAAGAGCGGCACAGCGCATCCGTCCCTGGTATATTGCTGATATTAATACATTTCACCATCGTACTAATATTATAAACTTAAACGATTGTAAACATGGATGTTTGTTACTCTTTCACGTAAAAACTACGGAATGGATTTTAATGAAACTTTACATTAATATAGCTTATACACCATAACACAGGCTATATTTTTTCCCTGTAATCCCACGGGAATGGGATGTACGCGGGTGAAACCGCGGGGCGCTTCTAGTAGCCTATATTTCATAGTACAATGAATATTTTACAATCTCAATTCATATACCTACTTATCTAGATAACGGACGCCATCTTGAAACGGGAATGCATTATCGGCATCCATAAACGTCAGCGAGGCCTGATGAATACTTCCCGGGTAGAGCGTGAAGTATGCCCGAGTTAAGAACTATTTAATTGAGTACACCTGTGGGGTGGTGAGTTGGCCAACTATGCGCGGTATAACGGGAGGCTGCGGCCTTTGAGAGCATGTTGGTGGGTAATATGCTATTTTTTAGGCTTCGTAGTGAAAATTGTTAAAGTAATTATGATCTGGTAAAGGTACTATAGATTTTTGATCATTTTTGTTTGAGCTTATTTGCTGAACAAGCGTTTATATTATATCTAAATAAATAAAAATAAATTTATTGATATATCTCAGTAGTAAACAGCTTCTGCCTTGGAATAAATCAAGATGATCTGATGGCAATAATATGCTCAGATAATTGATACGAAGTGTTCAATAGTGGGTGGTCTTTCTTTAATTCGCAAATGCTAGACTTTAGAGTCTTCTAAAATCAGTCTGTATAACTATTAGCTTATCATAATACACTACCAATCCAACATCCAGTTCACCAGTGAGGGAGACGCAGCTGATATTAACGCAGCTTTCGTATATTCCAGTGAAAATTACGCCAGGCAACGAAATTGCAAAAATACAATTACATCGAGACAACTTAAGCTTTAGAATAACCTACGCCTTATACATTACTATTACTTTCATATTGAAATTTAAATCAACAGCACAGACATTATATACTATAGCATTAATTGTATCAAAAGAGATAAAAGAAAACTTTGAAGACAGTAAGATGAGCCATCCCAAAATTCCCGTCTCTAAGCAGCGGGAGATGATCGTTAAATCAAAATTTTAAGCATCTAATGAAGCTAAGTTTGTTCATAATAGCAGCCCGAGAGCCCCCGGCAAAAATACAAGAGAAAGATAAATAAAGTTACAACTTAGCTCCGCTTGAATAACTTTGATGAAAAGAAATTTTTAATCAAATTCAACGCCAGTTAATTGTTCCACTTAATTTTTTGAACCAGAAGGGCGAATAGCTCCGAGTACTTGATGACGTAAGCAACTTACGCAAAAGTCAGAGAGTAGGACCTGTTTGAGTTATAAAATACTTGAATGAAATTTGTAATGCAAAAGTGAGATCCATTCGTTATGTTAGTTGAATAAACGAACCGATGGACGTGTTGCTTCTGTCAAATCTGGTAAAAATACAAGATTTTACTAATATAAAACTAGAAAAAATAGCAGCCCAGAACAATCCAGTTGCAATGATACTGTCTGTCTGTCAAAACACAATAAAATTCAGTTCAAAAGACAAACCTCGCGTGATGGTTGTTGTAAAGTATTCTAAATGTCGGTCATAAAAAAAATTAATAAACCGCGATAAAATTCGGAAAAGTTGTTTCATTATAATGAGTGAATTTAGCGTAAACATAAGATAACCCAGTAAAGTTACTTTCTTCTTAAGGAAAAGATAAGCGGGATGGTGCTAGACGAGATCGAAGAGAGAATAAAACGTTCTTACTAAAATTATAGGTCAATGGAGTTGTTTCGCTTTGTTTTTTATTATTATTATAATAAGCTAGCTTTACTATATAGTCCAAAAACCATTGTGTTTGTATCGCTAACAATGTTACCAACCAATTAAGCGCCGTTACATAATTCAGAAATCATTAATTTTTCACAACGACAACCGAACGGGGAATCCCCAAGGAAATTAACAACACTCGCAAAAAATATTATTTTATGAGAATGTTTAACGTAGGGATTGACTGATTTATCGAGTGCCGGGTTATCGATAAATTCGAACAGCTCGTTAACGTCACCGCTGAACATCGTTTGAGTGAACATATTATTGCTAGTATCGATATAAATATGTTTATTGGGATATAAATATTTATCACTGGCGAAATTGATTTACTTGCTTATAAATTTTATTGGCATGAATGTGCAGGATTCTTTTATTAATAAAGAACGTCTGACTGAAGAATATTTGTATTAAGCTATTTGTCAAGATGAATTTTGATTAAACCTATAATATTATTGAATAATATCTGGTTTTTTTATTTAATAATTAAAGCCTCAAGTTTCACATACGTTTTTTATCGTTTTTATATAGTTATTACATATAATATAATATTCTTACCTTTACGTTGGAATGAACAATTACCCCACTTAAGTCGTCTAACTATCAAATAATTAACTACAAAAGACCTTTGGTGGGAGACATTGAGTTTATTTTTTACACAAGTTTTTTTTTTTTTTTTTTTAATTCAAATATTATTTTTATTTTTATAAGAATAAACACGTTTTAGGAACACAATAAAAAAAAATCTTTAATTAAAAAAAACTTTACTTTTTAAAAGTAATTTAAGAGTCGATTACGATACCTAGCGTTCACCTCCCTAGACAATTTTTGTTAATAAATGTCCACTATATTGTTTTCAATATTTATTCTACAAGCTTCACTCGCTATAATAAAGTCACTTTTTAGTTTTCACTGTTTTTTTTTTGCTCCATTAAGATTTTAACCCTCGGGAGTACACGTTTTACAGAAATTTTCACTTTATACGATAAATAGTTTTCTTACAAAAAATATTCAGTCATATAAGCAAAGAACGGAAGTGACAACACTATCATCGATCTAATCACATCCCTACATCTGTCATAAGGTCTATATTATTGAGCCACCTGCAAGAACGCGGAGTGTCACATAACTAATTGTGGGATTAACTCTTGGCTCTGCGGATTTGTTTAACTGCGGGCTCTAAGGCGCTAATGTTCTTGGCTCCAAGCGTTTCACAATAATTTTCTATAGATCAAATATGAATTTAGTTTCTAAGATATTGTTTAATGGTATATTTTTTGACATGAAAATTTCCGTTCCATTTGATGTGATATTTTTTTTTTATTTTTGATTATTTGAACTTTATCATTATCAGTAATGTATTACTATCATTACTAGTTGTAGTTTTTCATCCATTATACTTGATAGTGAATGTAAATTGTGAGGAAAATTTAGAAACTTCTTAGTAAGTTGAGTCTTAATCCGCTGTTTCACGGTAAGCACTCTGAGAACTTTTGAAGAAAAATCTTAATATCACGGATCTTGTTTAGAAACTTAAGACCCATAGTTTGGGATTGATATTATTATTTTATTAACCTGATTTCTTCTTTTAATCAGAATTCGTTTCACTTTCTTTTGGATGATTATAGGATACTACCAGCACATACTAACGCTAACAATATAATAATAAGCGACGTTGGTCAGACGGTACGCCTGCCTGTTTTCCTATTCAATTAACATAAAAAAGATGATAAACCTACATTACAATGAGGGAAAGAGATAGTCATGATATAAATTATAATAATAATTCATAAAAAAGCATATATTCAGTCGAATTGAAAACGTCTCCTTTCTTGAAGTCGTTTAAAAAGTCTTTTAATCGATAAATCGGTGAGGCGCTACTTGTAAGTTTTCTACGTACTTCTCTTATAAGCAAACTACAAGATTAATCTGTGTTTTATCTTTAGAAACATGCGTCCGATTGCTTATGTAAGTTTTATATTATATATATTTAAAATTATGTAAGGCGGTATAAAGTTTCGTATCAATTACGTGCGTCAAGCCATTGAACATTGACTCTCCTGGCGACCGCGCTTAATGGACACGCGGACTCGACAATTTCCACGCGCGCAATCTCGAATATTCCACGTGTCTGTTATGCGCTTCTTCTGTGAATTTGAGTTCGACGACTTAGGGCGCGTATTGATACACGATTCGAATTTTATGTAAACTTCTTTGATACAAAATTTTATATGCGTTTAGTATTTTAGTTTGTATTTTAAGTAATACCAGAGTTTATTATTAGGCAGTTTATGACCTAGGTCCAGTGGCTGATGGTCATCTCCATTGGTTTTTGCTAATGTGTAATTCCGAACAGATATTGCAGGTGATTATGTCCAGGCTCAGGTGCAGCTGTAATTTGCGGACTAATGTTTGTTCAGCAAATAGAGACTGGTACGGTTTAGGGTTTCCAACGATAATTGGCGCATGCTGATGCTGCCGTGTGAGGTCAGTGCGACTGAATAACAATATATTGTGGGATGCGCAGAAATATCTTATTTGATCAGAAATGTTTTTTGGTAGCAAAAACTGCTGCTGAATGAAACCTGTCTAAAAGAAGACAATAACAATATACAGATTATATTACTGTCTTCCTGCAATATTAGTTGTTTGTGCAACAAGCTCCTCTGTTAGGGTTATACGACATTGGCAATGCCTTTTGCGTAGCTCAACTGTTTCAATAATAGAAGTTTCAAGAATAAGCAGACGTTTGTTGCCGAGCTTAACACCTCATTTTTAGGGTTCCGTACCCGAAGGGTAAAAACGGGACCCCATTACAGAGACTTCGCTGTCTGTCCCTACCTTTGTCACCATGCTGTATCTCAAGAACCGTAACAGCTAGATAGCTGTTTGCACAGGTTATGTATTTTATTGTGGCTACAACAACAAATACTGAAATCAAAATAATAATAAAATTAAGGCGGGCTCCCATACATCAGAGTAGTTGTTGGCGTTTTTTGCTGTATCTCATGAACCGTAATAGCAAGGAGGTTAAAATTTTCACAGATGTTGTATTTTTATTGCCACAATAATAACAAATACTAAAAATAAAATAAAAATAATATTTAAGAGGGGGTTCCAATCAACAAAAGTATTTTGTTCACCATTTTTCTGGTACGGAACCCTTCGTGCGCGAGTCCGACTCGCACTTGGCCGGTGTTTTATGTTATTTGTGTAGGTGGACAGACAGACGTAACACCTTGTAAGTGGTCGACGTCACCCATTAATATAAAATAGTTTACCTGGAACTAGCCCAAATTAGCATTAGTATCAAGGTAATAAATGGACGGACGAAAGAGGGCGACACTAAGGGAGTACCAGTTGCCTAGTTTATAAGTAATGTCAACCACAAATAGGTGTGCCTATCTGCTTGCGCACTGATATAATTCGGTATGAAAACATTACCTAGGTGACTTTCATTTACGTTTAAATGAATTTCTTTTACATCGAATATGGCAGTAGTATAATATAGTAGTATATACTAGTAACAGTAAAATATTTTATTATAGACAAAATATTGACTCGTTTTTTCCAAAGTTGAAATGCTGTAAAGCCGGATGATATACCTTCGTTATTAATAACGAATTGATTGACATATACCACTCATATGACTCCAAATATACCTGCATAATGTACTGAAACTTTACGGATTTTATTGCAATTTATTAGGTTTCTTACAAGTCCGACGTTGGTCCCGTGACCATGGTTGCTGTAAAGTATCCGAAACGTCGGGCTTGTAAAAAACTTAATAAACCGCGATAAAATCCGTAAATTTGTTTCATTATAATGAGTGAAATTCGCGTAAACATAAGAAAATAATATGCGTAATATACTTTTAAAACTATCACCATTTCAGCTTTGCCGTAGTCAATTTGATTATTTGTATATAGGTCATCATCAAATTGCCGGTTACGTTAGGAGTAAATATAAATAAGGTGGAATAATTTGGGGGCTCCTTTATATTCGGCCCTCACGTATCCCTATTCCCCTCACGAAATGAATCTTTCCTTTATTTATCATTTTCGCCCATTGTTGGGGCCTTTGTCTAAACATTCGTTTGTGGCCTTATTTATTGCGGATTGATATTGCTTGAGACGAGATTGTCCTGTTGTTAAATTGTCATTATGATTGCTCGGTAGTAATGGAAATTGTTTGACTACGCTTTATTTTTGTTTGATTATTTTTCAAGATATAATAGGGATGTTGACACATGTTACAAATTCATGTAAAGTAATGTTTTACATATTAAATACTGTATTTAAAAACCTAAAATAACATTTTAAAAGTCTATTTATTTGTCTTAAAACCATGTATTATCACGTGACTGCAAACGCCAATATAAGGCGATGACGTCACTGAACATTGAGTTAAGTACAAACTGTCATAACTCACCTAACATAGCGCGAGCTCTGTATGCGGTGTGTGACGTAATGACGCTTGGAGCGTTTTAACGGCAATTTTAAAAACTATTTTTCTTTATTTGTTAAAATTGGACATATTTCTTTACAAAAGTCTTTTCTTCGTGTTTATCTATAGTATTAATATCTATCAAATAAAATCAATTAAAAAAATTAGTCAACATCCCTATTGAAAGGATATATTTATTTTTCAGTTATAAGTGTTTGTCTAACCTTTCGATATCACGCGAAGAATAAGCTCGTTGAATTAGCAGTGGGCTGGTCATACTCAGAACGGATGGTCGATGGGTTAATAAAGTTCAAGAGTGGAGGCCATGTTTAGATAGACGAAGTGTTGGTCGGCCATTAACCAGGTGGGAAGACGATCTCCGTGTAGTAACTGTTCCGTGTTAGATAAGAATGGCAAGGGTTCTTGTCGTTAATTGAGGGAGGCCTACGTTCAGCAGTGGATAGATAAAGGCTGATAATGATGATGATGTAAGGAAATTGGCCAATCTAAATATATAAAAATCATTAATCACATTAAAACATTCCATCCTTTTAAAAGCTATTGAAGAGAATCGTGTCTAAGTTTGACAATGTCTTTTTGATTCAACGAATTTCAACAGAAGTGATAAGTTGGCTTAAATTATGTAACTTTAATGAATCCATTCAACGATTACGTCACAAAAGCTCCCAATTCTTTGAGCTGCGGCTTAATTTGATCCTTTTTTGTCAATGCAGTTCCTAGAACACATTTTAACGGAGTTAAGAGAGAATTACGCTTAAAATTTGTACTTATGTACTGCGCCAGAACGAACGTTAAGTTTTCCAAGTATATTATTTAATATGTATTTACTTTTTCTGAAGCACGCTATATGGTCCAACGGTATCATTTGAGGATAATAAAAAAACCCGTGAAAGTAACAGGTATTGCATAATTATAAAACCTAAAATGACGTATTTTTGAGATGCGTATTAATAGTTTTTAGTTTTATCGTACTATTGCTGCATAAATATCACATTATGTGAATATAAATTAACATGGATATTTTTATTACTAACACTATTTGAAGCGTAATATTCCAGTGGTCCAGTGGGTATAGGCTTGGGCCCTTTAGCGAGAGGTTCAGGTTCGTTCCTGAACACCCCCCACCCCCTGCGTGGTGGGTTCCCCTAAATTTCTTAACCTGATTACATGACCATCACTCGCTCATCAGTAAAGGATAAATCATGAAACCTGCGTGTCTGATGAGATCAAAGTCTTTTAAGGCGTGTGAAGTTCACCAACCCGCATTGGTCCAGCATCTCGGTGAAATTGTCCTCCTGATAACCTCATCGCCTAATTTCGAGGAGAAAACACGTGCTTGAAAACATAATAATATATGGATTGCTAATTTACTTCTTTATTCACTCAACTCAATGTCTCGTGTCGAGTCTTGTTAGCAAGGCATTTTTGTAGACAATGTCAAAATATCAAGCTGATTAAATAGTTTTAACACATTAAAATTTGCATTAGTTAATAAATGGTAAGGAAATAAGACTGCCTTTTATCTCTAGTACCCGGTCTAAAGTCTGAACGACGTATTTGCCACTCCTACAGATCATGTGGGAAAATCGAGGCATTGTTTGCTAGCAAAAAATAAAATATTTGCTGGATTTCGTTAAAGAGAACTAATCAACAGCATAACTTGTATCCTCTAGGTCTGTATTCCTCATCAGGATTCTGCCAGTATTATTGTAGTTGTCGCGTCGTAAACCCACTTGTAAAACTAATACGTTAACTTTAATTGGTATCAAACATCTCTTGTTTATGTTGCTAACGATGTTTCTGGCGGGGAACTTCGTCTCTATGTAAAACCGAATGTGAGCTGATTTACGCCAAACCAAACGATGCAATTATTGTATATATTGTAGAAATAATGTACGTAATTAGCCACTTTACAATTCCGATCTATCAAATATTGTTTGAACCACATCCATGCTTCATCATCATCAGCCTATATCCGTCCACTGCTGAACATAAGCCTCCCTCAATGAACGCCAAGACGACAGATCCCTGGCTACTCACATCCAACACGGACCTGCCATTGCACGGAGATCGTCATCCCCGCTTACCTAAATAATATTGGGAAGCCGAAAATTTGTTAGTTTGGATGTTTGAATGCTTATTGCTTTTTCACTACACTAAACTACTAAATGATAATTTAATACGTTTGTCTACATCGGCCTAAAGAAGATGAAGGGAATAACACATGCAATGATCCAATGAAGATCAACACTCGGGTAGATCGCACTCATTCATCCTCGGGTCTCAGGATCTCTGCACTAACGCATCCCGCAGCTGCGCTCGAAAGCGGGTAAATGGACGCAGCTCTACCCACTAAAGCCCGGCGAGTGCCACCAATGCCGCCTTTGGTGAGGCGCCCCGGATCTACTAGCACAGGGCACCTCGACAGCCAGTCAGTCCCCTCACGGGGCCAACACTACCTCCACAGAAGGGCTGCCCCGCACCACAGAACTACCCCTCCCACCGTCAGGATAGTACAATAAGGCGAGGTCCTAGATCCTAGCCCCCTGCCCCCTGCTCTTTTGTTCTCTCTTCTTATAAGAGGGGTACAAAGAGCCCCTTTGGCTCAATTAGCTTCGCCCAAGGTGTTGGGTTTACCCTAGGCTACTAAGCCCCACCGCCACAACAAGGCTTGAACCATGGTGGGGGGTCTCAGGATCTCCGTGCAGTGTACGTGTTAGATTCGAGTGGCAAGAGATCGGTTGTCTTGGCGTTCATGAAAGGAGGTCTATGTTCTACAGTGGATGTATAAATGATGATGTCATCTGAAACAGCAAAGCCGTTTCATTGAAAAATACACAGGATACTATTGCTGCAGACGATAGCGCAGCAAACTATAAATATAATTTAAGCCATTTATAATATTTCATTGAAAGTTTCTTACAATCGATGACCCTTTTAAAGAAGTTGAATAAAACCAAAACGCGAAATTTATGGCAGAAATAAATTGTGACCCGCAGTAAAACACTTTTTATGTGTAGACCGTTCCTAATACCCCTATAAATAATATAATGTTGCAAAATAGACAATCATATTTACGAATTATCCCTTCAACATAATATATTTTATATTGGCTAGGCAACTGGCAGGGATAGGGATGAGATGACCTACCAGAGTCTCTGGCTTGTCCTTATCCTGGTTAGTCGAGGTTAAGCTCTTAAAACACTATGTTGGTATGTAGAAGTTTTTATAACAGAACCCTAAAGGTATTAAAACCTTATCAATTTATACATTTAAAAAAATTTTTGAGGAACGTTTGTAGGGCAAATGTCATTATGAAAGAAAAATTTTTTATAGAGACCTTAGGAAAAAGTGCCAGGCTTATGTCTTTAATTATATGTTTCATTATTATCATCAGCCTTTATACATCCACTACTAAACATAGGCCTCCTTTAATGAACACCAAGACGACCGAATCCTTGACAGTCGCATGTACATGTACTCGTATGTATTTGATAAAACGCTTCAAGGGAATTGAACTCACAACTGTATAATATTATGTGTTTGATTCCTATGAAGCACCTGTCTCATGAGTGGACCAAAATTAATAGTTGATATAATATTGTTGATAATAATCCATTTCACAGCGTTGATAAGCTTCAAATCTTTATTAGCCATTGCATGGTTGTATTGCATGGTTAATGAGCGCAAATCTCGGGCGGGCGCTTATCATGCGGGCCCGGCCAATGTAAACTATGGCCTAATAGATTATGGTAAGCTAGCTCTATTCGAATGTCGAATATTCCACAGGTAAAAATGGAAAATGTCAACCTTATTACATTATGACTGTAAATATTTAACAATTATAATGAAACAAGTTTGACGGATTTTACCGCGATAAAATCCGTAAAAGTTGTTTCATTATAATCAATGAAATGCACGTAAACATAAAAAACTGACCTACCGGTATCTGTCCATGTAAATATGAATCATAGTTTCACTTACTATTATTATTAGGTACTTAAAATTTTCTTATTGATCTTAAAATTTTGACACAATATTTTCTTACAAAATCTGTCAAAATTTTAAGATCGATAAGAAAATTTTGGATGGATAAAAGCCGCCGTTAAACACTATTTATAAACTAGCTGTTGCCCGCGGCCTCGCTCGCATTAAATTCGGAGTAGCGCAGTTCTGTACGTACGTATAGTAAACACAGACAGATTTTTTTTGAACTACCCTGCGAACTTTTATCTCCTATTTCATGCCCATATAGGTAAACTTAAATAAAACAAAAAAATAATATCAGTGACAGTTTCGCTAGAGTGGTCAATATGCTATTATGTCATTGCATTTTAATGGCTGCGATTTGTCTGTCAGCAACATTAGAATTTAACGAAATATTCGACAATCCGAATTTTGCGGATATATGTTGTCGACTCGAAATCTTTAATTTTTTATGTTTTATTATACAGGTAAGGTTTTGATTGAGTCTATCGTACCCCTGCACGAAATTATTAATATAGATTATATTATTGTTCGATTATATAAATATAATACTGAGAGGTCTAACCAAGTTTATAATGAGACCACTTTGTAACGCCCTGGACAAAATATTTGAAAACCAACGTTATTATTGCACTTTCGAATGTAATTTAGGCTCTTTAATACTATATACACCATATCTTAAATGTATCACCATAAAAATCCAATTAAACAAATACGAATATAAGGTAAAATCGTGTGTAATATTTTATAATTATCCGTATGGAAAATGGTAATTGATATGGAGTGCAAATAACAGAGTTAATATTGCATGAAATTATTAACGAGGTTATTAATTTCTGGGTAATTACCTTCCAATCCTGAGGGTACATCGAGGGGCATGTAATTGCGTTACTGCATTAGGGAATCGAGGGCTTTTTACTAAGTGGATAACAGTCTTATACGCATTAATGACTCCTTCAAGAGCCTTCATTAATATATTCACTAGTTTGTTTCATTTCGATATGTTCGTCTTGGCGGTGAATTAGGGCAAAGGAAAAAAAGTCGTATGCCGACGGTAATTAAATGTATATTTGTTTGTGTGCTTTCGCGCTTATAGTTTTGTTGAGTTGTTTCAATTGCAATGATGGCAGGTGGAGACACGAAAGAGACCTCTCTGCCTTCTCTCTCTTTGATTCGGCTGACTAGTTGCGGCATGCGGACGAACTTGTTCAACTGTTACAATTTTCCTTACTAGTTTGGTTTCATCTACATAACATTAAAAGCTTGTTCGAAAAAAGGCGATCTAATATCGTTCAGACACAAGTCAAGTGTTGCTACTTTTTGGTCTTACACCTCCGTGAAACTGTCTCACCGATGGTGAAAATGCCTATTGGTGCCAGTTAGTCGTAAAATACCTCGCTACGGTTATGGAAGTACCTAATAAGAAATTCATGAAATTCTCCCCCAAGGGGATACGAAATATGATGTATGTTTGTATGAAATTCTGACACATTTCAACGTAAATTCATGAAATTTGGTATTTGTAATGTTTTGCCAGCTTCTTATAAATTTATACTTTGCAGGAGCAAGAGAATCACATATCGTACAAATTCCTTTATTACCGTACTGTTTCCTGCGGCTTTGCCCGCGTTAGCAAAAAAAAAACTTTTTTTTTTCTTACGTATTCTCTTACTTTTAGTACCTCCAAGTCTCTCACATCTCTCTTTGAACATATTTCAAAGTTTTATGATGATCGTTTGAGTCGTTTTCGCATGGAAGCGTAACAAACATTCTTACTTTAACATTTATATTATTAGTAAGGATCTAAAGCTTGTATTATTATTTTATAATTTACTTGAGATAAACTATAAAACTAGTGAGTGGTAGTATTATACGCCGAGGAAAACCACTGGCCAAGGGGCCACTCCAATGACCACCCCATATTAATGGGGTGCGGTAACACCCGCTGCCAGGAAGCTGCCCGGCCTCGAAGCAGCATCCGACGAACCACGACAGTAGTGTCATGCTGCTTTGCAGGTGACTTGGGTCGGCTCGACTAGGGTGGTAACTCCCACTTACACAACACCGGCGTAAATTGACAGCTATGCTTGCGTTTCGTGCGACTTGTAAGTTTCCATGGCCCATATGGGACAGAAAAAAGATAGGGAACGCATCTGCGTTGCAAGCAAAGTTGCGACCTTTGACTGATGTCTATGGACGTCCATATGTTACATAAAAAAGAGAAAAATTTAAACGTCGTCAACCCCACATGAGCAGACGAGTTTAAGCTATCCAGTGATCTCATTTTTTGTCACTATTTTCCTTTGCTTTGTATGTAGGAGGATAGAGTCTAATGATGATGTTGTTTTTCCTATACTACCGCTGCCACTACAGGCCTCTCTTAGAACAGACACGGCACAACGCGGCCCAACAGTTAATACAAAACATACTTATAAGATCGAGGGTTTGGATTCCGGTGAGGACATAATATATTTTATTATAAAGTATACAGAAATGTTTATAATATAAATGTATTCGAATTTTCCTTCCCTGGTTTAATTAGTGGCCCAACAGGTTTTTTTTTCACACAAAATGATCAAACCAGTCTTACCGCGGGGTACTGTATCATCCAGTTACTGGGTTGTCGAGGTCAGATAGCAGTCGGTCCATGTAAAATACTGGTATTCAGTTCAATCCGGTTAGACTGGAAGCTGGCCACAATATATAGTTGGGAAAAGGTTAGGCAGATGAGGATGATAAAATGACCAAACAGAAGCCTTAAAGTAACACTCCGTTAACTGTCTCCTGAACCAAGCAAATAGCTTCTCCGCACATCTATTATAAATATAAAATGTATCAATTAGCTAGCACTCACAACATAACTAAAGGAAAAACCCTCAGACCGAGTCAATTTGCACTTATCTTTTTTTGCAGTTTCCAGTGGCGGGGTTTAAATGTCTTATGAGCTGAAGGCCAGAGCTACGTCCAAAGACCGCTCGCATGAAGGCTCCTTTACTCGCACCAGTATATGCAAATATTTTTCACGATAAATATACTTACTTTTCGGAGCATGTGGATTTTAATTAAAATATATTTCCGTGTAGTGTTTCAACGTAATTTTTATTTTGATGAATATTTATTGAGGTTGAAATCAGAGGAACAATTTTATGGATTATGTTGTTTATTCGGGTTCTTCGGGTTTATATTACAATATTGTTAATTTTTATATCATAGAAGGGCAAACGAACAGTCGAAGCCTTACAACTATCGACGCCAATAAAAATTCACACAACCAAAGGTTATGCTGATGCGTTGCCTTCTTTTTTCCTATCTCCCCAATGGGCCACCGAAAACTCACAAACCACACGAAATACGAGATCTTAACTGTCACTTTGCGCCGGTATTATGTGAGCGAGAGGTACCATTATTAAATAAATAACTAAAATATATAACTATTACAAATGGACTCTCCTCGTTAAGAAAGTCTTTCAATGTTCTCATGTTAGATGAAAGAAAACACACACACCGCATAATTAGTTGATATGAGCTCGAATCCACTCATTCCATTTTCCTCTTAGATATTAATTTTAGTGATTGTGGCTAAAACAAAGACTCGTTAGTTGCGTATAACAAATTCTTCTTCTTGTATCCTTTAACTCTTCGAGCATAGGGCCTCAACTACAGCTTTCCAATCTATCTTCGATTGGCAGTGACTGCGGCTATCTCCGATCAGCTTTTACCGACAGAATTGGCTTCTTCGCCCACGGTCCTTCGCCAAGTTGACTTTAGTCGACTTCTCTTTCTTTTTCCCACGGGAGAGTAGCACAGTCTGTTTGGTGAGATGAGAGTTCTCTTGCCGCAGTGTGTGGCCAATCCAACGCCATTTTCTATCGACTATCTCTATGTGAATTATCACAAATGCGTAGTCTCATGTGTGTATGTATAATGTGTGTCTCAGACATAATATAGTCTCATATAATATGACATAACATACAGCGACTCATGCGTACTTATTAAATAACCCCACTTCTATATTTCAACATGGTAATAAACATAATTCACGGGAAGAGTACGCCGTAAGGAAACTAAAAAATGCTTATAAACTTTTCCGGAAAATTATCTGAAACTTGAATTATTGCTGAACAGTGTTAAAGGAAAATTGAAATGTATTTGACTCGAGGTAATTTATTAATAAATAATAATTGATGTGAGATATACATTGGCGGACATCGACAGTAAAATCGACTTTAATGTCGCGACGGATATTGACAAGATGCTGTCGTGTCGTGATGCTGTTACGCCTGACACAAATTATTTGTGTGTTACGCGTAGTTTTCGACGGGAAATCACCAGATTCCACATTATTTGAATTTCTTTTCAATTCAGCATATAATATTGTTAACTTTTTATATAGTTTACATATTTTGTAGAGTAATTTAAAGCTTCATCTTAAAACGTAGAACTAGATAGACTACACTGTTATTGATTTTTGTTATCATCAATTTATTATAAACGTACCATAATATTTGTAACCGTATTAAACTATTTTGCGCAGCTCTTGAGATATATGATGAGAAAACCGTCGATGCCATATTCCTGAATAAGACCCGGCTCATGTTGACGCGCTGTAGCGATATCAATTCACTAGTAAAATAATCGGGTATGAGAAGTCAGAACAGTTATTTAAAATAATTGTTACTTACATTAATAAGACTTAAAAATTTAGAATCATCTACTTAAACTAAGTTTTCTAAAGTTCGTTGTAAGTTTTGCACCCTATTCGGGTTATAATTCAAACCAGAACGACCAAGAGGGTGAATTTGAAAATAATTATGAAAATTATAACAAGTAGGTAAATTATAGTGTTTGCTAAGAATATATAAAGGAAGTGTATATCTTACATAAAAAAAAAAAGACGTGTGGCACTCGGGGACTGCCGCGGTAATGCTATTGCATAGCATTTTGTATCAACTTATGCAATTATAATTATTTATTTATTTTAATTATTAATGCAGTATTTCTTTTTCTTTGATATTAATTCAAGTTACACTTTTTGAGCGTGGTGACCGATAAGAAAACATTTTTTTTTCCTTTATTAAATAAATAAAAAAATATAAATATTTTAAACAATATTAACTAATATTGTTTAAAATATTTTTATTATTTTACAATACATGTGTTATATTTTATTGTTATTCGTGCGAGCTTCGTAGTGTCGTACAATACGTCTAGTTGCAAGCACACAAACACCGTGTCGAAGACTGCCGAAAAGAAACGACGTTAGACGATGCATGGCCTTCAAGCCACACCTCCGTGCCCGTCGGAGTGGGGAGCGTTAGGTTTTTTTTTCGTTACGGAATTTCTCGACTCGGTCCCCGCGCTCAAGGCCCGCGATAGAAGCTATGCAATAGCTTAAAAGTGAGTGCATGTAATCTTTACGCGCGCTTGAAGACAAACTTCATAAAAAATAGAAATAAACCATCCTAGTTTATAGTGACAGATTTATTAGACGGACAATTTAGAATCAGAAGTAAAATAGTTAAGTTACAGCCAACTTACAGCGTACAAAACTCAAAATCGCTAAATCTTCTCAAACCGCTCTCAGCTCACGTGAACACACCCCGAGTCTTGAATTTACTGTGACACACGACACGCTTGTAATAACGCCAAATTGCTGTCAAATTGTCGCCGGGCGAGCTCTGTATTATGGGCCCTTTGTCTATCCCCTATTAACTGTCGTTTCGACTGCACATCGAAATCGGCATTCGGCAACATTAATCAAGCCGGATATTTTGTTGATAATCGTTTTAAAATTAACGCGGGTTTTGGACAGGTTTTTACATATTTGGATAGATTTGCGTCACCAACCAGGTGCCGTCTGAAATGGACAGTATAGGCAGTGAAGTTACTGGCATAAACATACAATTAGGGCCTGTTTCACAATCTCCAGTTAAGTTCCCAATAGGCTATCGGCAACATATTTGACAGATACTCCATACTCTATCTGCATTTAACTGAAGATTGTGAAACAGGCCCTTACGTTACTAATATGTGATAATAATATCTGTGGACGCTTTTACACTACATAATATTATATTTGATACTTTTTATATTAATACATAATATATTTAAGATTTTTATTATAAAATACACATATTTAATACACATAACCTAGGAACACAGAAACTTTTTTGTTCCTGGACGAGATTCGAACCCGCTACCTTCTTGCCTTGGCTTGAGTGCCAATGCGCTGACCATTGAGCCACAGAGGTCGTTATACTGGGTACATACTGTACGTTTATGGTGCGTTTGAAATACATATTTAATGGATGCCAACTGATTGGCAGTTACATGTGATTCAGCTTAAACTGGAGGGGCAGACTGAGAGTCATTTCAGCCACTCACCAGCCAGACCAAGCAGTCAATATGCTGATGATAATATCTGTTTTGTCGAAAAGTAATTTCGCCATTCAATATGTTGTCTTTACCATACCTTTATCCTGATCGAACTCTGCTAATACAAATAGCACACGATTTGAAATAACTCAACAAAAAGTCCATAAACCGCAATAAAACCGCTAAGTATATTTTTTCATATGGAATGTTTCATTAAAATAAACATTGGTGTATCGCAATAAAACCGTATCCCCGCGAGCCGGCGAGATGATGAAATGGTCGGCCATATTTGTCGAACACATCCATAATCACGTCATATGTTCACCGGCGCTGCCACGCTATGGTCTCGCGACAAGGATTTTAACATTGTAACATTTATTTTTTACTTGAATGAGCCGTTTTAGTAAAAAGAACTTTGAGAACTTCCTAAAGCTCTCCTAAGTATGGTTGCTGTAAAGTATACTTTATATATATTGATTTTTTTTTATGTCTAAGCTAGTGTAATTCCCATACAATAAGTATTCTTTTCTATTATATTCGTTTAGCGTTTATCCACTCTTCTAGGGGGAACGAATTACATACGTTATTAGACGTTTTTACAAACAAAACCATACACTTTATGTGTCTTAGTAAACGTTCTTAAAATTTTTTGCAGCAACCCTGTGGAGTTAGCGAGTAAACGCAAAAGAATAGAATTGAGCGTTTGCCACTTGTCTAGGGGTGCTGATAAGACAAAAAAATTGATATTAAGTACCTATTTTACAAAATAATAATACAATATTAATTACGAAGTTAATTAAGATATTTCATTGTTAGCAATTAAACGTTTTGCAACAAAGCAAAAAGGAGAAAGTTTTAAAACAATCTTGATACAAAAGTTTGCAAGTCGCCGCTAGTCGCGGGTAATCGCGGGCAGTCGCTCTCAGTCGCTCTATATCAGCGGAGCGTGATCCTAATCCCGGGCTGATCATTTCACAATTACACCCCACATTCACGCAGATATTACGTTTTATGTGGGATTATCCACTTTCCGATACTTTTACTGTATTTGCACGTTATAAATTAATGCAGGTAACACGCGAGTTTGTTCGACTGATTTTATACTCAGGTTTTTGTAGGTTTTATTTAAAAAAACTATACGAATCCATGTGAGCCTTATATTATAAATCTATATAACTCATGATACGTGGATTTTTTGTTCATTCGTTTCAACTGAATTCAACTTTCGATCATTGTATGGTATTACATTACGGTACAAAAAAATTACAACAAAAGCTATTGTCCAATGGAATTGTGTTCTTTGATTTCTATTTTATATAATAAGGGTAAAAAAGTAAAGTAAAGTATCCACCCTTATATTATGTCCCACTGCTGGGCACGGGTCT
Source organism: Lycaena phlaeas (assembly GCA_905333005.2). Classification (NCBI taxonomy): domain Eukaryota; kingdom Metazoa; phylum Arthropoda; class Insecta; order Lepidoptera; family Lycaenidae; genus Lycaena; species Lycaena phlaeas. The sequence continues at coordinate 14,450,860 of HG995180.1, read as the reverse complement.
CCTCCTCGAAATCAGGCGAGGAAGGTATAATGTGAAATAAAATAAATTAAAATATTGAAATGGGTTTTCATATAATAAGGGTATCGTCTCCGAAATCAAACGATTCTATCCTCATAATCGTTTTGAACCGTTCCGTTTCCCTTCCCTTTCATTGATCCTCTTCTAATGAACGTCAAGACGGGTGACCCCCCGCCCACACAGCAGAACCAGCTACTGCATAATGATCGCTGTCGCATCTAACCAAGATTCCTGTACCCTGATCAAATGCACATTAAAAACAATAGTTGTCTGTAAAGTCGGTTTACGGACGGTAGTTTGACGTGACAACGTCAAACATTACAATATGCAGCACGAACCGAACTGAGCCGATCGCTCGAGCGCGAGTCGATCATGACGCGCTCTCACTTGCGGAGCGCGACATGGCCTCATATTTTTCGTGCATGCAGCCGATAGTATCGAATTATTAGACTTTGTTACGTCGAAAACATGCTAGTTACCCTCCATTTGCAAAGTGAAGGCAGTTTGCAAGCCATATCAATATCAGGTGCAAGTAAGCCTAAAACAATTTCTCACGTCAGGTTCAAAGCCTCCAACCGACACCGTCGCTCCCCAAATTTCCCAGAACAAAAACATTATTCCAAACTTTTTCGACGATTTTCCCCGAGTAAATCCGGAAATACGCGAGTGTTTCGTGTCAACAGCGCTCGTAATCCGGGCGCAGACGATCGCCGAGATTGGGTATTCAATTTCCTAAGGAGCGACATATATTTGTGTTTCGGGGTTTAGTACGCGAAAACTTCAGGAATTTGTGTGATTTCCATTTAAAGCTTCAAAGTTAGATTTTTCGACACAGCTTACGGCGCGCAAAGCAAAACAGACTCAAATGTTATGACGGCCAACGGGATGACGCTGTCATGACGCGATGATCATTAAAGATACTATATTTTTAATTTATTCTATCTTTTGTTAACGGTTTTTTTCTTTTTTAGTGAGTATGATTACGTATTTTGTGTGTATGTGGCTTCACCAGATGGCCTATAAGGAAGATCAGTGCTGGATTGACCGTCAGTAAACTATTTTGAAGGCACACGCTACTTTTCTAAACGACACGTGTTTTTTTGCAAAAAGATAAGCAAAGCTTACTTTTTAATAAAGCAACTTTAAGGCGAATTAAATGAATGAAAATTAATTTAATTCGGATAACATGAGAAAAGTTATTGTATTCAGTTATAGTAATTCAGTTATAGTTAGTAATAATAAAAACCTAACAGCATGCCTTTCACTCAAATTGTATTTTGCCTATAATCCGTAAGTTTCGTACTGTGTACACGTATCGGTGAAGGAAAACATCGTGAGGAAACCTGCATGCCTGAGGAGATTGAAAGTCTTTGAAGGTATGTGAAGTACATCAACCCGCACTGGGCCAGCGCGGTGGACCAATACCCATTACCCTCCTCGCCTGATTTCGAGGAGAATACCCATGCCCAGCAGTGTAACATATAAGGGTCGATACTTTACGTAAGCTTCGCAACACTTACATTGAAATTAATGTCGTTATTTCATATCAAAGACTGAATTTCTTACGTTACATATTATGTACGTTTGTTTGGGGAACTTTACGTTCGAGCTTAGAAAGTCCAATTAGTAAAATTTCAAAACAGCCTCATTTGCCACTCTTTGAGACAATGAGGTAGTTGTTTACAGAGACGGAATTATATTAAATTTCGTATGAAACGGCTTAAATAATCTGAATTGTAAATGTTTGAGGACAAACAAATTTGAATATAAATTCATTATGAAGTTATTATACTAATGAGGATCCTAATACAGTTCAAATGTATACAAGGAGTAGATTATTATATTAATAAAACAATTTGTATTAATTATCTTCAGTTACAATATTTTTTAAATATATTTCATAACAAGGAACTTTCCGCGGATTCACCGCCGTACTCCCCATTCCTGTGGGGATAAATGTGTTATTCTAATGTGTCAGCTATATTATACTAAAGTTTCATAATAATCCATTCAGTGGATTTTACGTGAAAGGGTAACAAACATCCATACTTAAAAAACTTTCGCTATTAGTAGGATATGTAGAGCTCCATACGTGTCAACAGAACTCACTGGTAAAACATTGATTAAGGCCCCTAATTCGTTATCATCATGATATTTCAATCGCTGATCTAAAAGCACCAGTAAAGTAAGTGTCTATTGGCGTCAGTTTGACCACTCGCTACCATATGAACCATATAATATTCGTTTGTTCCCTTTATTGTAAGAAAGTTACTTATAGCCTACACTGTAGCGGTGCTGCAATAGACAATAGCGTCATTTATTATGATGTCCAGCTTTTGAAGCTATATTAAAACTCAACCAAACTTCATTAAGATCGCTTTAAAGCTGTTTCTCCAAATGAGTTAACAGGAAGCTGGATACTGTCGCGAACGGGTACTCGCATAATAATATCGAAGGCGTTATTCAAATTGCTATATTAAACTTATTTTGATATGTAACTACTTGCGATAATATTCCTATAATAATATTATGTAGGTCTGTACAGACGCATACAAATGATTTAAGTAACCCTGTATCTTCCCAACTTACGTATATATTTTCACTACAGACGTTCACAAATGACCCAAGTAACATTAAATATAAAAACAAGTAGAAGTTGATTGGTATTCAGCGCGCGGCCGCTGTCGATCGTTCTCGAATGAAGATTGATGAGTGCGTCGCAATAAGCGCCGGCGCCAATTACGGACCCATTCGACAAATCGACGATATCGGACGTTTCAAATTAAATATATTTTTTTGTTCCACGAATCTCTGTGAATAAGGAACTTGGGACGATTGATATAAACTTCTAAATAAAGTTGATTCGACCCCGCGACCTACACAAAAGTGTCAATAGCCCCGACCAGCCGGTCGTTAAAATAGTACCTAGATTGAAAATGTTGATAAAGCTATAACCAGTACGGCTTTCTTATATCGTATAGTTCGATATTTGACGAAAGAAAAAATAGCACCTAATAAAGATTAGAAAGATTTTTTGTTTTGAGTTTAAAAGCTTAAAGTTTTCTTATTAAGTCCAGAGTGGCAGTAATCTCCTCAAAGGCGGAGGCTCAATGTGATTAATGATACAAACCGTTTAAAATAAAAGTTAAATAAAACATCACAAAATTCTTTAAACATTTTTTCCCTTGTCCCCATGTTCTAAATACCACCTGACTCTAGCATAAAAAACTAATTAATCGCACATAATAGCCGTTGAATATAGGCTAAATTATAGTTTATGCGTGAGTGTATGCATAGGTACGCTTCCTTCACGCTGCACATGCGTACACTCGCATGTGCTTACATGCAACATACCATAAAATGTCACTAATACAATCGACGTATTTTCGCCAACACTAAGGTATCATTCGCTAAGACATTATAATCGATCTATCTCTACAAACTACCTCTATCTTTTTCTACAATTTCAAGCTGTCTCTAACATCTAACTGTCTCTGCAATTTCTATCTATGTCTACAATCTATCACTGTATATATCTACAATCTCTATCTACCTCTACAAACAAACGTAATAAAAAGTCGACAATTCCAAAAACTCGGTCCTCACCCCGAGGTAAGGCGGGATCAGAGTAAAGCACTCAATTCGACTGTCAGCGTTACACCTGAAGCCCGGATATAAATAAAGTTCCCGGACAAACTAAACTCCGTAAGAGGCACGTGTCAAGCGGAGCGGATTACTAGCTGGAGGGTGTGGTGCGAGTATCAGCGAGTGATTATTATTATAAAAGATTGAGCACACGAACAGTCGGTTCATCTAACGGTAGGTACATTATCGATATTCATAAACGCAACAGAGATATTTCAGGAGCTTTGGAAGGAACGTGTAAGTAGAACCGATACAGCGTAAGGATTCGTATTAGGGTTAGAGGCATTCAACACAAAAGGGGCCAAAGAGCCAAAGAGGGTTCAAAAAGGTGTCCTGATCTTTATACACATTATAAATACTGGTGATTTTGAAATAATATATGTAAATCATTTCTATAAGACCCCTATAAACCCCTAAGAAATCATTTCTATAATTCGTCGTTGCACGACTTATAGTCGTTGGGACTTTCCAAATGTGTTTTAACTCTTCCTGTTTGTCTCTCTTCAAAATTCTTCCTTCTCTGCGAAAATCATAACCTAATTATAAATAGATATATAATATTCCGGCGCCTTCGATAACGCATGGTGGCCAATGTTGCTCTTAAAATTGAAAATCAGAGGCTGTTACTCTAACATCTACTCCTTGATACAGTCGTACTTTGTAAATGGCTCAACTAAACTTCGGTTCGGCCACCACACCCAATCAAAACATCTAACGCGCGGATGCCCACAGGGCTCTGTACTATCACCTTTTCTGTGGAATATAGGTTTTGATGACCTTCTCTCGTTACCATTACCGACTTCATGCTACTTAGTTGGCTATGCGGACGATGGACTCCTTCTAATACAAGCTAACTCACGTTCTGAAATTGAGACTAAATCAAATAGATGCCTTAGTTTAATATCTCAGTGGGGGGAAAGAAATCGGCTAGAATTTGCCCCCCACAAAACTTACCAAATTATTTTAAAAGGCTCATTACAATCAACACCTAGTATAAAATTTAACAACATATCGGTTAAACGTAAAGAAGCTCTTTGTTACCTAGGACTAGTGCTGGAAAATAAATTCACGTTTTTAGAACACATAATTCAGACTGGAGAAAGAGCTAAACGCAATTTTTACGCTTTCGCTAAAATATCGCATACGACATGGGGTCTCTCTTTTAAAACACTAAGATTAATCTATTCTGCAACATATTTGGGTAGTATGTGCTACGGTGCACCCGTGTGGGCCGACAGGTCCACCATCGGAGCGGCCCGACGCAAGTTATTACAGAGCCAACGGTTGTCATTGATATTTTTATGTAAAGCCTATCGGACTGTTAGTACAGAAGCTTTACCCGTCCTTGCCGGAGTACTTCCCGTTGACTTGGAAATACAGCGCCGCGCAGCCAAGTTTTATTATTCGCGCAATCTTTCAAGTGCCGACTTTCTAAGACCACAAGACCGACAAAAAATCGCCAATCTTTTCGATTCTTTAGATATAATCACCATAAATTTAATAAAAGAATGGCAGGCCCGATGGGAAAATACGACTAAAGGGCGTCATCTATATAACTTTTTTCCGTCCGTAGCCGATCGCTTATCAAAGCATTGGCTGGAGATTGATCATTGTGTCGCACAGTTTCTTACCGGCCACGGAAATTTTAAAAGTAAATTATTCGGTTTTAATCTCGTGCCGTCCCCCTTGTGCGACTGTTCGACAGAAGGCAACGAATACGAACAAACGGCACACCACATTCTTTGGGAGTGCAGTCTTTGGCAACATGAACGAACTCTTATGCTCGACAACATCCGTAGCAAATCAGGAGTAATTTACTACAGCGACCTCGTGGACGATGTGAAAAACTTCCGTGCATTCAAACGATTTTGCCACAATTATTACTGGAAAAATAACATCATACCAAGTCATACACAATAGCTCATGGTTATATACACAAGTATATCTCACTATGTAGATATGAACTGACTTAAAAAAACTAAATCACAGTCTTATAACTTCTATTTTCTAATCTCAATAAATATAACACGAAGTTATACAATAACTCATAGTTAATATACATAGGTATATTATTCTCACTATGCAGATATCTGTAGACATTAAATTTATTTCTCCGTGGTGCATTGCAGCTGGGCTTCACCTGGCTGCTATCTTCTTTTTTCTTGACTCTGTTAGTCACTGCAATCCTGTACTGTCTCCCGCTTTGAACAGGGAGGGAAACTGGAATTTTTCCTACTCCTCCTAAATTCTTCTGATTAATTTCGTTGCGGGTCCCAAGGTAGTGTTTAACGTATCCCCCGGGCTCCCGGAGATCGTATCAAAGGGTCATTTGGTGGTTGCCGCTGTCGATCCTGGCTATACAGGAGTTGCAGCGGTGGGAAAGTGTGGTGGGCCAAGCCCGATAAAAAAATAAAAAAAAAAGATATATAATAGAATAGAATAAATACAAATATGCATTAAAATCCGGCTTAATATATTTTATGATATGCACGCTAACAGTGTGGCCACAGTCAAAATCACAGGATTAGCGACGGGGCGACCGACGACTCAAGTTTATTCACGTAAAGACAAAGTGTTCATTGAATTTCATGACAGCCTTGGCCATGAACAACGTCGGACACCGCTCGTCTACTTCATGTGCAGCGGTAATGATGAGCTATTTTATTTTGAGAAGCCAATTCCGGAGCCGGTTTTGACGTGACTGACCTTGAAGATTCCTCCCGTCCATGGTTTGTCACAACTTGTGTTTCGCAAACGTTCTTCTAATAATAGTGTTTGTAGAAGGAAAAAAATATACACATATTTAATGTCAGCTTAAATAGCTTTGTGTGATTGTTTTATGTTTAGTTATGTGAATGAATTACTAATATTATGTTATTAATCAAGCTGAGTGTTTTGGACTTTAAAATGAAAGCTTAATAAAGTGTATGTGAAGAAAAAATAAAGCACAAATCTTAAATAATAGAAAAGTGAATTATGTTATAATTTATTTTACGATCTTAATTTTTAGTGAGTCTGAAATTTGAGAATTGATTTTATTTGTCTGCAACATGGAAGGAACTGCTAAGCGCGTTGCTAATATAACAGCGCCGTTTTTTTGACGCGACCGAAGAAATGGTTCAAACCAATAAGTGTTAGCAACCGTAGCGCCATCTGGCGGCTATAAGTCGGAAACTGGGAACAGGTTCCAGTTTATCTGCGTGCGGCGTGACGTAGTCGTTGTCAAAGTGTGGGTAGGACGGCCGAGCGTTATGAAGGTCATTAAGTTTGCCTTTAAATAGCGGGGTATAGTTTAGAGGGGTCATTCGCGTCTGTGAGTTTGAGGAGGACGAAGCTCTGCCCGAATTGTATTGTAAGGTCACGTAAGCCATTGTTTATTTTAATGTGTAAAGTGTAATATGGCGAAAGTGTGTGTAAATGTATGGGCAGTGTGAGTAAGAATGTATCTTAAAATATGTACCTGTGAACCTTAATATTGTTATTTTATGAATAATATAATAAATGTTTATATTTAAAACGCATTTTCACTTCTGATGTTTAAATCAGAAGTGGGATGGCGACCACATTGCCCCACAATTTTACTGACGTTAGTGTGAATTGTTTAATAGGCGCATTAGCGCGCCAGGCTTTAGTTTATTTTTACAGGCGGTGGATAAATCCTCACGACACTGTGTGGCTATAGTGTGGTTACTAAAATAATAGCTTGGATGCTGTATTATGCTGGGAGTAGCCATATACAGCGTGAACACAGCGGAAGGAGAGAGTAGAAGGTCAAGACGACTCAATGCGATACAGTGCGAATGTGGTCTTGTGAATGGTTGAGTAATGGATCAAACACAGCTGGTATGTTAATCTTGTCTGATATAGCTGTTGCCACAAAGTGTGAAAGCGATTTAATTTTTTTTTAAATGTTATTAAGTGATTTGTGATTTTTAAGTGGACAGTCGCGTAGTTTACTTGGCTGGATAATTGTAGATATATTATTGCGAGCGTATTGCTGGCGTAATAAAACCACGTGTTAATTTCGTATAGCTTCTAGCTTCTAGCTAAAGGGTCTAGTTTTGTATTAAAAGCAAACAAGTGATCGACAGAATTTAAAGCAGCTTTTAGCAGTGTTAAAGGTACATTCATGGATATTGAAATGAGCCGACGATATGATAGAATATAATACGAAGACATAGTGTATTAGAGATAGTGAACGAGGAAGAACAATTATTGTCGTATGGAAAGAGGAATTTGATACATTTAAAATGGTACAAAATGTATTTTAATAGCAAGTGTTCTTTAGGTCAAGATAAAATGTTTTACATAATAATTAATAGTATAATAATTACGTATTTTATAAAAAGAGAAGATCTTGTATGTTGAATGTTCTAGTGTGAGAAAATTTTCTTTAGATGGGATTGATTACTAGACGATGGAAGACTAATTTGGTACGTTTAGTATGATAAAAGGTTCTTCAACAAGGTTGAGACGAGCTTGGTACGTTCAGTGTGATGAAAGGTTCTTCAAAAGGTATTGATCACTAGAAGAAGTTAAGACTAACTTGGTACGTTCAGTATGATGACAGATTATTTAAAAGGAAGTGATGACTAGACGAGGTAAAGATGAATTTATGTTCGGTATGATGAAGTTTCGTTAAATGAAAGTGATGTTCTAAAGTGATCGAATCTCCTTTATATGAAATTGATCACCAGGCGAGAAAAAGACTATTTTGGTACGTTGAAGTGTGAAACGTGTGAGACGAAATATCCTTTAAAAGAATGTGTTATTTTTATTGTGGTAAGGATTTAATGTGGTTTGGTAAGGATTAACGCTTTTTATTCAAGTGTGTTTAAAGGAATATGAGTGTAAAAGCAGTGAGATAACGAGTCGTGTGATCAGAATAGAGGGTTTCCAATTATGTTGTTTAAGAGTTAAGAGATTTGTAATTTGATGATGACGAAAGGAACGCAGACATGTTGGGTAGCTAAAGATTGCAAGGCACAAGGTGCGTTATGTTGCTAATAAATAGTTACTGTGACCAGTTGCGTGTGTTAGTAAGAGAGGCAACTGAAATTTTGGATTTTTAATTAGATGCCAACACTCATGATTATAGGCTTCGGGCCTACCTGAAAACGTTTTGGATAATATTAAAATAAATTGGGGTAAGACTTATAGAATATCAAATCTAAGAGGTGGTGAGATGTTTATTCCCATAATGTTCAGGTAATGTTAAATTGGTAAAGTCGGTAATACATTGAATGAATAATAAGTATAAGAGTATTGTGTAGTAGATAGGCAAATGAATTGTTTAAAGTGATATTATGTTAAAGTTACCTTTTTCTTTATCTTATGTTATATTTTTCTTTATCTTATTGGCCTAATAAAAACAAGCTACTAGACGTCACCTAAGACTAAAGGGACGGTGCTAAAAGTTTGGTTGGTTTTGCCTAAGCATAAAGGTGAACCGTGGCCATGTAGATAAAGAATAGACTAGGGTCATGGTGGTGCCGTTTTCTTTCGTACGTTTATTGGAACCTAAGACTAAAGGTACAATAAGGTTACGCGTGCGAACGAAACTAGCACCAGCCTAATAAAGTCATGATAATCGAGACTGTTTATGAGCAACAAACTAATTTGTGTTTCTATACTAATATATTTCTTGTGTGACTAGATGTATGGAAATGTCGTGCCTGAGGGCATGCACAATGCAGGATGGCCGTGTTAGCAACCGTAGCGCCATCTGGCGGCTATAAGTCGGAAACTGGGAACAGGTTCCAGTTTATCTGCGTGCGGCGTGACGTAGTCGTTGTCAAAGTGTGGGTAGGACGGCCGAGCGTTATGAAGGTCATTAAGTTTGCCTTTAAATAGCGGGGTATAGTTTAGAGGGGTCATTCGCGTCTGTGAGTTTGAGGAGGACGAAGCTCTGCCCGAATTGTATTGTAAGGTCACGTAAGCCATTGTTTATTTTAATGTGTAAAGTGTAATATGGCGAAAGTGTGTGTAAATGTATGGGCAGTGTGAGTAAGAATGTATCTTAAAATATGTACCTGTGAACCTTAATATTGTTATTTTATGGATAATATAATAAATGTTTATATTTAAAACGCATTTTCACTTCTGATGTTTAAATAAGTAAAACTGAATGCTACAGTATATAAAAGAATCCCATTACATAAAACCAAAAATCAGTATCAGTATATTACCAATAAGAATGGATATCACGATGATCTGGAAAGCATACAGTGTTCATTTTTCATCTAAAAGTACTGAAATGAAAACATCGTCTAGCTAAACAAAGAAAACAAAGACCGTATTATAATTGTTGAGAATAACTCAAAAATTACAAGCCAATTTCGACAAATCAAAATGAGTCCTGCAAACACCAGCTTTCAAACAAAAAAGGATCATCTAAATCCATTCACAAATGACGGAGTAATCGTGTCACAAGAATACAAAAAAAACATGCAGACGAATTAAGAACCACCACTTTTTTAAGTCGGTTAAAATAAAAAGATCTTGTCTGTGTCTGAAAAAATATGAGAGTCACCCCGTGACTCGGTTTACCCACTGAACAGCGTGTTCAAAAGATTTTTGTTATTTATTTAAGAGCTCTTAGTGATATATTTCCGCGCAGTTTCCGATTCCAGTTGGTTTTCTTGCTTATTCAACGAACATCTGATATATTTGTGAAAAGCATTCTCTAAATAATGTTCCAAGCCCGATACTTTTTATAACACTTACCGTAATCGGTGTGAGAGTTCAAACTTGCGTTGACGTGGTGCTTTTTAAAGAGCTTTATTTTGTTATCCGTTAACTATTAATATCAGTTAACCGATACGATGACGATGATGCGGAATAAAAAAGAATCTACTATTTTTATAAACGTGATTTGAAAGCATTTGTCATCATGTATAATAATAACAATGTCTATGGACTCTTTTTTACCACGTCAATTTGGTTCCGAGTGAAGTTCTCGAAAAACTCGTGTTGCGGGTGCCAGACAACGGAAATATAACATATTTAAAACTATAAAACTATACATTTATTTAAAATTTTCATAATATTATAATTCACATTTATGACCTAGGAATACAGAAAACTTTTTGTTCCCTGGCAGGATTAGACCCCGCTACCTTCGGCTTAAGTTCCAATGCTAACCATTGAGCCTCAAAGTTGTCGTCATCGACAAGGCGTATTAGATGTGTGTTTGTTGCTCTTTCACACAACAACTACACAATGAACTTTGATTGAACTTGACAACAATTTATCTTACATGCCAGAATAAAACATGGCTTATAATTTTCCCGTACTCCCACGGGAATCCGGGGAGCGCCGCTAGTTGAAAATGAAGCTTTGAAATGGCGACACACCAATAACGATATTTCAATAGCAAAAACGTTCTCTCGAATTTAAAACACAATCTAGAGACAGGGTCGGTCGACTGGTGAAATATGTCCCATAGTTTTATATTAAATTCACTCTAACGGGAATTTACTGTTGTGTATAATGTCTGTAACGTTTGTCCGGAGCGTTCGGGACACACTGTGATATGTAGTGTCATAAACCTGATGATGGCTATGCATTTCCCCTAGTGGGATCTGCCTTATCATCTGCTTCGTTAGTACCACGATCTTACTTATTACTTTCGTAAACCCGTTTTTGTGTTTTTCCAAAGGAAGAGTGAGATACATAGGAATTACTTCCAGATACTGTAATATTATGTATTGTCACATTTGGACTTGGTGGATATTCTTTTTTTGCATGGTCACCATTAACCCGCTTATTTCTTAAATCAAACAGCTTTACTGTTTTGTAAGGAAGATCAAGATAGGACAGGACAGGACAGGAATTAAAATGTCTGCATCGATATGCTGCTTTTTACGTCTCAGGAAACTTAACGTAATAAAAAGCATAAATTTCCTAAATTAGGCGAAATTGACTAATATCCTTTACTCAACCAAAAAAAAAGACCACCAGTCATAAGGAGTACCGATAAAAGTCAAAACTAAATACAATTAGTATATAACATACTAGCTGCGCTTCGCGGTTTCTTCCTCGTATTTTTTTCTAAGTGTACGGGGATAAATCCGAAATCGGTACGGTAGACGCAGATTTTATCTCTTTACCTTTATATAATAATAGACAAGACTAAAATCAAACAAATAATGTTATTATATACAAAATATAATATAATGGTAATTTAAAATTTAAATATTAAAAAATGGTTGAAAATCGCGCCCAAAGGAGTCGGTTATAAAAATACAAATACATACGTGAAGCTACTAAAGCCCCAAAAGCTAATTAACCTGAAACTCTCACTCAAGAGTCCGAACCTATACCCACTAGTGACTAGACGATCGTCGTGAATTAACCTTATAATTAATGGAATTAGTAATAGATTAATACAAACATACAATACGTTCGAACAGGAATTCTTAATTCAGCATCAATAGATCTTATCCGAGAATTAAACGAACTTTAAAAGCAGCTCTTGATTCCGTTCACAATTAACTGCGCTGATTGGGACCTCCGGGGGAGGACGGTGACAAATGAGGAACGTATTTCAACCCGCGACCTCACGCATTGCGATTTATACTAGATCTTTCGAAGGTTCTTCTTGCTATTGGTAAGCGTTAGTATTGAAAGAATTTAAAACGGGATATTTACAATATTCATTATAATATATCAAGGCATAAAAAGTAAAAAGAAAATTGTTTCCACATACGAGTATCTCCTTATGTAAGAGTATTAAGCGAAGATGGTCCAGTTTGTATGGGTTGAGCCTCTTGAACGAGAGGTCCGGGTTCAATCCTGACCCTTCTAAGTGCACTCAGAGCTGAGACTATAATATAATAGGCTAATGGGAGAATTCTATTGGCTATTTAATTTAGACGTTATATTTTGTTTTTTCGATACGATATATTTACGGAAAACAACTAGGTTTTTTCATACAAGCTATCTACAAATCTGATAGCGTCTTTAATACGGTCACGAGCTCATGATGATGAAGGCGAACGTCCCGAGCAGTTATAGTTCGCCAACTCTGCTTCTCTCCGCACGAGCGCCCAGCAGTCAGCACGAACATGTATAATTACCATTCAGAAGGCATAGTTTCAAAGATGCACAAGTCTTTTGAGCATTCGACCTGAATCAGCTCACACAACTTTACTACTTTATACCTCACTTATGCGAATTGCGAATTAGATAGAATATATTTTTTCAAACTAAACTGAATAACTGAATAATAAAAAAATAACGATAATAAAAACATGAGTATTATTTTTTTTAGAAGAGACAAACATACAGTACCTAAGCTTAACTAAGAAGTAAACGGTTCACTCCCACCACTCTAGACTTGCGTGGGTAAATGCGTTTGGGTATAACTATCCTAAGCCGTGTAATTTTAGAAATACCGATGGACGGGTACATAAATATTTAGTCTGCGATCCTAATTCAAGCAGGAGTGCCACAAGGGTCATATTTAAGCCCCCAATTTTATACAATATTCATAAATAACTTAGCTGAATGGACGTTAATATAAAATGAATGACTTTTTTTAATAAAACGGTAACATTATTTATGTATTTTTATGCAAGGTTTGGATTTTGAAAGTTAACCTATTGCTAAAGAATTTTGTTCATTATACCCTAATTAATATATGAAATGATACATTAATATTAATAATAAGTACAAAAATATATATATTATTTGAAGGAGACGTAAGTACTTGAGTTAAATTTTGTTAACAAATGTAAGCTTACTGACGGCACCCTATCTATTTATTTGTAGCAAACGTAATTTTCTCTTTAAAATAAATCAAATAAATTTTTAAAAAACTTGAGTGTTAGCAGCCAAAACATTATATAACTTTTAGATGCTGTTCAATCAGCCGAATTTTCTCTCATCCCTGTCAATACTTCACCATCAATTCTTGGTGATAAATCGTCGAGGTACAATTCATTATTTAAATGAGTTAAGTCTAACGAGGTCGGCCATTTAATACCGTTGATGTGAAAAACTTTGCGAACCCAATACCGGGTGGTATCGGTGACATTTTAGCATAATTTAAAATGCCGCCCCCAAATATTAACCCCTTGAGGACATTTTTTTGGCCTTTTAAAGGAAAAGCTTTGGCTGAATAAAATTTTAAGTCGAAAATTTTATAAATGTCAAAGTGAGTGGCGAGAGCGGCATCTACTTTTGAGGTATGCATGATGTACCTTCAATTGCTATATTACAAGTAGATAATGTTACGGTTACTTGTATGTACTCTTAGATAATTTATATCATCCAATTTTGATTTTAGTTACAAAATAAAACTGATAAAGGTGGCGTGTACTAATGTTTAGCGTGATCCGTACACATACATACTGGAGTACACGTGGGATCAGCTAAAATAATTATTCATTAATGCGTTGTATATAATATAGATCGGTCGCCTTGGCGTTCATTGAAGGAAGCCTATATTCAGCAGTGGACGGATAAAGGCTGATGATGATGATATAATAAGCATGAGCGTGAGCTCGGGGTTGAGGTCTGGTCAGAGGTTGTGCAGGACAGAGACCGGTGGAAGTCTCTCGTTTGGGAGGCCAAGACCCACTTTGGGTCGCTGAGCCACAAAAGTAAGTAAGTAGTATATAATAAGACACAAGAAGTCCTGGTGCCAAGAGACTGCCTTTCCAAAACAATGTCAAGATATTTTACAGATGAAATAGGATCGTAGCATCCATGCAGAAGCACACACGACATAATCGTAGTCCATACAACGTTAAATAATGTTATATAAAAGCAATATCGCTACCCTAAGCAAGCCAAGCGATTGGGCTAAACTAGCGACGTATATAAAAGCTTTCGGCTGTTCAAGTTGTAAGCATGTACGAAATTCCACATCAACGGCGAAGCCAACCTTCTCTATAGAAAATGTTGCCAGTTTCGGTATAAAAATTGCAATAAACGCGAAACATCCCGGTTTCCCGGGGATAGCCGAGCTATAATAGCAGTCAATTTATTTGACAACAGCGAATACAACGAGAAATGAATTTCTTAAACGTACACATTTTTCGAGAAACATCGGTGTTAGTACAGATACCTACAATAACATGTGCACATAATTTTATTTCATAGTACTCATTTATAGTATCAAATTTCTATAAAAATCCTAAATATTAAATTTTAGTATATTTTAAGACTCTATACTAAATATAGTTGAGAGTTTTATATTTTAAGGCTTGCGTCATGCTCGTTTCAAGCGATAGAAATGTTTACATATTTTTCCAGACGACTGTACATGCACGCTGTTGAAAACTGTGGTGAAATAACTCGCTATAGCAGCGCGACGTTTCCATTTTGTTATTGAACATATGTACTTATTGGTTTGTTACTGAAACACGTATAAAATCTTACTCACAACGCAAGCTGTTCGTAACGAATTAAGAGCTAAAGACCAAAATCCTAAATGATAACAAATTTACCGTTGTATCATAGGAACTTTTACTTCCGTAAGTTCGAAAAACACGAATACAACGTTGACTACTAACTATGAGATGGTATTGCGGTTCAGAGTCATCTACGGAAATTCAATTTAATAAAATCACAATTTAATCTGAGGCTAGAACAGGTCAATATGAATATTTGGTTAAGAGAGGATAAACTAAACAAGATGATAGGCACCGCTGTCTCTCTTGTTGCTCCACCCTTGTGCCTTATTTTAGAAACATAGCAAAGTTGTCTTAAGAAAGAAGCAAGCAGGAAAGACTAAAGATGACATAGGTTTGCATATAGGCTGGTCTTCTGTAAGTTATCTTTCAAGTTAGACTAGATAAATACATATAATAGTTATATATAGTGTGGCACAAGTCCTAGGGTGATGATGCGCAGCATCCGATTTGAATCCAAGAAAATACAAATTTAAATACTCTTGAAACGTCTCCTTTCATTTCATGCAACCAAAATTATTATTCCTTTTCGGAATGGCGGAGAAAAATCAGATGATGGAAACGGATCTACAGTGCATTTTTAGAGCGACTAAGGAACATAATTTCAAGAATTTTGGCCGGATTTATAACAGTGCATAACCATCCTTAACTTTGCTCTGTTCTCTTTTAAGTTTGTAAGTCACAAAGTAATTTCGCGGGTGCTTTATGTTGCGGATATTACCTACTAAAGGAAAACAGGGCCATCCGGAAATTGTACCAGAGGCTATCAGCAGGATATTATAATATAATTTATAAGTTTATGATAAAAGATAATAAAATTGCGCTCAATAATACCATGATTTGATTGAAACTAATTTTTGGATATTATTTGCTGTAGATGAACTTTAAAAACCTGATGTACTTCAATATCAACTGAAACCAGCCTCCGACTATTACAATTATTGTGAATAAATTTTCCTAAAATGACTAAATATTAAAATATACTACGCGGTTTCAACTTTACAAATAATTGGGTCAGGCGATAAAAACTGTTTCAAATTCGGCAGTTATTCTGGAGATAAGTTTGTTTAAAGAATCAAAAACAGGCATAATAGCGATGAATAAAGATTAAAATTACATTTACGACGTTTAAGACACTACAAAAACCAGGGCCACTGGAAAAATCTTGTATCCTCGCGTGACTAAAAGAATTTTTTATCACCATTAAAAAGTCAGTTTTATTACAAAAGTAAACATATTAATATATATTCTGTTATCGTGCGTTAATAAACAAGTAAACGGGCGATAAACTGATTAACTTAGTGAACATTTTGGAAATCAATTTTGTACAATTCCCGGTTCCTTAATAACTTGTCCTTGTTCCAAAACAGTCGGTTTTGACCCCAAGGGTCTCATAACTGGCCCCCGGAAAATTTACTACGGTTCGGTTCTCAAAGTGTTTTAAATATTGCATTCGAGTTTGGAGTATCCAGTAATTTGGCGTGATTAATATTTTTGGGGTGAATTTTCTTCAGTAATTAGAGTGGAATAATGGGAGATTTTTCTCAATTGTAAGTTGTAACCCCAAAAGAATTAAAAGGGAAAGATTCTAATTATAGAACTGTAAAATCGGGTTATAAGGTCGTAGCAGGCTTTTTTCTATATTTTGTTCCCTTGCCGTAGCTCGCACCATTAGCATTAATTTAACCGACATATTTTAAAAAAGACATGCGTAAAAAGTGAAAAGTGGGTAACGATGGTCCAGTGGTGGATGGACTCGGCCCCTTACGTGAAAGACGACACCTCGTGTGTGCCTTGAAATACGTTTTTCTAAATTTCTAAGTGCACCCCAAACACGAGACCATCATTCGCTCACTGGTGAAGGAAAACATCGTGAGGAAACCTGCATGCCTGATGAGATTGAAAGTCTTTGAAGGTATGTGAAGTTCACCAACCCGCACTGAGCACGCATCGGTGACCTATGGCCCGTTACTCTCCTCGCCTGATTTCGAGAAGGAGACCCGTGCCCAGAAGTGGGACATATAAGGGTTGATACTTTTACTTTTTATGCGTAAAAAAAGCTTTTAAAAGCAGCACGTTTGGAAACCCTATTTGGATAAACACACCACTTACCAGTAACATAAGTACTGAATTCCAAAAGCAACCAATACCAAAAACATTTTAAACAATCCTCCAACCCAATCCATGGATTACTCGTGTCATATGCCACGGTGCACATAATGCTCTATTCACTGTCCTGTGTTAGTACAAACAATTTATATCGAAAATTGAATAACATATTTCAAAAATCCATTTTACAGCGAAAGCAACGGAACAAAATTAGAGCGCAACTCGTTTAATTCGAGTTAGTTTAGTTGAAAGGGCTTTCAGAGACGAAAATTGGAGTATTGCAGCCGAATATGTTTCAAAGAACCACAAAAAGACCAACATGAATGCGTTAATCAGTACTACACTGGTGTTTATAGACGTTGTATGTAGCAAGTAATCGACTTTTTTTTTTAATAACATTTCTTCACGTCTGTTTTTACTGTGCAGGAGTTATAATTTGAATCTCATGTTTGCAGAAATTTCATTCAATTTTATTGGCGTCATAACCATATTTACTATGGCTATCTGACAATGTCGAACCAAAACCATTTTGCTGCATCCTTGATACACTTTAGTTTATGCGATCATTGTTATTAACTTTATCTATAATATTATGTATCTGTTGTTGACTCAAGTGTATGGTCAAAATATAAACTTTTCCTTTCTTTCTTTCCTTCATTTCATTGAAGCAACTTTTGTGCATTGTATCGCTGTTTATTAAAGTTTTCTAATGCCAGACTTTACAGCTTACAGCCATAGTAAAGCGAAGATTCAGTTGCCCTTTATCATCATCATCTTCCTGGCCATTATTATTCCCATGAATTTATGTTCGTCTTTGTATGTCTCGCGTCTCGCTCCACTCTGACCTCATGCTCGTTATTCCTCCAGTTACTATGTGAAGTCCAATCGTGCCAGTCCATCGGTGAATTACGGCCGAGAAGGCCTTTCTGATTTCAAGGAAAACCCAGCTATGTGACAGCCTTACTTAATGTAGGTGGGAGCAATACGGTGTGAGTGCTTTCGATTGAATGGGTAATCATCTTGCCTGTTTCTCCCGGAAACATTTTTTTTTATATATCAACTATCTTATACACCTTATGGCTTACACCATTCATAGTCAATCGCAGACATGTACATTACTTTTAAGAATTCATAAAAAGTTGTTTCGTCAAAATTCGTGTAAGTATAACGATTTGGAATATTTTTAAAGTAACTATTATAAACTTACTTTAGAACCATGAGCCTTCATACTTTGCTAAACTAAGAACAATCCAAAAAATCGTAAAACTGATGAAAATACCTATGCATGTAGTATTCACGAGTACGTAATCTAAAAATTCAATTCCAATAATGTAGAAACAGAATCTTCGCCAATACATTCCACAAAATCCGCGCGTGTAACGTGGCTGTTTAAAATTTTCTCGGGACTTTGAGTTAAGTAAATGGACGCTTTGATTTGGGTCTAAGGAGATTTAGGGCCGAGGAATAAATAATGGAATCCTACTAATATTATAAGCGCGATAGCTGTAAGGATGTTTGATACTCTTTCACACAAAAACTACTGAATAGTTTTTAATGTAACCTCACAATAATATAACTTTCACATCAAATTAAGACAGATTATGATTTATCCCAGTACTCCCACGGGATGGGAAAAACTGAATTTTATAATGATCTCTGTTTTGTAAACCCGCATTTGAGAGTTTTTATCTCCGTGGGATATGAGGTGGAATGCGGGAGATCTCCGACTGAGCGAGGTACAAGGCTCGGCTGAAACAGATGCGAGGCTCAGCCGGGCCGGAGTCCACTCGCCATCCTGTAAGGTGTTGTATATTATAATTATAGCGTGTAAACTGTGAAATTCCAATGGCACGATTCTGGTTTGTGGTGCTGACTGGTCCGTTACATTTTTACTATACAAAGGAAAACCTTCGTGTAGTCCCCTCGTATAGACCGAATGAGTATACCTAATTATCATACTCCATCTGTCTTTATTTATAAGTATATGGTTTATATGTACAAAATATAAGACCCTTCCAAGATGTATCAAAAAACTATTCTAGACCATTACAATATCTAGGACCCTTTCCAGACCCGTACGAAATGTCCAATTTAGGACGAACATTCTAGAACCAATTTAAGTCACATCCAAGATGGAACCTCGCAAGATCCTTTGATGGGCGAGGCTCATCCCAGATCTAAACAACAAAGCAAAAACGAAACTTAACTAATATTCTGTTAGGTTTAAAGTAGAACAAATATATTTTCATAAAACAGTATTTACGTTTTACGTTTAC
Organism: Lycaena phlaeas; assembly: GCA_905333005.2. Classification (NCBI taxonomy): domain Eukaryota; kingdom Metazoa; phylum Arthropoda; class Insecta; order Lepidoptera; family Lycaenidae; genus Lycaena; species Lycaena phlaeas. The sequence continues at coordinate 14,431,392 of HG995180.1, read as the reverse complement.
TAAACATCAGGCTTTTAGAAATACATTTCGATAAACTCCATTAAAGGCTGCTTCATTATAACGAGAAATTCGCGTAAACATTACGATAGTTTAAAATATATTATCGTAAATATCCTCTTATCCGAAGGTGGTGAGGCAGAGATCCGCCACAGGCAACCCCCCATTTAGTATATCTCTGGGTGATACCAACCGGCTGACCCCACTTCCGACGAAGCATTAGGGCCATTAGTGTCATTAGCTTAGATCCATCCAAAAAAAAACCTAAATATCCTAAAAGTAGAAAATGCAGACAGATAAGATGACCCTAAGGTTTAGTGGTACAATTATATTATCAAATACATGAACTAAAAAACAAACTGATACAACTCTAACGAACAACGAATAAGACGACAAGCCACAAATTCAAAAGGCCATTTCCCTGAGATAACATTTCATGGTGGGATTATTCGAAAAAACTTGGGGCAAATAATAGGCCGAGCTAAATCGACTGCTTACTTTAAATTTTAAATAGCCCCTGCTAATGGAGGGACGACGGTGACCCGACCCGCGGCTACCGGTCATTTCGTATGGAAATGAGACGTCTGGAAATAAGGCTCGATTGTTGCAAGTTCTCGAAGTTAGAAGTCTCGGTGTTTTGTAAGTTGAGTCTTGTAAGTTTGTAAGACATGTGATTTTTGAATATTTTTTTTTTATTAAAAAGTGTAGTAGTCTTTTACCGTTTTTCTGGTACGGAACCCTTTGTGTGTGAGTCCGACTCGCATTTTGCCGGTTTTTACATCATAAGGAGGCTACTGAACAGTCGGATCCTTATGGTGACTTACATCGTCCCCTGCATCCGCACGACCAGAGATTATGCGTGGCCCTCCTTTTCTCTATCCCCAACGGGCCATCGAAAAATCATAAACCGCACATAACGTGACACAGCTGTCACTTTACCGGTGTTTTGTGAGCGGAGAGTATCAATTACCCAATTCGGCTGGCATGCAGCATGGCATCAACTGCGAGTAAACTACCTCCTTTCGGCGAAATTCACGAAAAGTATTTATTTTGAAATTGTAAACTCTTTTATTCAAATGATTGTAAACCGAACACAATATTTTTGAAAGATATCCGTCATGCACTAAGGAATTGTTTTGAAGTTATAAGTAAGTATACCAGTAGGGCTATTCTGTAAGAAACCATTTCAATATCGAGCTTCACCTGAGTGATAGAGCTCACATTACGTCACTTCGAAAATGATCTTTATTTGTATAGGAAGAGAGTCGAGTTTTAAAGAATACAAACCCGTCAAAGTCGTCATACTACCGCGGATTCCGCTTTCGAGATTCGAAAACGACCTTACAGAATAGCCCTACAGGTATTATATGATACAACTTTTACGGATTTTATCGCGGTTTATTTAGTTTTTTATGAGCCCGACGTTTCGGATACTTTACAACAATCATTTTCACGAGAGGACTGGCCATGCGATAAAATCCGCAAAAGTTGTATTATTATAATGAATTAAATTCGCGTAAACATAAGAAAACAATATATATTATGTATAGGTTGTAGGTTATATGTTGTAGTAACAGCGTGTTGCCGCGATGCATTGGCAAGCTGCACCTATTCCGCCGTATACCGCTCCACCTGTAATGTTATTGTCTCGTAATATGATGCCGTATAAAATCGATTTCGACACAATACTAGTTTAGCGGAAAATCTCAAAACTCGATACACTTCCCCGCAGATTCCTTTAAAAGAATATTTGAAATAAATGTGTCGTTGGAATGAAATATATTGTTTTCTTATGGTTTGGCGATTCCATGAAAGTACCTTATACGGTTTTTGTCGCAATGTATTTGATTTGTGTATTTGGCTACATAATAATAATCCTTACTTCCTTACTTAATATTATAAATGCGAAAGTAACTCTGTCTGTCTGTCTGTCTGTCTGTTACGCTTTCACGCCTAAACCACTGAACCGATTTAGATGAAACTTGGAACAAAGATAGATTAGAGCTTGGGAAAGGACATAGGCTACTTTTTGTTGCGAAAAAAAGCTTAGGGGGGGTTTAAATAGGGGAGGAAAGTTTGTATGGAAAGGACAATGGTGAAATATTATTTGATATTTTTGAAGCGTTTAGAAATGTCATGTGAAGAAAAACAATTATTTTATTTCTTTACATTTTATCAATATATTCTAGGGTTTGATAAAAGCCACCGAACAAAACCAATTATTATTTGTAACTCAATTGACTACTTAATTATGGGATGACATATTTTTTCCTCACTCTTTTTTTGTTTCTGTTGGAACCAGCTAAGACCAGAAGCCATACGACTATATCTGTCGTAAAATACAGAATCTATTGATTTCTGACACTTTGTAACTCAGTCCTATGGGAATGTAGCTCCGGGGAATTTCCCATAATAGATACAAAACAAACAATGGTAAAATCAGCTGAATCCGGTTAGACTGGAAACCGACTCCAAAATATAGTTGGTAAAGCTAGGAGAAGATGATGTATTATTTTCCTAAAATTTTGAGTCCTAATTCCTAACACCGGTTAGTCTAGTTTTCTCATTAGTTACGATCTTAACACGGGAATATAATGAATTAATCTTTCATACATTTTTGTAATTCATTAATTAAAGCGGGTTTAATATTGATAACGTCATTATCGTTATTTAGTGTTTCGCTCGGATCAGATTATTTGTTTATTTGTGGGCCAATTACATCAGTATGCTAATTTGTAAATTATTGCTATCAGTGCCACTAATACTGTGAATGCGGTAATTTGTGAGTTGAACAAATGAAATTCAATAAAAAATCATCTATTTTCCGCATAGTTTCAATGCCAAAACTAATACTGCTTATAATGAAACAACTTTTACGGATTTTATCGCGGTTTATTTAGTTTTTTACAAGCCCGACGTTTCGGATACTTTACAGCAACCATGGTCACGGGAGGACTGAGGTGTCAGATGTCCTTCTGTTACAAAAGTTATTCGAAACTACCCTATGATACAACAATATTTTTATTTAGTCCTATCTATGCAAAAGGTGCTAACTGAGTCTTTAGTCTGTGACATATTATTATGCTTGGATTTAGATTTTATTATTTTTATTATGGGATCCCAAGCAGATGGTAGTGGCCAGCCATCTTCTCTATTGAAATTAGGATGTTTTTTAATTTCAATAGCCTCGCGAATCATCCTTGGTTGGAATCGGTGTTCTTTTGCGAGGACCTGTGGTTTATCAAATCTGATATAATGGCGGGCATTATCTAGGCTATGTTCACAGATTGCTGACTTAGTATAGCGACGGTGTTTTAAGTCAGCTATATGTTCTCAATTGACTACTTTTTACGGATTTCATTATTGGATGACATATTTTTCCCTCCGTTTTTTTTTATTTGTTCCTGTTGGAACCAGCTAAGACCAGAAGCCATACGACTATGGCCTTCGTAAAATACATAATCTATTGATTTCTGACACTTTGTTACTCAGTTCTATGGGAATGTAGCTCCGGGGAATTTCCCATAATAGATACAAAACATACAATGGTAATATAATTCAATAACATTAATACCAATGAAACATAACCTAAAATATTTAATATTTTTAAGATGTATAATCACTACATATTATAAAACAAAGTCGCTTTTTCTGTCCCTATATCCCTTTGTACGCTTAAATCTTTAAAACTACGCAACGGATTTTGATGCGGTTTTTTTAATAGATAGGACAATTCAAGAGGAAGGTTTACGTATATAATTTATTAAGTTTTTATATACATTGGCTAAGATATAACAATAATTGTTGGACGTGTCGGAAAAAAATAGGCCGCCTGGGAGTTTTCAACGAAAACGCTGCCTAAACCCTTTAAGATAATATAACAAAATAATATATGGTGGAATTGTGTATCTTAAATAAGTCTACAAAAAAGTCCGCGATGGCATATGTCTATCTCTTAGGCATATCATACTATATTCATTTAATACTTTAAAAAAATGGGCAATTATAGGGCTATTTACACAAATAAGGCATAAATCCTTATCATCTTAAATTAATTAATTGGCTTGAGCACTTTATGAAGATTATTTTTGTCCTTTACATCGTGTAAATTAAATAAATACTTTAGGAGATATGGCATAATCAAAATTATACATCATCATCATCATCATCAGCCTCTATCCGTCCACTGCTGAACATAGGCCTCCCTCAATGAACGCCAAGACGACCGATCCCTTGCTACTCGCATCCAACGCAGACCTGCCACTGCACGGAGATCGTCTTCCCATCTGGTTAATGGCCGACCAACAACGTCTACCTGAACGCGGCCTCCACTCTTGAACCTTAACCCAAAATTATACGCAAGAAAATAAATCGTGTGGCCGTGATTTGAACGGGCAGTGTAATAATAGTATCCTAAATAGTACATTATATGCATACAGAAATACAGAAAGCGAATGGGTATAATGTCTTTATGTTCAAGATAACATATAATATATCCATTTTAATACAAAAACTTAGTCATTATTAAAATAGAAAATGATTATCATCAGACATGATAAATCCGTAAATCTAAAATCACGCGGGCGAAGCCGCGGGTAACAGCTAGTAATAATATAAACGCAAAAGTTTGTACGGACGTATGAATGTATGTTTGTTACCCCGACACGCAAAAACTATCGATTGGATTTTGACGAAACTTTACGAAAAAATAGGTTACACATCGGAGTAACATATAGACTACAATTTATCTCCGTACTCTCACAGGAATGGAAACTAGATGGGTGAAACCGCAGGGAGCTACTAGTTTACCTATGTATTTACTGCATGCCACCACACAATTTTGCTGGTTTCTTCCTTCATACAGTTATGCTGTAATTCGGAACAGGACAGGCTGGCACATATACTTATCATCATCATGACAGAAAATTTATATGAGCGCCTGGGTTTAACCCCGGTACACTAGTTTGTAGTAGATCACTTAGACATTGAGTGTTGATTCCGATTTAGTCCGATTTACTCAGAGCCGTGTCCTTCATGCATGGAGTATGCTTGATTAAATGGCCTCTTATTAAATAAGAGGCATCATAAAAGAACTCCTTATTTTACTGAGAACTTTATTAACTTATGTAGATAAACAGACGAAAGAGATCACAACCAAGTGGCTTCTTCAGCCAAACAAACTGTCCGTGAATAGTTGATACAAAACCGGAGCAATGGTTGACTGTATTATTTTATTTTATGTTTATTAAATAAAAAATGCTCATAAAAAATGTGCATGCATATTAAATTACAGCAATGAGAAAGCACTATTTACACTTATCTTATAATAATGATAACAATATTGCCTTCACAAGAATTTCCTGTGTTTTGGACAGCAATTTGAAATTGCATTAATTACTATACAAACTGGATGACTTAATTAAGAAATTACAATACTATAAACATTATTATTTGGTTCTTGAGATTATCAGTAACTTCATATATAAAAAAATCGGTCAAGTGCGAGTCAGATTCGCGCACAAAGGGTTCAGTACCAGCAAAAAAAGCCAAAAACTACTCTGTAGTATGGGAGCCCCCTAAATTATTCTTATTATTTTGTTTTTAGTATTTGTTGTAATGGCAGCAACAGAAATACACAATCTGTGAAAATTTCAGTAATCTAGCTTTTACGGTTCTTGAGATACAGCCTGGTGACAGATGGACGGACGGACAGCGAAGTCTTAGTAATAGAGTCTCGGTTTTACCCGTCGTCTTAATTATATGGTCGAAGGTCAAGCATTCGTCTTCTCAAACATGACCGCAGCGGAACTTAATTAGTTCATTGGCTATTGGCTTAGACTAATTAATTATTATTCTAATGACTCGGCTACTTTCGATCTCCCGTAGATGACTCAACAAATCCTATCCGATGTAATGGAAATCCTAAGTTTAAAATATAAAAATAATATATTATAACCTATTATGAATATTTACCAATTTAAGAAAGTGAATTTTGAAAAATATTTGGGTCACTTCCATTCGCTTTTGGATGGCAGTGTTAATTCCGCTGGTTAATTCAAACGCCGTAACATACGTCGAGTGTGACGCCGGCTGCGGTGGATCTGAATTAGCAGGAATTTAGAGACGCCAATTTAGGCTCAGAACTATGACGCTTCCACTTTGAATTTATCTTCGAGTGTTAATATATTTCATGCTATCTAGTGCGAGTGTTTTTGAAGAAAACTGCATGACATGACATGACATTATAAGATAAAAATTCCAAAGGTGTGGACTGTGGGAATTTTATCTGCATTGAGCCATCGCATCGGTGAAATATGGCCTAATAATCTCCTTACCTGATTTAAGCGCGGACATCCTCCCGGAATGGGATAAATACTTATCTTTGTCTTATTATTTGGCATCAGTAACATAATTTGACAAATGAATTGCCTTCTTAGTTTTTTTTTTTTTTTTAATTTAGTTGCATAGAAAAATGGTACACTAGGCCCTTGGATTTATTCGATAATACACCAATCAAAAATGCTAATCGGTAGTGCACAGAATACTAGGAAATATTAAATTTCCTACAAACTTGGTTCAATGGAGAAATCATAACATGTCTGTTGCGATTTTTTTTTTTCAAATTTACACCTTCTTATACAAGTACAATAAGGACAGTTCAGAAAAAGGGGTAGCCCAAAATCATTGATGGTGGGTTTTGAAGTAAACCTTTTCAAAAATAATAGAACATAAAGCTCTCCTTTGTTGATCTGTAATTGAATAGAGGTCAAAGAGATGCACTTTGAAAAACCTTGAAAATCAAATATTATACTAATATATACAAGAATAGAAAAACTTCGAGCTCAATTTATTTGGTATAAAATAGAATTTGAAATACTTTTCAAATCTAGCGCTTCTAACAGGATCAAAGCAGCGTGGAATTAATTCAATCTTACTTGAGTTAGAGGATTTTTCGTTCTTTGAATGTTTATCGTAAAAGGTGCTTATAAAGAGAAAAAGATTTCGTTCATTTAAAATTTAAGGCAAGCCTCTTGACTCTATAATTTGGACAGTTTAAGGAATTTCACACACTATGTACAACCTACTTACTACTGAATTCATTAACTTCTCAATAAGGCAATAAGGATTACTTATCACCATAGTCACCGCTGTTGTAGCAGAAAAAATATTTACACCATCACTAAATATCCTATATTGAATGAAGTACATGAGATTAATATCATCCACAGAATAGCTATATAGGGAGCGACGATGGTCCAGTGGTGGATGGACTCGGCCTCTTATCCGAGAGGTTCCGGGTTCGATCCTGACCTCCCCGTGTGTGCCTTGAAATGGGTTTTTCTAAATTACTAAGTGCACCCTAAACACGAGACCATCGCTCGCTCACCGGTGAAAGAAAACATCGTGAGGAAACCTGCATGCCTGATGAGATTGAAAGTCTTTGAAGGCATGTGAAGTTCACCAACCCACACTGGGCCAGCACATCGGTGAACTAGGGCCCATTACCCTCCTCGCCTGATTTCAAGGAGGAGACCCGTGCCCAGCAGTGGGACATAAAGGGTTGATACTTTACTTTACTTTACTTTTATAGAATAGCTACATTAAGTTCAACTAAGGATCGATCTACATCCATCTAGACGGGAGGACCTATAATATTGTGGTGACAGTTATAGTGGAAAACGGCTTTTCTTTGACGACGCCACATAATAATATATTAGGATTCCCTTTTTCTATTTTAATAAGTTCATTTAACTTAATTTATAACGCGTTGCCACAGCAATATTGAATAAAAATATTTTCAATATATTTTTAAATTGAAATTGTAAAAAATAAATCTCTTACTTATAGAGTCTCTTTGTATTCGAATAATAAACATATTTCTAAAGTCGTCATGGTTATTATACTTTTGTAAATAGAATATATTTTACAAAATATAGGCGTTACAATTTAATATTGAGTATTCTCATAAGTTTTTGTGTCTTGTTATATTTATTTATTATTTATTTTTATTTATTTATTTTAATCACCACTATATGTTATGAATAAATAAAAAATAAAGTTTGTGGGTTTGAAAATAGAAGATTATCTTCAAATTCCAATGGTCACCGATTTGAAACGTCTGTTATATAGTTGCTGCAATAAGTGTATAAGTATCTAACACTTAAAAGTATAGAAGTGCCAAGCCTGATGTCACTATTGCGACATCTAAAGCCAAAGAACAAAGACAGATCAATTTAATCAATACATTCGGTAGTTAAATAAACATGCAAGAGTTAAATATTATTAATATGCAAGAGTTAAATAAAATTAAGTCCGAAAGTGTGCGAAGTTCATAGGTATAGCCTAGCACCTTCCTCGCAGAATTTCGAGGAGGAGACCCGAGTCCAGCAGCAGGAACTATAAGAGTCATTGATGACGACGACAACTCGAGTAAGAAACATTCGTACACAATAAAAAGGGCAAGAGATGAGATTCCCCGAGTGAAATAACTAAGTGAATATTTAATAACGTGCACTATACAAATCACCAATTTGGGATTCAACATTGAATTATTTAATGTGAAGCCAAGTAATTTGCTAAGAGCTCAAGACGTGTTGCCGTTTAAAATATTCACTCGGCTGCGCTGCAGGTGCCTAGTGACTAGACCAATCCGACCATTACCTTCCGGGTTGTATTCAATTTTATTACGTTAGTGCATATAGTTTTGAATAAAATCCAGACAACATAGCCTGACGGTTGAAACCGACTTTGTAAACCTGTATGTAAGCTACCGAAATAATTCTCTATATCCTATAAAGAATGTAATCAAGAGCTTTTAAGTGTCTATCTAACTCACCGATTATTTACCTGAATGTCTCTAAAAAGTCTGTCGGCTTGACGCATTTAGGTAAAAAGTGGAATTACAACCCGAAGGAAAAAAACCCTTAAGACTATTTATATAAAATATTCCTTTATTTTTTTAACAATGGAAACTGCATTCAAAGATTCGATTACCACACGGCGTCGAAACGACTAAATTATATAAAATTAACACCCTATACTATTTATCGATAATTCGAGTCAATCATAAACATGAAATCTTCCTAAAAAAATTGGCAATTCAAATGAAAGAAAAATCATAGAAACTGGATCCGGAATCCAAATGATTGATTTTCAAATTCCTTCTTACTCGTATATATCTTCTATAAGAAAATCTGTTATTGGGGGTTTCTAATTCATATTTAAGTACACATTCTAAAAAGGAACGAGAATACAGTGTTTGGTTTAAGGTTAGACAAAGAAAATCAATTGGATTTATCGAAAACAAAAAAAAATAACCGGCAAATGCTCGGCCAACCAGGTCCTTCTTAAACGTGTTAATAATCTCATAAATATAGAAGATCCTTCATGCAAGATTTATAATATAATAAGCTTATTTATGAAAACATTAAACGGTTTCAAAAGTACTATTTATTAACAGGCTAGCCCGCTTATTTCAATCAAGTAAAAATACTTGATAAACGTAAATTATTTACACCAAAATAATTATGTAACCTCAAGCGCTTCGTGATCAAAGTTTCTCAGCTATTCATGTAACACCTAATTTATATAGCTGTCTAAGCGATATTGAAGCTTGAGTGCTTAAAATAGGGTGTATTTTAAGCCGAAAGTTGCGTGGACTTATTTCAATTTACGGTGGTGGATTAGGTTTTAGTGAGGGCTGGGGGGAGTATTCGAAATTCAAAATGTGCAAATTGGCTGCCAGCGGTGCAAGGCATCGACGCGGCGGACGGTCGCGGTTGCAGGAAGGAATGCGGTTTGTCCGCACGCGAACTACGCCCTCCATGATTTCGGAGAATCGTGGAATAAGAAAATCTGACTTTTATGTGTCTAGTGACTATAATTTTTGAACACTTGTTAGTAAGTATTTTTATCAGATGGCAAGGTAGACTGGCAAATGAGCACCCGATTGTATGTCATTAGCGCCCACCAGCTATTAGCAATATTTCACTTGTTTCACTGATTTCTGAATCTGGTCCCCTTAAAAATTTTGTTGTCAGATGTATATATTTTTTGTATTTAAACAAAACAGTTACAAAATAATCAACAGTGCTGAACAAAAATTAAAAAATGTTATTAAAATTTAAAAATAATAATTTCCCCCGGGCTTTGCTGGCGATAAAAGTAAATTGAGCACGCACAGTATGATCATCACACTCTGTTTAACACGAAATTACTTATTCTATCATTTATTCGAATAATAATATTGGTACCGCATGTTATTTAAAATGAAAATATAATGATATTCGTCACAAAATAACTTATATATAAGCATATTCAATTTGTTGTCTAAGATAAACACAGTTTCAAATTTAATTTAAATAACCCAGCAGTGGGCGTCGATTGGCTGACATGATGATGATGATGATGAACCATTTTGAATAAAACTATAACCTTTTTTTTATTACAGAGGTTTTATTGCATCTCTTTCATATCTGTGATAAATAGATCTGTGATTTGAGACAGATACAAAATATCTAACCTTATACATCGTACCTTTTTCTAACTCTAAAAATTATATTACAACGGTAGTGTGACGAGACCCTTATAACTAAAAACATTTGGGCAAAACTTCGCACAGTTCTAAAAACCTAGACAGTGGTAGGTACTTGATATTAGTTGCACTGGAAAAAAAATGCATTGTAACTTAAATTTAAGGGTATTCTAAGTTACATGAACGTGGTCCCACTACAAGGTAGTGCAATTTGATTCAATTAACGCGAAGTAGTGTTACCCCGGCTAATTAGCGCGCGCCGCAGCGATGTAGCAGAGGAAATTAACCGTCTCCTTTGTACGATGAACGTTCTTTTTGGCTTTTGTGTAGGAAATAGCTGCGCCATCAAATGGTTTTGTTGGAGCTTCTGTTTTGTTTATTGTTTAATATTATATTACTTTACGTTGCTGTTTCTCCGGGCTGTTGTTTATACACGCGACGGACCCTCAATAAGCGGCTGAAGGCGTTCGAAGTGGTTTTGGTCTAGGTATAGTACTGCCCAAGTGATGAGTCTCGTGTAGGGTCAGGTACCAACCAACGGCTAAAAATGACTCCCCTGTCAATAATCGGTTATCGTTTTTTGTCTTATGTGAGGTAATATTTTAACTAGGCAGGGAAACTGATAGTATTAGTATTTTTCGTATCCAGGTGGGATTCTGGTTAAATTATTTGCTCTTGGAATTCGCACGCAAGTTATTTAGATACAGGTATCGAACCTGGATACAAGAGAGGGTGACAGGCCTGCGATTCACAATACAGTTAATTTAGTCCTGACATATTAGTTAATATAGAGTGTGAACATAAAATTTACTTGATCAATAAATGTGCATGCCACGCTTAGGTGGTTATATAGGACTTCGCTCAGACATTCTCTTCCCTAACTAATACACCACGGGAGCCCCCTTCATTTAGATGTCCTTTTCGACGACGACGATTCCGACGTTTCGGATACTTAACAGCAACCATGGTCACGGGAGGACCATGGTTGTTGTAAAGTATCCGAAACGTCGGGCTTGTAAAAAACTTAATAAGCCGCGATAAAATCCGTTTTGTTTCATTATAATTTGATCACCAAATTCATGTGAAAGGTTATAGGAAATTTATTTTCGAGGAATGTTTGATATAAGGACAGTTAAAACAGCTCAAAACAGCTAGTTTAATTTAAGCAAAAGATAAATTTAATTGCACACGGACACTAAACGCTGGGAGCAAACTTCTTTAATTTATATTAAGCTGAATCTTCAAGTTAATCCTGGAATAGTCATAGTTAAAGTTTAACCGTCATAAATTAACTGCTCCGAAAGACTGGATGCGATGGCCCACATTGTTCTGTCAGTTCAGACAAAGCGTAACGCCTGCGATTAACCGGCCGCGACTCATTATAATTAACTGGGCTTTTAATGCTGCCCATTCAAGGTGCTTATATTAAGTTGTAAGTTTATGTTCTAAGTTATTGATTATTATCATCGTTATCAAAGTCTGATCAAGGACTATCAGTGCATGAACAACGAAATATGATTTAGCATGCTGATGGGCTTCTAGATTAACAATTTACTGAGGATCACGAAAAGCCGCTGGCTGCAGCACATGACCGGTCAAGATTGAATTCTTTGGAGCTAGTTTTGGAGGACAAAAATATTATATACAAACAGAATTATCTTTATACTTCATTTTGAAATCTTTCGTTTTTTTTTAAATCGGTCGTCTTGGCGTTCATTGAGGAAGGTCCATGTTCAGCAGTGGACGGATAAAGGCTGATGATGAAGATGATGATGATATCTCATACTTTAAAAAACTTTCATCTTTAAAAAGAATTTATAATTATTTTAATTTCCGATTATATAAGTACACATTTTACGAATTTCATTCCCGTATTTAAAGATTAAATTCTCAACGTTTGAATACTTCACAGCAACTACGGTATTAAAGTGTGCATTCAGAGTCGTACAACGAATAGCGTGCTTTAGTGGAGTAATAAATCGGCTCGCAGGTGGTACAACTTGTCACTAGTCTCAAACTCTGGATTCAGGCTCATTTGCGGGCTGGGCCGAGACAAATTATCATTATGGGCTCCGATTATTTGCTATAAATCTGGTTATGAGTTCGGGTTTTAAAGTTGTAAAATTGACTTTTTCCTACCTGTATCCTTGTAATACACGACAGCATATAAATACACGACTTCTAATTATTTTTTAAAATATTTTTATAAATGACTTATACATTGGGTTTGCTGTTTTCTGTTACTCTCCATGTCTTTTTTATATTAAGGGGTAAACCTAATCCTATACTATAAGTAAAAAATTACTTAACTACGTTACTATAAGCTGATATTTACTAGAATAATATAATGATCGTCACAAAACTTATCAAAATGTAAGTTAAAAATTAAGTGCGATTTAAACTTAATTATTGTTATATCATAGCACTTTAAATTCGTGAATAATTTATTTCAGAATAGACCTAATCCTACTGATTATGATATAAAGTAAAGTTTAAAATTTGTCACAATATAATATAAGGGAGCCAGCAGGGCTAAACATGTAATATTGCTAACACTGCTTTCGAAACTTTGCAATCGGATCTACGTCACTGTCACTTGAAAACTTTGAGTTTGCCCTGGATAGCCTTCAACCAATAGCTTCCAGATCTCTTAGGAATTGATTAGTTTAGAGGGTTTGACGGTAAAAAATATAATACCCGTTCTAGCGTCCAATACAAATATTTAGAAATATTTAGTCCCTCCATCATCCCTCAATCGGAACTCAAAAACTCAAGTAATATGTCAGAGAACACTTGTAAAGGGTAAATTAGAACCATTAGAAATGTTCTGTAGCTTATCTAGATTGATTTATTAAGTATTATTATGAGTCCCAAATGATTTAATACGTATTTTGACTCTTTTTTCAAAGTGAAATCTTCTTGAGATAAGTTGAGCAATTTTAATCGGATGAACAAAAATTATAGAACTCGCATCATCGTCATCTAACGCTTGCCTCAGACTGGTGCTCTCATTGCATTTGCTAACGTCAAGCGAACCAGACATTGGTTGGATGCGTGAGTATTTCAAGTATCGTCAATTGGGTAACGTAAAAATTGCCGTGAAAATAAACCAATTGCAACCCACTCTGGCTATATTCACAGCAAATTAAAAGAGGCGTTCCAAGATATTACATATTAAAAATTACCTACACTTATTTCTTTCACATCAACTTTGTTACTTTATATAAAATTTCTAAAATTGATAATTCCTACGACTGATTAGGTTTTTTTTTTTCAAAATACTATTCTATAATATATTATTCTATATCGTAAATAAGATCAAATAGAAATCTTAACTTAAATGATCGAAAAGCCGAAGAAATAAACGTAATAGTGTTATCAACCTACACGACCTTACTCCAAATTCACTTCTATCAAACCATCTTAACCTATTGAAGTGACCCAATCACTTTTACCTTATCCTCGTTACATAAGAAACAAGAAAACCACATCAAGAGTTAAATTCATTGTCCTAAAAATCCGTACGGGTGGAACGAATGCAATTTCTCTCGCAGTCCCACATTCGTAAAGGAATTAATGTTCAAAGAATTCCATTTTAGAGGAAAACTGGACAATTCCGCGAACAAATCCGCAACGAATCTCTAAAGGAAAATAAATTTCGACCGGCATTACGAACTTTCAATATCCAAGCCAAGTTTCCGATATATACCATAATTTGATATTGGTGATAGTTTATTTGATGTAATTATTTTTTACAGAAACAGGAAACTGATCCTGCTGAAAATATTTATATTCACTTGTTCAATAACAAGTTTGACAAAAAATTTGAGTCGACGTAAAAATTGAATGTTTATGTAGAAAACATTTATAGATCCAATCTCTCGGTGTATAATGTAATCAAAAAGAAAAATGTAAGAAAAAATCCACATAACATTATGTGCAAAGTATGCAATCGGAAGTTAAAAATAAATTTGGTTAATTTATTTTATTATATAAATTGCTTATGATGAAATCAAAGAAATTGTTATAAAACATGTACCTACTATAAAAGAGAGTGGCCCCAAAATACTGCCTGGCGGCACTCCAGAACATTTTTCTTACGCCACTTAAACTTTTGACTCCAGTTTTGATACTAAGTTGTAAAATAAAAAGTTGATAGGATTCCGATGAACTTATGATAGTTGGGCTGGAGTGTGCTATAGAGAGCCTTTGGAGCCGGTTCAAGTTTTCTCTTGCGAAGTTTTCTCAGTCACATGTTGAAGTGATATTAGCATTCAATGTTGAGTTCCATGAATTTCTGCTTGGTATATCAATATTTGATTGTAGCTGTGGTTTTTGTTATTCAGTTTTAGACCCTATTGCAAAAACTCCGTAATCTGTCCCTCCGTCTGTCTGTCTATCCGTATGTCACCAGGCATTATATCGTGAAATATGATAGATAGACACTTGAAATTTTTAAAGATGATCTATTTCTGTTGCCGCCTTTACGCCAAGTAGTAAAAAATTGTTTGTAGATCGAATTAGCGTTTTCCACGTGTGTTTTTTAAATTTTATTCATTTAAAACATACACGTCCTGTAATCTTTATACTGTAATCGCCATACTTCAAGCAGTCTAGGCTTTCCGCTCAATCTTACAACACATTGTATGTAGCACAAATAATTGTCATCATCATCATCATCATCATCATCATCATCATCATCATCATAATCATCATCATCATCATCAGGCTCCGTCCACCCGCCGCTCAACATAGGCCTCCTTCAATGGACGCGATTTATTCGGAGGAGGTGATTAATATTGATTGATTATAGGCTTATTAGGATATAGAAGGTTTTCTTTTGATAATGATAAATAATAGAACTTAACAACCTAAAATGTCGTGCGCCGTTGACTCTAAAAACTGCGAACATTTCCATAATATAGTTGAGCTGGCTTTAGTTCAATGTATTTAGGCAGACGAACCTCAAACGACTGAACCTAGTATTTCGCAGCTGTGACCGACCGACCAACCATATACGTTGACCTCTAGCTAAATCAAAGTAACCCTTAGTCTAGTTCAAGTAATTCCCAACCCTGGATCTCAGTAAATTAGTTGTCTTGCAAGTAATTCCTTGAAACTGGCGTGTTGTAAGGAAAAGGGACTATATTAGCGGTTATGTATACGAAAAGGGTCAACCGTGAAAATATTAATAAAAAATTGTTTTAGGGCAGGCGTAAGGGTTTATGGGACTTCATCATCGTCAGTAGCGCCTAGTATTATATGACGGTGGTACCTTCCCGATGGAAAACGATACGAAGATGATATGAATGATGGTATGATGAGCGACGATGGTCCAGTGGTGGATGGACTGGGCCTCTTATGCGAAAGGTTCCGGGTTCGATCCTGACCCGTCCGTGTGTGCCTTGGTATGGGTTTTTCTAAATTTCTAAGTGCACCCCAAACACGAAACCATCGCTCGCTTGAAGGAAAACATCGTGAGGAAACCTGCATGCCTAATGAGATTGAAAGTCTTTGAAGGTATGTGAAGTTCACCAAGTCCCACTGGGCCAGCGCGGTGAAATATTAGCCCATTACCTGATTTCGAGGAGGAGACCCGTGCCCAGCAGTGGGACATGAAGGGTTGACACTACTTTTTTTTTAAGATGATAATATGAAACGAACATGAATAAATGATATTAAAAATATAATACCAAAATTAAAAAGCTACTATTACGAGATAATATTTAACTAACTGTAAGCGAAATCGTGAGTGTTATAATATTGTATAAGTAATAAAGGAATTTCATATAATTTCCAAATTAGCATGTTCCCCCATGTATCATATAAAATATAATATTGAAGTTAGCTAGCATCATCATCATCGCCTTTACCGTGTTAATGTCGATTGTAATGTTAGAACTTCTTTTCCTCTTGACATATTATTATAGAGTATAAGAATAAAAAAACACTGTCAGTCATAGGGACTGCCAAGCGAAAATTAAATAAAAACTTAACTATGACGTTACAAAATTTGAAATTTTAATAATTATAAAAAGTAATAATCTCATAATGACGTCATAATGTCACATGGAAAGATTTCGGTGACGGTAACGCGAGTTTAATAAAAGGAGGAAAAAGTTTAATATTACAATATAAATTGTACTAATAACAATAATACTTATTCCAATATACCCACCTGAAATCCCTTGTCATCGGGTGCCTGCTCATCACTCATCTATGGATCATAATCTACGGATACACCGTTAGAACCTAGAATTACCTGCGATTGGTGCTCGACATAAACCAACAGAGTTAGTTATAGACAATACGTCCAATTTATCTTATAATGGACAATACCCGTACTATCAAAGTTCATCATCATCATCATCACCATCATCATCATCATCAGCATTGGAAACAGCTCAGCCCCCCTAGACAAAGTGACACAAACGCTAAACGTATAGAATAGAATACTTATTGTATGGGAATGACACTAGCTGTCAAATTAGATGTCGTGAGCTAGTGTCATTCCCATACAATAATTAGTATTCTATTCGTTTAGCATTTGTGCCACTTGTCTAGATGAGCTGCACTCCTAGACAAGTGGCATGCGCGCTAATTCTATTACTTTGCGTATTCTCGCTAACTTATAGGGTTGCTGCAAAATGTTTGAAGAACGTTTAATTAATATTAAGACACACTTTGTTTTGGAAAGAATTGAGACCTCAATCCTATGTTTTAGGATAGGCAAAACATAAATGAGTTACCCGGGTTAGTTTAGGTAAACTAGGTTATGTTATAAGTTCAGTCGATCAGTTACCATCAGGAAAAACGTCTGCCAAGTGTCGGTCTGCTTATAACATTTAACAGGGTTTTCTATTAACGATCGGATCGGATTTTGTTCAAGTATTACATTATTACGAAGATTCATAGGCAGTGTTAGAGACAGTATTGATAATGAGAAAATGTCTTCGAGTGACATTGATAAAGTAATTTAGATAGGAAAAATTTAGATGATTTTTATTTAAATTTAATATTATATATTTTTTATTTACTATTACAAAAACATCTCTAATTAGTAGGTACATTGTTAACATCTGATCTAAGGGCAAAATAAATTTGATATCATGTAAAACATACAGTGACAATATTTTGTTCGGTATTTTCATATTGAAGCTAATAAATAAGACTTTCTGCTTCGTAACGGTTGTAAAATACATTGCTATGTTTTGAAAAGATATGGAAATTAAAGAATATCCAAAATGTTGTCTAATATTTTTGAAATATTTACGTGAATATTACTCATTATTCATTAATATAAAACACGTATTTTATCGCGGTTTATTTTGATTTTTACATGCTCGACGTTCCGGCTACTTTACGGCTAGCATGGTATGTTAAAAATCTTAATAAGCCGCTAAAATTTACGTAAAAGCTGTTTTTTAGCTATTGAAATGAAAAAAATTTTACAAATTTTATATGGCTTATTAAGATTTTAGTGTTCCAGGGACCGTCGCTGAAGAGCATTTAAAACGTCGGCCATGTTAAAATTAAAAGCCGTGATAAAATCCATAACAATTGTTGCATTAAAATTGTAATATGTTCATAAATTCAACACCTATTCGCATACAATGTTTGTGTTGTGAGTTAGGTGTTTTAGACGTGGTTCAAACGTATTCCGACACAAAAGTCGCGTCATTCGCAGGCTATTTATGGTCGAAGTTTGTCCATAAATCGGGAGCGCCATCGCGCGGGCAAACGGCGCGCGACGAACCCGTGTAATTGTGCCTCGGGTAAGTTTGTTTGGACGTTTGCATCATTTAATGGACGTTTTAACTGCTACTTCTACAACTGTATTATAGGTAATTTATTAAAGCGTGGAAAAATGGCAGGGGGTGGTCTCACTCTGCAGAACGAATGACCGATGGACCAATAAGGTTCAAGAGTGGAGGCCGCGTATAGGTAGATGAAATGTTAATCGGCCATTAACCAGGTGGGAGGACGATCCCCCACCATGGTGTGCTCACCTTATTGTACTGTCCAGATGTTGGGAAGGGTTATTCTGTGGTGCGAGGCAACTATCCCCTAAGACTAGTCATCGAGGTGCCCTGTTTGCAGATCTGGGTCACCGCACCAAAGGCGGCAGTGGTGGCACTCGCTTGGTTTTAGTGGGTAGAGCTTCGTCCATTTACCATCTTTCGGGCGCAGCGAGTTCCACATACCCGCCTGGGGGACCTACTCCCGCCTATTCCTCAGTGCATTTCCTGGCGTAAAAGAAAAAAAAGAGGTTGAAGGACAATCTCCGTGCCAAGTAACCAGTCCGTGTTAAATGCGAGTGGAAAGGGCTCGGTATTAGCGTTCATTGGGGCCTATATTTAGCAGTGTAGGGATAAATGCTGATAATGGTGACAATGAGTTTTTTTTTTATTTTAAATCCACGAATTTTTTAGTACAAAATAAAGATCTTTTTGATAGCTTTATCTATGTCGACAGGCGAGATTGGTGAAAGTCATCATTGAATTGTACTCTTTACCAGTGAAGCTCCACGAGCCGCCCAATTTTAATAAAAACACAACATTCATTGTTCGAATAAAGCGAATACGCCCGCATATCTTTATTATGATTCTGGCCGCGACGTTTTCAATAATACTTCGATCAGGCGTTATGAAAACAAACTGATTGAATTGTGACGGGGGCGGAACAATGCGGTGCTTTCCATTACCATCCGTTCAAATTACGACTTCATTTACATCAGGCCATTGTGCCACTACAGATATTACGTATGTATTTTTGGTGCGTTATGGTCGCCCACTCGTGATGTGATTATCTTAATACTTTATGTAATTAGACCTTTTTGTTATTAAAATTATTTTTAACGTTTTCTAATAGTGTCAATGACAATTATAGATTTATTATTATAAAATTTGTAAACTATAATTTGAAAAGAGCAACCCAACAGAGTTTCATGCTAGGTTCTTCTCATATACTATACTGGTATTGTAGTATGTATTTCATTTGGTAATAGAATATTTTAAGAGATTAGGTCCACTGAGTTTGTTTCGCCAGTTCTTCTCAGTGGGCTTTATTTGGAACCGGTGGTCGACACAATTGACGTTCAAAAAGATACTTTGATGGTACTATTTTGTATAAATTTTTGTCTTTGACTTTGATTATGGCGCGTAGTTCTAGAGGCCACTTTCGGGAAACGGTAAGAGTGAACGGTAAAACGCTGATGATGATGAAGATTATACTATTAATGGTTTGCTCTTTGCAATAAATATTATTGATTAACAAACAAACACAATAAATAATAAAAAAAGACTACAAGATAAGTAATTTGCATAGCAAAAGGCTAATAAAGTTTGAGCATTTAGGATCGTATCGTAAAAAGCCATTAATCTTCCCAGAGGCTATCGATAAATATAAATATGGCGGACGTTAAATGATCCGTGGCGGCCATTGTTGGGATAGTTACGGGATAATCGGGATGAGGGAATCTCCAGGACAGGGATAACATATTGTGAGGACACGAGATTATAATACAATTGTTTGGTAATGATTTATCGTATTTTTAATATACTTATATAGCTTATGTCGTGTATGTATTTTTATATAATAGATAAGTCTTTGCACAGGGCTGTTACGCACTGCATCTTATCCCTATTCCTGAATAAGAAAATGTTTAGAATATAGATAATATAAAATATAGGAAATATATGCGTTGAATATATTTAAGTTTGTGTTTATAAGATACTAGCTGTTGCCCGCTGCTTCGCCTGCGTTGACTAAGATTTACAACGGCATCTTAGTACGCAAAACAAATAACTTTTCTGATTGATTTTTTACACCTTGTGTCCGAAAAACCCAAATATCTTACGGAACCCAATTTTTTTTTCAGAATAAAATTTAGCAAATTTATTATATTAAGTATAGATTGAATAAACACTGAATTTGTTTAGCTACCTCTAAGTGTGCTCGCCACATAATCGGTATATTCAATTCATGTTCAAAAAGCTGCACTATTAGTATAAGTGTGAACTGAATAACAAAATTATCCGTAAAAATACGGGCCCAAACTAATTTCCCGACCGATGATACTCGGTTCACAAAAACTAGAGACACTTAGGTCCATCTGCGGTGACTTAGATAATGTCGGAAACGGATGTACGGAAATTATCATTAAGATGCTTCTACGGCTACCTCAGAATGTACTTTCGCGGACTCAGATCTAATTATTCAGTTCGTAACCTTTTTTATTAAATGCTCATGATACTCCAGTATCATCTACATCATTATCATCTACATCATTATCATCATCATCATTATTATCATCAACATCGTCATCATCATCATCACCATCATCATTATTATCATCAACATCATCAGTTATGGCAACTCGAAGTTGAATTATAAATGTAACGTATTGTTTTATTATGTTTACGCGAATTTTGTTTCTTTTAGATTATTTATAAATTAGACGATCCAAATAAAGCTAAACGAATTCACCCGAGACCAACTCATTTAAGGGTAACTCATTAATTCAGTGATTACGTTGCCTGGTCTGATCTACGAGAGATGATGAATCTGTCTCAGGTTAAGTTAGAAGTATGTCCGGCAAATCATAAAACATTGATATTAGTATGAATTAATGTCTAAATTAAATAATTTATAAAATGGATGCTGAATTTTAGCTTACAATTTCTGAGCGTAAATATTTTTCTTCGGCGTTTGTTTAGGCTTACGTTCTAAGTAATAAATTTGAACATAAAATTTTGTACTTTTAATATTATAGAATATAATTTGGATTTTTTTGTAAAAACAAACAATGATAATAATATATACTAAGACAGGCTAGACTAGACTAGACTAGACTCGACTTATGAATAAAGTGTTAAATCAAAAGCGAAAGCCAAAAATATAAAACTTGAAAAAAAGGAAACAAACCCCGTATGCATTTAATTACAATTTTGTTAGCATAATATAGACATGGGTGACGTAGATTATCGACTATTATCTGAAGTACCACGAAGAAAATATCTAATAAGTCATGTAATAATATAATATCTATGGACGCTTTTACACCACGTCAAACTGGTTCCGTGCTAAGTATCCGAAGAACTTGTGTTACGGGTACCAGACAACGGAAATACATATATTTTATACTTTTTATATTATAATATAATTTTTTATTATATAACTAGCAGCGCCCCGCGGTTTCACCCGCGTACTCCCCGTTCCCGTGGTAGTACGATGATAAATTATTATAGCCTATGTGCTATTCTGATGTATAATCTATGTCATTGTAAACTTTCATGAAAATAAATTCAGTAATTTTTACGTGAAAGATTTCAAGATGATCCATTCTTGCAAACTTTCAAATATATATATTAGTAGGAAGTAGAATACACATATTTATTACATATCCATGACCCACGAACACAGAAACTTTTTGTTTCCTTGCGGGATTTAAACCCGCTACCTCCTGGCTTGAGCTTGAACGCGCTAGCCATGTAGACAGAGGTCAAAATCTCTGAATTTACATGTAAAAACAAACCAAGGTAAATAATTATTTGGTAACATCAATAATTAGTGTAAATATATTCAGTTATGTTTAACATTAAACGAAGGTAATATTTCGGGGTTTTTATTAAATACACCTGGAGTGTTCCGACCCTCAATATTTAAGGGGATTGTAAAAACAGAGCCAAGTTAGGGAGGCAGCTTTAGGGGTGTGATACTAGGTTTCTATATAATATTATAAAGCAAATGTTTATTTAATTATTTTCTTTGGTTCAGATGGCTTTGGTAATCTTTGTGTTTGAGAGTGTAATAAATATTAAGGAAGATAATTGGCATTTATTTTTTATAGCATGCTATTTTACTATCCATAAGATAAAATTGTGAGCGTTGATCAGTTACCATTCGGCTGCTCTCCTAAAAGTTTAAGTCTCCTAAGGTTTGCTTGTCTGTGTGTCGATGTCGATTTAATTTATAAGCTATCAGTTCTATCGATAAGTGATTTACATCCCTTAAGTATAACCAAGCCCTAAAGGTATACAAACGATAATAATTTATTTTGAAATTACATGAACTTACAATTGTATAAAATTTGTAAGAGCGCCATGCTTTGCAGCCGAATCAGATGATCACTCTCGCTCACAATGATATCTGAGCAAAGTGACAGCTGTGCTGTAGCGTTTCGTGCGGTTCGCATTGCACGGCGTTTTCTAGCGCGATTAAAGTGACATTCATAAACAGCCACTTGGCTGTAGAATTAACAGGTACGTTGCCTTTTAAACGTGAGTATGCTCTTACTTGAAGGTCATACGACGAATTCCATTATACCAATATGTATTAGGTATAATATATTATAAGTGTATGGTGTAAATTAAATATTAAATAAATGGTCAGCTCTCACACTATAGAGTTTTATTTGACTGTAAAGGGTTTACGATGTAATTGATTGAAATATGCTATAAAGTATATTATTTAGTGTGAATGGTTCGGGTAACGGGTTTCTTTACCTTTGTTTAAAATACTATTATTCGTCAATATCAAAGTATATTTTATAAGATATATCATGACAAAATAATTATTGTTCATTATATTTACAGAATACTAAACAATATAAAATATCTTCTTTTTTTTAAAAAAAAGTTAAAGTAAATTAAATAGAGAAGAAAAAGTAAATAGAGAAGGACGGAAGGACATTATTTGTAATATTGATGTTTTAATTTTACAACAATCTGTGGATCGAGTGCTGCCTACCGATTGAGCTTAAAGGCCATCAGGCCTAAAAGTCTAGACCTTTCGTAAAAAAGGGTCGAGTGCTTACGTCCTAGCTTCAATCCCAATAAGTAAATGTGAAAAAAGTACAGAATCAACGTCTTATACGTCTCACTGCTTGAGTTTTCTCCTCGAAACCAGGCGAGGAGGGTGGACTCTAGACCATCATCACTTTAAATAAATAAATATCTTGAATATAATCATCAAACATACCATCATCGAAATGTAAGAACAGCCGCCCTCGGAATAATTTGTCATCATAATAATATGTTACGTTTGATGAATTATATTCTATGCTAATATTATAAAGAGCAACGATTTGATTGTTTGTTAGTATTGAATAAGCTCCGAAAAAACTTGACCGATTTAAAAAAAAATCACTCTTGGGAAGCTACACTATCCCCAGTGAACATAAGCTATATTAAATTTTCAAAAAGTTAGGGATCCGTTTTTAATCTTTGTTGATGCAGGCGAAGCTGCGTGCAACAGCTAGTTTAATATAACTTGGGTTCGTCTGAAAACTGATTAAAAATATTTTTTTTTAAATCTGCAGTGCAAAGTAAGAACTTTCACTCGTAAATTCGCGCCGTTAAGAAGTTGTCTTATTTTTTCGAATTAAAAACTTTCGCCAGTAAAATTACACGGATTAAATTGTTTAAGGTTTGTTATAATTCGTTTTATTTTGGCATTGAACGTGGTGAGAAAATGGAATTTGTTTAAAACAATACTAAAATGTTTGTACTCATACAAAGTTGGCGCAAATTTATATTGGGAAAAAGATTCTCATCTAGAGCTGGACCAGCAACTGTTATATCATCTAATCTATATACTAGAACATATTACTACTGTATTGGTTCTTTTTATTTTGACGCAGGAGAATGCTTTCATACCTACCAGGTCCTTGGGTCCACCCCCTTAAGCCGCAGCGAGCGCCTTCAGTCCTAGGAAAGGCTACTTCTTCTTCGTCGTGTCTAGAGGGGCCCGGATACCCAGCCCAAGTCAGCGAGAGCACAGGGGCGTTATTTGATCCTATACCAAACGTTTAGGATTAGCAGCGACTACTGCATAATATAACGTACTATAAATACTGTTGTGCTGTGTGGGGGCGGCTTAAGATATATACCCCTACCACGATACCAGCCCAGGGTGACGTAGAAGTCGTCAAAGGGTTTTGAGCCTCCCAACATCAAAGGAGGCTAATGCTGTGAATAGATGGCTCGGTGTCAGTCTGTCTCATCGTGAGAGTGAGATAGACTTGATCACTGAGCATCGTTCACACCGAGTGATGGCGGCAGGCAGCAGTGCCGCCGATGCGAATTCATTATCTGCGATTGCCAATCCGCCTGCTCAGCGTAGCAATTATGAGCATAATTCCCCTCAATGAATCACAAGCCAAAGAGACGGCCCCTAGTTCCCGGCCGTCCCACTATTCTTGGCTACGGTAGCAGCCTAGGTTACGGTGGGACAAGGGGTGCTAAGAATCCCCGGGCTACGGATCGCTACCACCAACTTGACCTGGCTACGTATAACGGACGAACGCTAAGACTCGATGACCTTCTGGTTGAACTGCAGGTAGAACTGGGCAACATCCGTTGGCACGTCTTGGGGTTATGTGCAGTCCTACGACAGGGAGAGGACACCATAACTCTGCCTTCGGGTCACCTATTCTACTCCAGGGAAGGCGACACTCCATCACAAGGCGGCGTGGGATTCCTCGTCCACAAGTCCCTTGTCAACAACATTGTGGAAGTCTCGAGTGTGTCGAGTAGGGTTGCGTATCTCATAGTTAAACTCACCAAGAGGTACAGCCTCAAGGTGATACAAGTATACGCACTGACCTCGACACACTCTGATGATGAAGTAGAGACAACTTACGAGGATGTCTCCAGGGCCTTATCAACACCTCCAAGGCCCACTTCAATGTTGTTATGGGGGACTTCAATGCCAAAGTAGGAGTACGATCAGGCCACATGGTGGCAGTCGTAACCACAGGGGGCAAATGCTAGTCAACTTTCTCGAGAAAGAGGGGCTCTTTTTAATGCATTCGTATTTTAAAAAGAAACCCCACAGAAAGTGGACCTGGCAAAGCCCCGACCCTGTGACGAGGAACGAGATAGACTTTATCATGACGAACCGAAGACAGTTCAGGGATGTTTCTGTGATCAACAGGTTTAAAACCGGAAGTGATCACCGATTAGTAAGAGGCTCCATGAATGTGTGCTTTCAGCGAGAGCGAGTCCGTCTGATAAAGTCTACACTCCGACCTAACTACCGACAAACCATGGCAAGCTCCGATAAATTCCAACTGGAATTAAAAAACCGATTCGAGGGCCTCAATATATCGGAGACTACTATGGCCGTTGACGAGGCACTGAGTGCCGTGGTGGACTGCATGCGGGTCGTGGGTGAAAGGTTTTGTAGGAGAAAGCGTACTGGCAAATCTAAGCTCTCGGATGAGACGCTCGGGCTTATGTGGGAACGCAGAGCACATACAGACGCCACTTCTACAGATGTAAAGCTTCTCTCGAAGCAGATCCGCAAACTAATACGCCGAGACCTTCGCTGCTCAAATACGCAACGGATTACCGAAGCAATTGAGCAGAATAGAGGGTCGAAGGTTTTTGTGGAGAAGCTCGGGAGAAGCCATCTGTCGAAGATTAGGACCGCTTCTGGCGCGACCGTTTCTTCAAGGCCTGAGATCTTATCGGAGATCGAAGATTTCTATGGCAAATTGTATGCGTCTCACGCTCCTCAACCCGATCCCCGGAACAACGATCCGCGTGCCAGCCTAACACGACACCTCTCCGGCGAGCTTCCGAACATCAGCTTGGATGAGGTTAGTCTGGCTCTTAAGCAGCTGAAAGGGGGAAGGGCTCCGGGGAAGGACGGAATTACGACTGAACTTCTTAAAGCAGGTGGCGAACCTGTTTTAAGAGAGTTGCTAAAGATTTTTAATTTCGTGCTTCATCGGGGCATTTTCCCCAAGGAGTGGCATGGAAGCGAGGTCGTTCTGTTTTTTAAGAAGGGTGACAACTCCCTTCTTAAAAACTACAGACCGATATCACTTCTAAGCCATATATACAAGCTGTTCTCGAGGGTCATGACGAACCGCCTCACTAAAAAGCTTGGTGGATTCCAGCCACCGGAGCAGGCTCGATTTCGAAGAGGATTTAGCACCATAGACCACATCCACACCATAAGGCAAGTTTTACAGAAGACCAATGAGTACAACCAGCCACTATGCCTTGCCTTTGTGGACTATTAGAAAGCTTTTGACTCTGTTGAAACCTGGGCTGTTCTGGAAGCTCTGCAGCGATGTCAGGTCGATTGGCGATACTTCGAAGTGATGAGAGGATTATACGAAGCCACCTTTATGTCCGTTCTGATTCCGGGAGGTCAAACAAGACCAATGCAACTGCATCGAGGAGTGCGACATGGGGACTGAAACTGGGCAGAATGCGGCATAAACATAAACGGCGAGTATCTCTCACACCTTCGTTTCGCCGACGATATCGTTATACTGGCCGAGTCGCTGAAGGGTTTGCAGGAGATGCTGCACAGCCTAAATGAATTCTCCCGACGAGTGGGCCTTAGGATGAACTTGGACAAGACGAAAGTCATGTTCAATGATCACGTTCTCCCTAGGCCTGTTAACGTCGATGGCAAAACTCTCGAAGTCGTGCAAGGGTATATCTACCTTGGGCATACTTTGCAGCAAGGTCGATATAACTTCGAGAGGGAAGCCGATAGGAGGATTCAATTAGGATGGGCAGCATTTAGGAAGCTTCGCCATATTCTCACGTCGTCTATACCGCAGAGTTTGAAGACGAAAGTCTTCCACCAATGCGTTCTCCCCGTGATGACCTACGGGGCCGAAACGTGGCCTCTTAATTGGAGTGTGTGGAGGCCGCGTTTAGGTAGACGAAGTGTTGGTCGGCCATTAACCAGATGGGAAAACGATCTCCGTGCAGTGGCAGGTCCGCGTTGGATGCGAGTAGCAAGGGATCGGTCGTCTTGGCGTTCATTGAGGGAGGCCTATGTTCAGCAGTGACGGGTAAAGGCTGATGATGATGATGATGATGTTAAATACTTAATCAATATTAGACAGCAAAATTCGACTCTTGTATAATGTTTGATTACAGTAGCATTATCACGAATATTCACAAACAAATGGAGAAAGATACTCTTCATAAGCTACAAGAAATCATTCATAGTCCTATACAAAAAATATACCAAATATGAAAAACAACACCGAAATACCAAAAAAATCGAAATAGAATTGTAAGACACAAATTCCATCGTAATTTTAATAATACGTCGAATTTCTCGCAATATTGTTAGAATCGCGGGCTTGAGATAGAAATTGTGGTTTTTGTACCAATATTTACTTCCGGCGTACGCGGAGGTTCGTCTCCAGATGGGGTATACCGACTTAGACCGTAACGCCCAGGAATAAAGCCGGGTATTGCGAGCAGGGATAAAATAAGCAGCCACAGCGTAGGTAGTTATAAAGAAACTCAATATATGTACAAATCCAACGTGCGTTCGTTTTACATCGTCCCTTACGTTGGTTTTGCGTCGAGTTGATGTCGAGATTTTTTTAACGCGTTCTTATTTTAGCACTGTGTGAGTGGATTTTCCTCTAAATGATCTGAATCCGTGAAAATATGAACGTGAATGAAAAATATAGAAAATTATCTAATCCTCTTTCCCACTAGGCTTACGTGAAATTACGTGAAATTTTCTACTAATAATTACCATCTCCGAAATGGAGATTCACAATTAATGATTTAGAAATCTAAAAAATGAAAAATCCAACGAAAACTGATATATTGTGTTCATCATCATCATCATCAGCCTTTTCCGTCCACTGCTGAAAATAGGCCTCCCTCAACTAACGCCAAGACGACCAATCCCTTGCCACTCACATCCAACACGCGTTACCATCACACACTACGAAACGATTTATTCACGTGTGTGAAAAATTTGTAAACGACATGTATCGGCGATTCAAAGGCAAAAACTAATTATATTTAATACTAATTATCGTTTTATTTTAGATCTTCTTCTTACTAATATTATAAACGTTTAAGTTTGTAACTATGGATGTTTGTTACTCTTTCACGTAAAAACTACTGAATGGATTTTAATGAAATTTTACAATAATATAGCTTATACATCAGAATAACACATAGGCTATATTTTTTCCCTGTAATCCCACGGGAATGGGAAAGACGCGGGTTAAGCCGCGTGTCGCTGCTTTTAAGAAATAAATCTTGTAATGCAATATTGATTTTTCGTAAATTTTTCGTATCGTAAAAATATAATTTCTATATGGCCTCCCTGCAACTCGCGTACGACGTTCTACGGTATTTTAAATTTTCGTTTGATTGTGTAGTGACTAGTGAGTCCGTAGTAGGGTTAACGTTAGCACGAACTCCAGGAAAATCTAAAGACGGTTCGGGCGCGGGAAATCGGGAACAGCTCGTATTCCCGCGGACCGGGCGGTAACATATTTCTTCTACTTGTTACCATTTTAATGTGCAGAACATAAAACAGTAACCGCTATTTTTAACGTTTTACTTTTTCCTAATAATAAACATTTTTTAAATCTTTTTAACCTTTTTACTACTAAGATTTTAAGGCTAACTTTACAGCTACAATGGTCAGAAAAGGGTTTTCCGGCCTTACATAAGTTGTTAATATAATCAAAGAGTTTTTATTTGGATATTAGAATTCGCTTTTCTTCCTTATAATCACAATTATTATTCATTCATTATTAGTATGTATAATAAGTGACTCTGATCCCGCTAACAAACTGTTTTAAACAGTTTTGCGGGACAATTTTATAAGCCCAAAAAATATACTGTATTGTATATTATAATCTTGCATATATTTTATTTTTAAGTGAAAATAAAAAAAAATGTGCGTTTCCATAGAAGTTTATTGTGTCATTTTATATAATCATAGTTTATATAGTCATAATCACAGTAATTTTGGATTAATTTAGGTAGCCGTAATTCGACATCGACTTACGGCTTACGGTTACTAAAAAGAATTTTATTCAAATATTATATATTTTGATAGGTATTTTAAGTAAATAATGTTAGTAGTGGAACTTATTAAGCCGCGATTAGCACTTTTTGGTTGGGGAAATCATAAATACATTCGCGACACCGCAACAAAATGCTCGTGACGTCTTTAGGAAATTTCGTAACGTCCGCGTTAAGTTATAAGTTTTCATGCGAATTGTATTATGTAACACAGCGTGTATGTATAGCACAAAAAATGTTTTACGAATATTTTTTTGTACTCAAAATTTTATATATTGTTTTCTTATGTTTACGCGAATTTCACTCATTATAATAAAACAACTTTTACGGATTTTATCGCGGTTTATTTAGTTTTTTAAGAGCCCGACGTTTCGGATACTTTACAGCAACCATGGTCACGGGAGGACTGTCGAATTTTATTTGCGGTTTCCAGTCCGTACTGGTTCACATATTGTTTTCTTATGTTTACGCGAATTTCACTCATTATAATAAAACAACTTTTACGGATTTTATCGCGGTTTATTTAGTTTTTTAAGAGCCCGACGTTTCGGATACTTTACAGCAACCATGGTCACGGGAGGACTGTCCTCCGTAATAGTTGTTTTATTATATAAATCCGTAAAAGTTGTTTTATTATAATCAAAATTTTATGTCATAAAATAATAATAGTAACCAATTCAATAGTAGGTAAATCTAATAAGCCCGATGGTCCCAATGCTAATAGTAACCTCTTAATAATTTCCCGCCAAATTTACATTTCAATTAATAACTGTCGCTGTTCGGAATTAAATTGTAAAATATCTTAAGACCGGCGGGTGTTGCCATAACAGACAATTCAATGAGGGTACACTTAATTACTAAACGCTTAACGAATGATTTGTGTTACAATATACACGATCTCCCTTTATTTATAATTATATTATAATATAAATACCGTACCAATTAGAACTTCCAAGCTTACGTTAATAAACCAACCAAAATCAATATGGTACAAACTACTTTTATACTGTGCAAAAACCTATGATTGACGTTACTATCATAATTTACTTATTATTACTATTATCAATTACGCTACTTGTTTTTTTTAAGTAAATTTTAAAGTTTATTTTTTAGTAAATAAATGTTAGTTAGTTTGTAATATCCAAATCCATGTACAAATATCAATTTGTCTTACGTCTAACGTGTCTATACGAAATCAGACGAGGAGATTATAAAGGTGATTTTGAAATTGTGAAGTTTACCTATATACCGACCTGGTATACAGTAGTGTACCTCACGCCTTTAGAAATTTTGATTTTCACTTATGTTTTTTTTTTTTGATGTTCAAAGCTTATTTTGAGGTTTATGAAAAATTACTTTTTTGCTGAAGTCTATGGCTTAAATTGATGGTTGCCGAATGTTATGAAGTATCACTATGTCAAGCTACATACATACATTAAGTTATGCGTATTTTTAATTATTTTTATACAAATAAAGCTACTAGTGCAATATAAAAAGGGTACAAGTAATTGTTATTGTTTTGTTACATGCAACTTAATTTAAACATCATAACTGTATGAAATTTTGCATACGAATTGCTAGGAATTTCCAGCACTTTTAGGCGTGACGTGTATTTTTCGACATTACCACATGTACATATTTTTTAAAAATTATTACCACCTTTTATTAATATAATGTGAAAGTACGGCAATATCTTGTTATTGAGAATCACGAGCACTCGAGATATGTTTTATACAGGTCCGAGTAATGCGGATACCGCGCTCCCAGATGCTTGTTGGGATTATGTCTCCTCTAAAACAGCGTTTGTCTGTTTTACAATGATGGCCAGGACCAACCTTGCCTAGGTCGGCACTGAGACCTACCATCACATGTCTCAGAATGAACCCATGAGGCCTATAATATCATCAGAGCATAGCTGAAATTCCGGCAACGCACCTGCTAATCCTCTGGCGTAGTCTGTGCATGTCGCTATCACTCACCATCTGGTGACTAATCCGACTAGCATTCTATTGCCGAAATACCTGATGGTGTTTCGGCAATATAATAAAACATTAGCTCTATCGGCAATTAGTCTTTTATTTTAATGTTCTTGTTTACTGACATGGATTTGACTCAACACAACTCCTCCCGTAATCTTGTTTGATGTGAAGCACTTGGAATATCTTAAGAATTGAGGTAAATATTATAATGAACCTTTAACGTATTGAAATTCCTACAAATAATTAATATGCTTAAATGATGAATCCCGATTTTTTAAATATTTGAGCAATGCGCCATTTTAGCTGCCTCCCAACTAAGGCGTGTATTAGTTTAGTATCGACGACTTTTATGCCTTTCATGAAGAATGGCCGCTTCTGTATTGCGCCTCTTTAATTCCGCAGCCTTTTAATATTCACGCCCCATTTATTTCTATTGCACCATTTCTAAAGAAATTCTCTATACATATTTTTTTATAATCGTTGTATAGGATTCTTATTTTGTTTTAGTCGGTAAGGCGAATAACCAGACGGAGCAATCCGAAGAGAAATATATTAACTCTTATTATAAGACGTAAGCCTTTCTGCTAATAAATGCACAACCTGTCTGATATTATCTCACAAGCCTCACTGTATCGAAATTCTTCACCTACATGATGTCCACTCCATGCAGCTCTGGTTCACTTAGTGCAGTTTACTCTTACCACTGACCTGACCCCTCCGTGTGTGCCTTGAAATGGGGTTTTCTAAATTTTTAAGTGCACATGAGACCATCGTTCTCTCACCGGTGAAGGAAAACATCGTGAGGAAACCTGCATGCCTGATGAGATTGAAAATCTTTGAAGGTAGGTGAAGTTCACCAACCCGCATTGGGTCAGTGCATCGGTGAACTATGGCCCATTACACTCCTCGCCAATTTCGGGGAGGAGACCCGTGCCCAGAAGTGGGACATAATAAGGGTTGATACTTTTTTTTTACTCTTACCACTTGCGCTCTACTTCAGTGGAAACACATTCCACGTTTTAACTGATCTCCTCAGCTCCACCGACCAGGATCGCGACAGTGGAAACGAACCTTAATTACCCACGTAAGCAAAGCTGCTACAGCCCCACAATCACGACGTCCAAACTGAAGTAAAATACATAAAATACATCTTTACCGTATTCCGAACAAACCCAACTCGATCAACAATTTATAATCCATTTAAAGAAGTTTGCGTCTTGAGTCGCCCACTTACGTACTGGCTTGAATATTTGCTTTACAAGTATTTTAAGTGCAGTTAAGAGAAAGTCTTAATTCGATTGGAAAAACTTTGGAAAATGTTGCATTTAGTGTCTTGTGGTCTCGAGATATTGCGAATTGAGAAGTTAACTGGTTTGTTCGTTAAGTATGTTGTCGTGAAAAATCTACGAACCCTTATGGATTTAAAATGGAATATAAGATTTGCTATACTAAAATATGAAACTTCTTGTTTCATCTAATACTATGTTCAGCAGTGGTACAGAAAAGGCTGACAATAATGATGTTGATGTAATACTCTAAGATCATCGACATGAACAAAAATATTATACCAAAAAAGGAAGTTTATGTGGATGCTTGTAACAAAAAGAAGAAATATCCCACATAAAGACTGTAAGCTATACCACATACCTATTACTATAGATGTTATTTTAAAACTAGAGTTCCCAGATAACAAGTTATAAGAATCGATAATCTCGAAAATTATCAATCTCGAGTCAATAAAATCTTGGACAGGTAACACAATAGCAATAGCGATCTAAGCCAAGAATCCCTTCAGCGAGCACTCAACTTCCAATTTCCCGAACTCGACATGCCACGCACGTGGGATATCTTTCCCATTCAATCTGGTGGGAATTAAGAATAAAGCACATGAGACGTGAACTATTTACTAAGAGAGGCCACGGAACAAGCGGATACATACAACACAAATAATATCAAAGAGATTCGACGACTGATAAAAATATAAAATAGCTGGTAGATTGTAATATACATTTGTAACATAACTAACAACGATAATAAATAATAGAAAAAAGTTATTTAAAAAAAGCATAAAATAAACGGTCGAATTGAGAAACGCCTCCTTCCTTAAAGTCGTTAAAAAAACCGATTGACCAAAACCCTAGGCTAATATGCTAGCCCTAAGATTAGAATCGTAAGTAAAGCATGTCTTTAACAAATTCAAACTAAAAATCAGTTTATTCAAATAATAAATGTACATACAAACACGCAAAATATTGCTAAATAAAATAAACAAGCTGTATGTCTGCAGTATAAATTACATCCAAAACGCCGCTGTTCTTGTATATGGATGAAGGCTGTCTCTATCAAATACGTTATAAATAGTTTTGCAAAAAGTACAAAAAGTTTGTAGAAAATTAATACGTATTATTAAATAGAAGCTTAAAAACCATATGAAAAAGACAAGCGAGTCATTTATAGCCTTCAGCTGAAAGCATGAATTGTTGAGTTGTTGACAAAATACAAAAAAAAAATACGTATTTTGAATACGATTTGTGAATTAAAAAAGAGCTTATCTCTATGTTTACTAATTTTATAATTTTTACATGTGGTTAAGATTTCTCGCTATTTTGGTGGCCCAACAAATAATCCCATACGTAAGTTATCAATAATATCAGACACCTTGATTCGCGTGTTCGTTAAGTAACTCCCTAAGATACTCATTAAGGAGTGTTGCGAACTTTTTTCGGTGAGTTTTATGTTTTGTGAGGGAAGGCAGGTAACGTTGCTCACAATGCTTGACCTAGTTATATTTAGTATAGAAGAATATTAGGCATAGTAAACGAAAATGAGACTTAGTTAAAAGTTTCGGACCAGTAATTATAATAATAATATCTATGGACGCTTTTTACACCATGTCAATCTGGTCCCTTGGTAAGTCTTCAAAGAATTTGTGTTGAAGATACCAGATAACGGAAATATAAATGATAAGAAAAAGATTTTTTATATTACACATAATATTGATATTTTTATTATATTATAATAATTATATTTAATGAGCGACGATGGTCCAGTGGTAGGTGGACTCGGCCTCTTATGCGAGCGGTTCCGGGTTCGATCCTGCGGGTCAGGATCGAATGTCCATGTGTGTCTTGAAATGGGTTTTTCTAAAATTTCTAAGTGCACCCCCAAACCCGAGACCATCGTTCGCTCATCGGTGAAGGAAAACATCGTGAGGAAATCTGCATGCCTGATGAGATTGAAAGTCTTTGAAAGTATGTGAAGTTTACCAACTCGCATTGGGCCAGCGCATCGGTGAACTATGGCCCATTACCCTTCTCGCCTGATTTAGAGGAGGAGACCCGTGCCCGTGAGGAGCAGTGGGACATATAAGGGTTGATAATTTACTTTACATTTTAATCGTGTTTTATACACAACCATGACCCAAAAATACAAAAATCTTATTGTTTCCTGGCGGGATTCGAACTCGCTACCTCCCGGTTTGAGCACCAACGTGTTAACCATTGATCCACTGAGGTCGTCAAATGTAACCGATGGAAGATCTGTGCGCCTCGGGCATGTTGGCATCATTTTGATTATTGTTATGAAACATAATTCGTCACCATCGCTCCGCTATTACTGTTACTACTGATATGTCTCCTTTTTGGCAAATCTCCTCTATCTACCTGTCTCATTCATGATTTTCCCATCATTCTTTCCATGACATCTCTTTATATAATGTGGCACAATCACCGATTCCGTAATTTGGTATTGGTAATGACTTACCAAGTGGATCTTCTATCTAACATAAAAGAAAAACAACAGTACACTCAGGAGCGGCCTCAGGATGAAGGATGTTTATCGAAGCAGATTAATTGTGAAAATGTTTTATTTTCTCTGAAGAAACAAAAGGGAGGCGGAAAAAACAACGGAATTTAAAAATATCATAGCGTTTCATGAATTTTCAGAGTAGGGTAACCAATTAATACTGTTTATTAAAAATGTATATTTTATTTTATAGAAAGAGGCTAAGGTAAAAGAATAGTCAAATCGCCCCCTTTTTGGTCATAAGCGGTCCTGCCACCTGGCGGTAAGTGGCCGATGTCACCTGTGGGCGTAAATTAATTTATTCGTTCTTTTTGTTGATTTTCTCAACAATCTCTGTCCGATTACTGTCGTGAAGGAAACCAATTTATATGGGATCTAAAACGGGAAATATCTGTCCAAAATGAATGAATCTAAAATGAATCCAATACATTCATCGTTGGTGGAGTAATCGCGTAACAAATATTAAAAAAAAATACAGTCGCATGAGGACCTCCTTTTAGACGTCTGTTAAAACTTAAAAGACTGTCCATTATTCGACAATCCCATTGTCACCGACCTATCATTTCTTTTCTCTCTGATATTTTTGCGAGTAACTATATTGTAACTCAATTACTGGCGGGATTGGCTTCGTCCAAATATTTTACAAACGGACTGAAACAAGCCGGCCTGTCTAATTGAGCTGTCATTAGCATATTGAAAGGTTTTTTAAATAAAATAAATGAAGGCGAGTAAAGAAAGTGAAGTCAGGCAAAACACAATACCTACCAATCGTTCTGCCGCACTCTTGTCTGTATAGGCTACATCGTGAAAGAGGTTTGCTCTGTTTCTGAAAGAAGGGCAGGATAGGCAGACTTATATACCATAACCTGGCATAGAGGCTTACCAGCCTTAGTTTGGTTTCAGTTCCAGGTTATGGCTATTTCCAGGTCAGTGGCACGACTGTTAGTTATCCAATCCGTAAAATTAAAAATGTTGGCGTATCAATAACTAGCATCGCCCCGCGGTTTTACCCGCGTATTTTCCGTTCCCGTAGTACAGGGATAAATTATAGCCCTATAGTGTTATTCTGATATATAAGCTAAAATATTATTGTAATGTTTTAACTAAATCCACTCAGTAGCTTTTACATGTAAGAGTAACAAACGTCTACTCTTACAAACTTTCGCACTTATAATATTGTAGTAGGAAAGGAAGAATAATATGTTAAAAACAGAGAGTCAATCCACTTTGTCGTCGTCGTCCTTCAAATATCAGTATTATCTTCAGGGTTGCTAAGTCGTATTAGTTAATACCGCGGTCTATACAAAAAGACAAACACTAACAAACATTTTATTTCCACTATAGCGCATTAAGCCGGATAATTAGGCGCATGTGCATCAGGTAGCCTCGTGGAGGAGTGTGCCAGAGCCCGTACCGTCTGAAGCGCCTTTATTTTTTCCACTTTACTGAACTTTTTTAAGTAATTAAGCGCTGCCGGTGTAATTCGACCGTCGGTACGAGTGATGAGCGGAGAGCGTTTTTAACCCCTCTCACAAAAATGACAAGGTGTTATAAGTCAGATATGTATTTGCTCAATATGATAGACAGACACACGCCTACACACTTACATGCAAGTGTATGGGTTTGTGTATGCCATGACATCATAGCTCGCGAAGGGATGAATTGATTTTGATTTTGTTTTGTTATATTCGAATGCTAAATACTATGACAATTTCAAATCCAAAGTGGCCGCTATCACAAAATCGTACATTATATTATATGATATCCGTGGTTTTCTATAATTTTAATTTGATTTTTGTTTTTTACTATTATTATTACTAGAACTTAAAATATACTCTACAAGTGCTATTGTCATAAGTAAGGATCGAACCTATTACGGATTTCTGTCAATCTCATCCATCCCTTACCTATTTTCTTTGCCTGCCACCGTTTCCACGATCTGTCCATTTTGCCACAGAACGTCTTGGACTCCAATCCTTTAGCCACCATTCAGTTAGCCCACTAGTAGATCGGATATCCTTTTTATATAAAATATTATAATATAGTCAGTTAGCAAATTGGCAATAGTCACTTAATGGTGACGAATCCTAGCCTTGAGAATGCATTGATATGCTGAGAATAGGAATATGAAAATATAGCTAAACGTAAAAAACGTAAACTCTGGTAAAAGTTAATCTGGTAAAAAATAATTCGAGCAGTAAAAAAACGTTTAAGACTGCACCGCTTATCGCTTGTACCAAACAAACTACATTTATTTAAAGTCTTACAAAAGTACTAAAATTTAAGTTTTTGTCTCTAATAAAAAATGCTACAGAAAAAAATATTACGTTTTATAAAATGGTTTTACGTGAAAATAATGTTATTAGCGCCCTCGATTAAAAAATTTATTTAGCAGTAGGAGGAATGCGCTGTCTTCTTGACTACCACTATCATGTGGAACATATCCCGTGGAACATCCTCACTGGAATTCAAAGAGAAGGGCAGGACAGGCAGTGCGGTTACTGAAACCAAGACTTTACATCAAGAACACGTAAGTTGCCGACTACCCTCAGATTAACTTGTAAGTGTTGATGGACGATGCTGATCACTTAACATCACGTGGCTCGTCTGCTTGTTGGCCTCTACAAGTATCGTGAAAAAGTTGAAAATATTTCATCATCATCATCATCAGCCGTTCATTAGTTTTCAGATCATTATTAGGTTTTATGCGACCACTGCTGAACATAGGCCTCCCGCAATAAACGCCAAGATGACCGAACCCTTGCCACTTGCATCCAACACGAACCGACCACTGCTCGGAGATGGTTTCTATCGGGTCGGAACTCACCAACCGATACTCTTCCCGTCACTTCTCTCCATGATGAAGTACTACTGAGCTCTTCTTACCTATGATGAGGTATTACAGCTCTAAAACTGCTGCTCTAAAATCTAGTTAAAACTTATAAACGTGCAATGTTATTCTTCGTTGAATAAGATTTATAAAACTGTTGGTAACCATATAACAAATTGTGTTCAGGAATATTGAGGAATACGATATCTAACGTTAATTCACTTTTGGCAAGTATTCTATTCCTTGGCCAAGACCTTAGTGGCCAATGACATGACTATACTTAGAACTGATTCTGAAAGATAGTCGGTGGCCATTTTAAAATGAATTTGTGGTCCAGTGATCTTGGTGTTCACTAAATGAGGCTTCTTTCCAGTAAATGGACGTGGAATGATAATGATGATGTAGTGTGTTGCCATGGTAAAGTGACCACTATGATAGATATCAGCTTATTAATCGAGACCGAAAGACATATTTATCAGCTAATCGAGCGAGCGGTTTTTACGAGCTGACTTCGGTTCTGGTAATATAACACATAGATTAGATAGACCCATGTACGACGTCATCTAAGTACATAAAACCCTTAGGATAATCTCTTTAGGATTTAGTCTACGTATTAGTATTATAAGATATCTTCATGTTGAATTATTTTTGAATGAAACTATTTAAACGGGATGTTTCCCATGTTCTTTATTTTTATTTCGCGCAGCTCGATATTTCGACATTGTCTTTGAATGTCTTGTTCACTTAATGTTTGTAATTTTGTATGTTTTTGGTATATGTAGAAAGGGGGTATACGAACAGTCAATTCATAAGCTAGTAAGTGATAAACGACATCGATAGACACCCGCCACACCAGAGGAGTAACAGGTGCGGTCCCTCTCAAATATGAAAACGCTCGTTTCTTGAAGGTATCTGAGTCGTATTGGTTCAGAACTACCATTTGCAGCTGGTTTCTTATTATTTTTCAAGGTTGGATTTTTTTTTTTCTTATGGCAAAAAAGTGCAAACGAACAGTCGAAGCCTTGCGACTATCGACGCCTATTAGCATCCATATAACCAGAGATTTTGCAGATGCATTGTCCTCCTTTTTCCTAGCCCATCCAATGGGCCACCGGAAACACACAAACCGTTCGAAACGCGACAGCCTAACTGTCACTTTACGCAGGTTTCATGTGAGCGAGAGGTTCCTCTCCGGTCGTGTCGGCCCAGTTTGCCTGCAAGACAGCATGGCATTACCTCTTACAAAAATAGATGTCGTAAAAGTTGAGCTATTGTGAATTTTCCTTGTTCATCCAGTGCCATGTCATTCCAGCTCATTGCTTAGAGGTTGTAATTCACCAAAAATAAGGTTTGGAACATTTGTCTTAGAACTCCGATATATTTATCTGGCCCTCGCATTAGCCTGTCAGCGTGACGAGGGCTGAGCCAGGATTCCTGTTCTGCTGCGTCACTAATGACATCGACCTTGTAATGATTTTGGCTTCCGTGTTGTACAAGTGCTTGTCTATTTTATGGTAGTTTTTAGCTGTCTTCATAAAGGAAGTAAGCTATTCGATTGTATGTTTGTTACGTGATTAATTCGCCAATTATACATGGAATTTGATTATTCTTTTTTTAAAAGGTAGTACGGTTTTCGGAGGTGGTGCCATATAATTTATACGGCTTATTAATATACTTTTAACCCAAGTTCTGGATGCTCCACAGCATGGTGCCGTCGGTCATGTAGAAATCTTAATGAACTGCTATAAAATCCGTGAGAGTTGTTGGATTTCACTTCGGGACGAATCCTATACGTATGCATTACGCTCCTTCTCCCTATCCCTTTCATGGATCAACGAAAACTTAAGTCCAGACGAAAGCGAAAACATATTCGTCACGTCAGTAGGTACTATCGATGATCGAGAAGTACCACAATGTTTGTGCCGGCCCAATTCTGCTGCAAAGCAGCATGGCACTACCTCTTAACAAATGTACATAATAATATAAATATATTAGTAATTTATATTTGTGTAACCCACAGCCTAATAGTGGTACGATTATTCTGCTTCTTTATCGTTGCACTCTTTGGGCTTCGTCAGAGTGGTAGTGGTTTCTTTAGCACCTGTGTTGGTGATCCGTCTCACAATACGATGACGTTTCTCTCTCGTACCTCTCTTTTGAGTTCAAATTTCAATATTAGTTTAGTATTTTAGTGTTCGATTCATTTTAGTGTTGTAATAGTTGTATTTTAGTGTTGATTGTTTTATTTTCATCTTAGTGTTTTAGATTTGACTTTTAAAATGGGTCTGTTGCCTTTCTCATCATTTGCATGTGTCTGCACAATTATCGACTGAAATGTCCTACCAGTAGGAGGCTAGTTACAAATATGAACCACATATAAACGTAGTGATGAATGTCATAAACGAAAACGTCTATATCATACTTAATATAAATAGGCATAATCTTCAAAATAAAATAATAAAGACAAAAAATATTTTCGCATTAATAGGATTCCGACAGCGCGATAATAATTAAAAACGTTGAAACAAAGACAAAACCAGTCTTAAAATTATCAGGGGTTTTAGCTATGAAAAACAATTCCTCCGGATTAGGAATGACAGGGGCTTAGCGAAAGCCGACATTTTAAATCCCACAGTGAATATGAAAAAAACATTCTCAGATAAAACTCAAAGGATCCTTATTACGGTGAGTGCAAATGTATGAAAGAATTTGAATTCTTGAATTCCCGTCCCGTCTGTCCCGCTGTCCCGTTTGTCCCGTTGTCCCGCTGTCCCGGTTCGTCCCGCTGTCCCGGTTATCCGGGATAATCCGACAGTGGAGTGCTCGGTTGAGGTGAAAAATAACGCTATTCAATACTCTTTGAAATGGATTAATTATATGTTTGTTTAGATGTTTGGGTTTGAAAGTTATGAGCTTTGTTTCTATTCCACTTCTGTTCTCACTTCTATTCGTTCCTTGTCAGCTTCATAGTGACTTCAAACCTTAGCATAGATGGAAATTAAAGTTTTGATTGATGATTTGAAAATGTTGGAATTATCTTCCTCCTAAAAAAATAATTTTGTGAATTTAATTGTAAAAATCGAGTGTGACACGTAAATGAATCGTTTATCGGGAAACCTATCAGAAATGTAACTCGGCTACCAACTAACGAGTTTACTAAAACCGCATAATGTTTGGGAAGGCCGTCCGAAGAAGACAAGAAGCATAGCCTGACAACGGGCGCGGGACGTCACGTGCTATTCCTGCTAACGAGAACTTTTGGTGTTTACTATAGCAACATCATACTAAGGAATTCAACATCCATCATGTAATGGGTATGGTCGCGATCTCATGAGTGCGACGTCCATGTTTGATCCGACCACCGCTGGTGCATTAAAATGTGCTTTAGAAAATTTGTAAGTGCAGTTCAACATATGACCAGTGCTCGCTCACCGGTGAAGAAAACATCGTGAGGGTAAAAAATATTATAAAAATTGAAAGGCAAAACCAATTTTATATTTTCTATGAATGTGTTAACAAAATTTGAACCCGTGACTTAACCAAAGAGCACTGAACCATTAAAATCCACATCTCATTAACCAGGACCTACCGGTGGACACACTAAAAAGTCAAACGAGCCATTTTCGGACTATTACAAATGCATAAAACTTTATGCGGCATCGCCGCGCTCTCGACAATTATAACCTGGTCCCACCAAACGTGCACAGAGGGGGCGGCTGCCTCCTTTTTCACCGGGACTTCAAGTGTAGCGGGGGGGTTGAGAGACCAGATAGTGTTGGCTGTAAAAACGGGTGTAAATGTTAATTTTCAAGAATAGCCCAAACCTTTCCCCTTAACGAGCGGGGATCATTAAGGAATGCTAAAAGCCCGGAATGCTCGGCTGACTTAAACTTATAAGTGATTAGTGACTTGGCCAGATTTAACTTGAATTTCATTAGCCGATGTAATGAAGCTTCAAAACTTTCAAGCTACAATAGCTTAACTATCACAACTTACAAGGAACCAACTTGCTAAGGGTCAGCTTAAGGTATAGCTTAGTTTACGCTTTTAATTGTAAAGCTACTTTTAGCGCACTCACAATTAATATACATAAAAGTGAGTAATTACTTAGATAGTAAGGTAATAAAACTGAACAAATAATGGGCTCCGCGTAATAATGTAAAAAATTGAGTTTCCTTTTTCAAGCAGTCCTAACAGTGAAAGTAACCTGAAATTAAATATAATAAAGTATTAACTTAATAAGGATTTCTGTTAGAAGGTATGGGGATAGCGCAAAACACTTTTGGCTTATAAACTGTCATAGGTAAGCTATTTATCTGCAGATTGCGTTATTTAACATTAATTGAAAACTAGCAGACGTATCATAAGCGGTCAGTGTCTGCAAACATAAGCCAGTTCACCCGGGAGAAGCTATAAGTTGTCTACCCTGAGATATGAGATGGTAAGACTCGTAGACGATCATTGTACTGCCTATTCTACCCTTCTTCGTGAGACAGCAAAGTTCACGGCAGAAACAATAGTAAATTCTAGCCTTTTACTTAATTTATTTTATGGTAATAAAATAACAAATTACAACATTAACTTTGTTAAGGGATTTGAACTCTCGTCCTTTGCTATATTCTTACACCGAAACTAAATATACTTTGAAAGTATGACAGCGCATGTATTTCATAATATGCTCTTGGGGACTCTTAAAATACAATCTACGTATAAATACGGTATGAAATTACTTCCCCCGCAGATGTCTATATATTCTGTGTTCGCAGCCTCCTCGCAGCCTCCTCGCAGCCTCCTCGCAGCCTCCTCGAAGATAAACGTACTCCAATTTCCTGGTGCGTATGCGAACGAAAATATACAAGTGTTTTTCCTGTTATAATTTAATTTATTTATGTTTCATACATTATTGCATTAAAAAGGGACAAATATTTTTATTTGGATATGCCCTTATATACACTGTGCTGCCTATTTGTTCCTTTGAACAGCTCTGCTGTGTTTAGGAGGGAAGGGCAGGGTAGGCAGTGTTCACAGACTTCGAGACTTACGATCTTTTATCTCTAGATGGGCATGTTAAGGCTAGTCTCAGGTAAATCCGATGGGTGTCTAGTAACTGGAAAAACAATAACGAAGTTTAAAAAGAATAAAAAATGTATGGGATTGACATAATTCGCGCTTAATCACGTGGTCAATCGTTATCGTAACAAAGTAACAAACTATCTAT
Organism: Lycaena phlaeas; assembly: GCA_905333005.2. Taxonomy (NCBI): domain Eukaryota; kingdom Metazoa; phylum Arthropoda; class Insecta; order Lepidoptera; family Lycaenidae; genus Lycaena; species Lycaena phlaeas. The sequence continues at coordinate 14,388,209 of HG995180.1, read as the reverse complement.
TGGTTATCGATCATTATTGTCAATATTTGCTTGGCCGGGAAGTTGTCATTAATAACTCAAAGACGATGAAGAATTTCGGTATCTTTCCGCTACAAAACGATGTTACTTTGTCTAAGTCTCATGTTTGCCTGTCCAAGAAACTGAAAAAAAAACCAAAGTCGATAGAAAAACTCTTAAGTTATTAGCACCCGAACAATGTCTGACAATATTTCCAAGTTATAATCGACCACTCAGCCGTTCTGCTCGTAAAGTAATTTAACTCAAGTTCCTCTCGAAGCGATCTGACCTGCTGATTGGATCTTAATGCACAGAGTGGATAGTTTGAGAAAACATTGAAATTTCGCATCACAAAGATTTAGATCCGCAAAAGCTGACTTACACGTGCAAAGGACTATTTTTAACCGACTTCAAAAAAAGAAGTAGGTTATTGTTACTTGATATACAGTAGAAGATATTATAGTAAGTGACGGAAAAGGTAATGTGTTAACGTCACCCAACTCGATTTTACATATCCGCTATCAATGCTAGACCTAAAGGAAAATTACTTGAGTACTGTTTATAAATATGACAAAGTAGCTCAGCATATACTAGAAAAAAGACGTCAAATTGACAGTAAATTGATTATTGACGTGGCCAATGAACATGTTCGCCTGGCAATGGCCTAAGCCACGAATCCGTGTTTCTTATGTTGAGACGTAAGTCTCGGGATCTATTTTACACCGCCTGCAGCAAAGCTGTTGTAACAAAACGGACAAAACGGAGACAGCGCGGGGTAGTCCCTCCATCCCCACCATCTATCCCTCCCACTTTTATCGGTACTAAAAAAGCACACACTAGGTACAGTATTAGAACGGGATGAAATAAAACGCGTTAAATTTATAATATACTAGCAGCGCCCCGTGGTTTCACCCGTGTATTTCCCATTCCCGTGGGAGTACAGAGATAAATTATAGCCTATGTGTTATTCTGATGTATAAACTATATTATTGTAAAGTTTCATGAAAATCAATTCAGTAGTTTTTACGTGAAAGAGTAACAAACATCCATACTTAAAAACTTTCACATTTATAATATTAGTAAGATAAATAGTTCACACCATTACCTTAGTAGTTGTACCTCAATATAAAAACTGTAACATAAGGGCGACCCGTATTTTTATATCAATTTATTTGAGGCTATACAAAAAATAAATCTAGATTAATGTGTCAACCTAAAAACACGCGTTTATAATATCCAGCATAACACGAGTCTGTGTTAGTTTGGGCGCTCGCCAAGCTCGGATAACATGCTAGCCATTGAATATTTATTTATGATAATACATAATGATTTATATCGACTCCCCCACTAATGATTTCTTCCCACATTCTCTAAATTGGGCCAAATATTGATAAAGTATTTTTGAATGGAGGAGATACAAGTGGAACCACAAGTAATTGGGACCAGTTTTATGCAATGTTTGGGGTGGTAGGTCGTTTTGGTGTTCATTGAATTATGACCAGTAGACGGAACCAAAACTCCATATTTATTAAATTTCCTGAAAATCATTAAAACCGATTCCGAGATTTTGATTATATACATAGCTATTGCACGCAGCTTCACCTGCGTCAGTTAAGATTTAAAACGGGTCCCTAACTTTTATGAAAATTTAATATAGCCTATGTTCACCGGGAATAGTGCAACTTCCCAACAGTAGAACAATTTTTCAAATCGGTCAAGTAGTTTCGGAGCATATTCAATACAAACAAACAGTCAAATCTTTTTTATAATATGAGTATAGATAAAATACAATAATTGCTCGTTTATAAAACGTATACGATAATAATAAATCAAGGAATTTTTTATTTGTTTTCCTTCACTTAAGTTGGTTCCTACTTAAGTTCTCGTGGATAATGTCGAATGGTAAATATTTCGTTTTAATTAGTTTAAGTAAATCTTTAACACAACTCACATAGACAAATAAATGGACAGACAACAGAAAGACGGGAAACGGAATCCTATAAGGATTCCGTTTTGTAATTTCGAGGAACGTGACCCCAGAAATGTTTCTTCTGTTCATATTTTTGCCGACAAATTTTAAAACGTTGATATTTCAGCTTTCTTCCATGAACCGTATCAATGTTTCGTATATTTTGGATGCCATTTTTAAAAAGGAGAATCTCCTTTTTGGAAATCGTAAAATACCCTTGCTTTTAGAGAGGTCGGAATATTAAGTCTTTGTTGTGTTCCGATACCAGCGGGTGGAAAACAAATTTATGGTCATTCATATTTCCTTTGTGTGTTTTACGAGCGTTCACTAGAATATTATGCATATAATATAACGCCCATATTACTATAGATTCTAATTAATAAGTATAATAATAATAATAATAATAATAATATCTATGGACGCTTTTACACTACGAAGAGACTTGTGTTACGGGTACCAGACAACGGAAATACATATATTTAATACTTTTTATATTAATACTTATATTTAAGATTTTTACTATATAATACACATATTTAATACACATCCATGACCCAGGAACAGTAAACTTTTTTTTTTTTTTGTTCCCTGGCGAGATTCGAACCCGCTACCTCCGGCTTGTGCGCCAACGCGCTAACCACTGCGCCACGGAGGTCGTCTAAAGTATAAATTGATCCCATTGATATTTCCCATCATTATAGAATTGAAATTATAATATTTTGTTAAGTCTGACTATTATTGTTAGATTTAGAAATTAATATGTCTAAATAAATAAAGCCTTTGTGTCATTATATTGTGATATAAGTGAAACCATACGGTATATTATTATAATTTAGCCGCTGACAAAAGAGGAGACGACAAAAAGGAACGCATCCAACACCGGGATCGTCTTTCGCCTGGTTAGCCGACGAAAGATAAGTCCGTGAAGTCCGTAAAAATTCAGAACAATATACAAACTAACTGATCTAAAATATTGTATTATCGATGTGCGGTACCGTTCTGCTTCTGCGTTGGTACTACTACCTTGTTTGTTTCTTCGCTCAAAGAGATAAGCTGTATTTTGGAGATAGAGCAAGACAGGCAGTTTTAATTACGTCCACCGAGACTGACTTTGTTATGTCTTAGAAGAGGCAAAACATAAAAAAACCAAATGGGCTAATTCCTGGTAAACTAGATTAATATTAATGGGCGACGTTGACCACTTACCATCAGGTGGCACGTCTGCCAGTTTTCCCATCCAGATAACATTTAAAAAAAATAATTGGTTGTCTGTAAATTTGGTTTACGGACGGTAGTTGGAGCACGAACTGAACTGAAACGATCTCTCGAGCCGATCGTGCCTCTCGTTGCCGCGCTCTCGTTTGCGGAACGCTACATGACGTCATCTTTTTCGTGCATGCTGCCCGTAATATCGAGTTATTAGACATTGTCACGTCAAAAATAATCGCCGCCTGGAAAGGCCGAGGAGAGAAGCTAATGCAATCTCTATTTTAGTGGGTCGTATTTTGCCAGGAATACTAAATGTAATTTATTAAATAGCAATTTCTCTTAGAATTCGAACCTGGCATCCTCTGTAAGATATTTACAATATGAGGATGTCCGGGCGAGTTATGAAGGGTCGAGGCGTGTTAATGTAAGAGAAGGTAGCAGCTGCTGTACTAACTTGATTTAGAGATTTTTGAGATTTTACTACAACTTATTGAGCGGCCATTACGTGAGATAAGCTGGCGGCCAGCCAGTGATTATAGTGCGCCAAGTGCAGGTAGATTTACCTCGTGCAAGAAGCACATTGTCTGAAGTACACGTCTTTATAATATACAATAAATTCAAAAACAGAATTTAACATTAACATACTGAAAAATTTAAAATAAAAAAAGAAATGTGGTGTCGTGGGACACCAGGTAGGAACGAAGTTCCTTTGGCTAAAAAGAAATGTATTATACACTACTCGCTTGTGTATGCGACTGTCGCGCCTGCGCACGTCTCATTTAACGCTTTTTATTCCACGCACTTTTTCTTACGGTTTTACTATCACATTTTTTTTTCAGTTCGGTCGCGCAGCAAAATTCCTATCCCTTCCAAGCCTGCCGTAAGGAACTTTGTTCCAAAATATTGAAATTTGTTCCAATATATAAAAGTTGTTTATTCTAGTCTATTAATATAATAGAACTATTTATTTCTAATAAAAGTCTCTCTTTCTTTATTGCATATTCTAGTAACGAGCCCTGTCTATACTTAAATAACATTGCATACCTGATCGGCGACCAACCTTTATCCGCATATGTTTCACAAAAAATATTTTTCCATATCGCCCATTCTGAATTTATTGTATACTTTATAAGCATAGAACTATACCAATCTAAACAAGAATCTTCTAAAAATAACCTAAAAATTTCAATTTTTTTTATATCTTCTTCTATTCCCATACGAACACATTCCGCCTCAAAAGTAGTCATCCACTGAGACACATTAGTAATCTTGCTATTGAATTTTTCCAAAACAAATTTTTCTATTATTTTTCCAATATTAAAAGATTTTAAATTTTGTGAGTCTTTCTTCATTTCAGCGAAGCGTTCCATAATTTTTATTAAAGAATCTTCGGAAATTCCTGTGGATATTTGTGCTTTTGTTTGTTCCTCTAATAGATACCCCATAAATTGTTTGTTACCATCTTCATCACAGTATACAGCTTTCATCTCTGGATTCATGGATATCCACACCAGTCGTTTCTCGTGCCGTTTTTGTAATGTGGACCTTACTTTTTGAAAGATTTGTGTATGTGTAATTACATCATGTAATTTTACAGGTTGTAACTTATCTGGAATCGTAAAGGTCCGTCCGTCTAAATCTGTGATTGTCGTCACACAAATAATATTTGTTTTCATATCTTCGCTGGCTTTGACCATAAACTCAAATCTTAATTTATCCATTATTCCTGGTAAGCAGCTGCAGAAATGTTGTTTTATAATATGTTATTATCCTTAGATAATAATATTATGGTGAAAAATTAAAACTATAATTGCGTTGCTCTGAAAAGAGATTTTATTTTATAATACTTATAATTTAATAATTTTACAAAACATTCTTTACAATTAAATATTTACAAAAATCTTACCTGAAAAGAGAAACAACATTTAAAGCTATTGTTTCACCAGTATTAATTTAACAATATATATAATTATAATGAAACAACTTTTACGGATTTTATCGCGGTTTATTTAGTTTTTTACAATCCCGACGTTTCGGACACTTTACAGCGACCATGGTCACGGGAGGACTAAACAGCTCCATGGCAACAGACGAGTTCTATCTTTAAATATATATATACATTATAAAGATATTAAAAATATTAAACCTATTTAAATGAAGTGTAACACTTTATTTACATACACACATAAATTACATAATTTACACGTCAAAATATAATGCACACTAAAAATAATATAACATACTGTTGCCCGCGGCTTTACCCATGATTATTATAAAGCATGTTCCGCTTAGTTACACTTAGTGCCATCTTAAAACAATTTCGAATTTAGAATCGATATAGTGAATTTTTAATTAATTCGTAACAAATATACAAATCTTCTCTGCTTTTTAAGCGAAGACAGTTTTAACGTACCTAACCCTGAGATCGTATCAAAGAGTTATTTGATTACTAATAACTATACTGGCTATACAAGGTAACGAACGGTGGGCCAAGCCCGTTCAAAAATAGTGTCACATTACAAGCAGTCGATATAATTACAGAAATGTCACCTTAACGAACAGATTTAAAAAAAAACTTAACTTACAAGATGTCCTCGAAACATTAGCATTACTCTGTATTTTATTTTGACTTTATATCATCATTATCAGCCTTTATCCATCTATCGGTGATCATAACGCCAAGACGACCGATCCCTTGTCACTCGCATCCAACACTGATGCGCTACTGCACGGAGATCGTCTTCCCACTTTTTACACTATTACTAAATGTAATAGGCAAAGTCAGGCGCTATTACTATATTTTAATGTATTCCAGCCTCCGTCCACTTACGATATTAGTTCGGAACCGAAAGCTGACTCGCCGACTAAACTTTGACAGAGGAATAATTTTTGTAAGTTATTCCGTGTTTCAATAAAACGCTTACGTATGTTAAACTATCATACTAGAGTTTTGTGAAGTTATCAACTGTGAAAACGTTTTTATTTAAAAGCTAAAATGTTGAACAAAATTTATTTTATCTCACTTCATCAATTGATAATAATATTTTTTTTTTCGCGTTTTTTATTAGCTTCACTTCTAAGTAATCTGTAACGTTTAAGTGCGATTTTGACCCACTATAAACGGCCAGATTTCGTTTAATCTTTGTAGATCAATCGAGTACTGATCACAATACACTCATTCGATAAGATTATTACATTTTTCAATTAGCAAAAGTGTGTTTTATAGTTTTCGTTTTGTAATTATTAATAATTGTATATTATTATGTACACCAAGATGACCAATCCCTTGCCACTCGTATCCAACACTGCACCAGGGGGCCTAGCCAAAATTCCAGTAAGATAGCGTTAGCGAAGTTCGAAATGATAAAATGTATAGGATGGTCCACGTGATTAAGCGCGGCCTTATGTCAATCCCATAAATTTTATCATTTTCGAACTTCGCTAACGCTTTCTTAATGGCATTTCGGCTAGGCCCCCTGGATCGTAATACATTTACCTACACATAATATTATATGCACATATAAAATAAAAATTACGATAAGGCTGTGGACCCCGACTTTTCTCGAAATTTCGACGGTTTCCATAGGTTCATAGAGACGTTAATGCTTATAAATGTAACGAACTTCCTTGACTTCTCTTAAATCTTATATCAACTTAAGACTGTGCCATAACTTACACCCTAATAAAAGGGAACCTTGTTCCAGTAACAGGCTTTGAATCACAAGTATGTGACCTTCGTAAAAGTTTTTTTTTTAACGTTTTACTATCGGAACATACGCTACAATAAACTTTTATTGCTGCTTCTTAGAAATCCTTCCTACGTTCACTATTTTTTATTTGTTTCTATATTGATATACGCGGATGGTTCAATTTGAAATTTAAGAAAATCGTGTTCAGACCCTAAAATAGAGCATGGAAGCGATTTTCCTTAGATTATCATTTAAAAATAAAAATATATGTTAAAACATACAATTAAAATAAACTACACTACAGCACAAGTAAACAATATTATTTTTTTCCAATTCGCTAGATAAGTAGCACTACTATCGTTTCTAAAAATTTCAAAGTATTCATCATTATCATCATTAGCCTTTATCCGTCTACTGCTGAACATAGGCCTCCCTCAATGAACGCCAAGACGACCCTTGCTACTCGCATCCAAGGCGGACCGGCCACTGCACGGAGATCGTCATCCCATCTGGTTAATGGCCGACCAACACTTTGTCTACCTAAACGCGGCCTCCACTCTTGAACCTTATTGGCCCATCAGCCATCCGTTCTTCTGAGTGCGTGACCAGCCCATTGCCACTTCAACGTGCGTATTCTTCGCGTGATATCGGTAACTTTAGTTTTTTGGCGGAGGTCTTCATATCGAATCCTATCTGCCAAAGAAACAACCAGCATAGCACGCTCCATAGCACGTTAAGCTACGGCAAACTTGCGGACCAGTCGTAAATTAAGAGGCTACGTTTCGTCCCCGTAGGTCATCACGGGGAGAACGCATTGGTTGATGACTTTTGTCTTCAAACTCTGCGGTAGAGTTCGAAGTTCGAAGTATTAATTCATGTAATTTGGGAATAAGTAGAAAAAAGGACAAAAATGCTCACTTCTTTAAGGCGCGGTCTTAGCTCAAAACTCACAAAACTGGGTTTTTTTGACGCTCCGATAAGAGGAAACCCAATGAATATAACTAATGCAAAAAATACAGACCATAGAAAAGGGTCTAAAGAAAATGTTTACGGTCATATAATATTAAATATTTGTTTAATATATCCAATAAAAATATCGTAATTTCCTTCTCAAAAATAAACTTAGACGTTGGAGTTCTCTGTATTTTCAGCGGTAACAACATATTTTTTTGTAAGAATATAATTAGAATATGATTTTATGAAGAATTCGTCCCAACAGATATTGAATTTAATGCGTATATTCTGAGTTATTAAAGAAAAACCCGCAAATTAAATGTTTATTTGCAACAGGGTTACACTTCTGCTTTGCCATTTTTAACCTTATTCAATGTGTGGTAAATGTAGCATTAGATTACGCGGTCATATTCATTCCCCGAGCGACGCTCGCGGTGGCTGCTCGTTCCCGGACGGTCTTCTTGTGACATAAAACTTCGTGGTTTATGTGTAAATTGTAAAAATTTATTGGAATATTTGGGAAAGTATAAGATGGATAATAAGGCTATAATGTTTTTTTGTTGAAATATACGATATTGTGTAATTTGAGTAATTGCACAAACATAACATTCTAAATCCAAAAACATATTGTGGCATTCTATTTATATGCGCATAGAATACATATTTGAATGCGCTAGGTGCAAGCGTGGTTTGTCTGCTACGTCGATCGACCGTATCGGTCATGGCTTGCATAGTAAACTTAACATGAACGAATATTTTGTATAATATCATGTTTTCTTTTTAAGATCAACAAAACGAATCATCATCATCCTTTATCCGTCCACTGCTGAACATAGGCCCCTTCTAATGATTGCCAAGACGACCGATCTACCGATCTCTTGCCACTCGAATACAACAAGAACAATATACCATCATCATCATCAGCCTTTATCCGTCCACAGCTGAACTTAGACCTCTCCTAATGAACGCCAAGACCACCGATCTACCGATCTCTTGCCACTCGAATACAACAAGAACAATATACCATCATCATCATCAGCCTTTATCCGTCCACAGCTGAACTTAGACCTCTCCTAATGAACGCCAAGACGACCGATCTACCGATCTCTTGCCACTCGAATACAACAAGAACAATATACCATCATCATCATCAGCCTTTATCCGTCCACAGCTGAACTTAGACCTCTCCTAATGAACGCCAAGACCACCGATCTACCGATCTCTTGCCACTCGAATACAACAAGAACAATATACCATCATCATCATCAGCCTTTATCCATCCACTGCTGAACTTAGACCTCTCCTAATGAACGCCAAGACGACCGATCTACCGATCTCTTGCCACTCGAATACAACAAGAACAATATACCAGCATCATCATCAGCCTTTATCCGTCCACAGCTGAACTTAGATCTCTCCTAATGAACGCCAAGACGACCGATTTACCGATCTCTTGCCACTCGAATACAACAAGAACAATATACCATCATCATCATCAGCCTTTATCCGTCCACAGCTGAACTTAGACCTCTCCTAATGAACGCCAAGACGACCGATCTACCGATCTCTTGCCACTCGAATACAACAAGAACAATATACCATCATCATTATCATCCTTTATCCGTCCACAGCTGACAAAATACAAAATATTCAATAAACCAAATTGGATACTTTGCAATCATTTTTTACCACAATATTTTTTTATGGAATTGGTTTATTTCACATAAGTACATAGGTAGACGAAATGTTGGTTGGTCATTTTAACCAGGTGGGAAGACGTTCTCTCTCGACGTTTGCTCACTTATCATCATCATCATCAGCCTATATCCGTCCACTGCCGAACATTGACCTCCCTCAATGAACGCCAAGACGGCTGATCCCGTGCTACTCTTATCAGGCAGCAGTGCCGCCGATGCGATTTCATCATCATCTGCGATTGTCAATCCACCTGCTCTGCGTGGCAGTTATGAGCAAAGGCGAAGTACAGATAACAGCTTAATTACATATAATTATTGTTAGTAATTATGAGGGAACGCAGAGCAGACACAGACGCCTTTTCTACAGATGTAGAGCTTCTCTCGAAGCAGATCCGCAAACTAATACGCCGAGATCTTCGCTGCTCAAATACGCAACGGATTACCGAAGCAATTGAGCAGAATAGAGGGTCGAAGGTTTTTGTGGAGAAGCTCGGGAGAAGCCATCTGTCGAAGATTAGGACCGTTTCTGGCGCAACCGTTTCTTCAAAGCCTGAGATCTTATCGGAGATCGAAGATTTCTATGGCAAATTGTATGCGTCTCACGCTCCTTAACCCGATCCCCGGAACCACGATCCGCGTGCCAGCCTAACACGACACCTCTCCGGCGATGCTAAGCTTTTGACTCTGTCGAAACCTGGGCTGTTCTGGAAGCTCTGCAGCGATGTCAGGTCGATTGGCGAGACGTCGAAGTGATGAGAGGATTATACGAAGCCGCCTTTATGTCCGTGATTCCGGGAGGTCAAACAAGACCAATCCAACTGCATCGAGTTGTGCGACAGGGGGATGTTCTTTCCCCAAAACTGTTCACAAATGCTTTGGAGTACGTCTTCAAGACCTTAAACTGGGCAGAATGTGGCATAAACATTAACGGCGAGTATCTCTCACACCTTCGTTTCGCCGACGATATCGTTATATTGGCCGAGTCGCTGGAGGGTTTGCGGGAGATGCTGCACAGTCTAAATGAATCCTCCGGGCCTTAGGATGAGCTTGGACAAGACGAAAGTCATGTTCAATGAGCACGTTCTCCCTAGGCCTGTTAACGTCGATGGCAAAACTCTCGAAGTCGTGCAAGAGTATGTCTACCTTGGGCATACTTTGCAGCTAGGTCGACAAAACTTCGAAAGGGAAGCCGATAGGAGGATTCAATTAGGATGGGCAGCATTTAGGAAGCTTCGCCATATTATTACGTCGTCTATACCGCAGAGTTTGAAGACGAAAGTCTTCAACCGATGCGTTCTCCCCGTGATGACCTACGGGGCCAAAACGTGGCCTCTTAATTTACGACTGGTCCGCAAGTTTGCCGTAGCTCAACGTGCTGTGGAGCGTGCTATGCTGGGTGTTTCTTTGGCAGATAGAATTCGAAACGAAGACCTTCGCCAGAGAACTAAAGTTACCGATATCACGCGAAAAATAAGCACGTTGAAGTGGCAATGGGCTGGTCACGCACTCAGAATAACGGATGGCCGATAGGCCGTTAAGGTTCAAGAGTGGAGGCCGCGCTTAGGTAGACGAAGTGTTGGTCGGCCATTAACCAGATGGGAAGACGATCTCCGTGCAGTGGCAGGTCCGCGTTGGATGCTAGTAGCAAGGGATCGGTCGTCTTGGCGTTCGTTGAGGGAGGCCTATGTTCAGCAGTGGACGGATAATCATCATCGGTTCAAGACTTTCGTCTTCAAACTCTGCGGTATAGACGACGTGAGAATATGGCGAAGCTATCTAAATGCTGCCCAATCTAATTGAATCGTCCTATGGGCTTATTTAGGATACTATTATTATATATTCCACCATACTTTAATCATATTATTACACCTATCAGAGTTGATACACCATGGCCTTAGACACCAGACCATAAGCGTAGCCAGCCTTGGGCTCAACGTGGGGCAACAAAGGGGTTTTTTTTAAGTAAGCCGTTTGGGCTGCATCTATGCCAATTTGTTAATCTGTAAATTTTAAGGGTTTTCGGACCCGCTTTTTGTTTTGATCGCACTTTTTTTATGTAGACTAATTTTTTGATATTATGAATGAATGAATGAATGAATGAATATACTTTATTGTGCACACATTACTACAACATAAATAAATGGCATAATAACAAAACAAAAATTATGATTGTTGTTAATATTAGAAAAAAATGTTTTATGTTTAATTAGGCACCCTATAGGTGCCAGGGTGGGGCAAGCGCCCCAGCTTGCCCCAGTGTGGCTACGCCCATGCACCAAACAACCGCCAGTTCGAATCATGGCAACACGATTTATTTTCTTGTGCATTAATTTGATTTTGCCATATCTCCTAAAGTATTCATTTAATTTGCATGATGTAAAGGGCAAAAATAATCTTCATGAAGTGCAGATGCCAATTTACTCATTTAAAATGGGATTCATACCGCATTCGTGTAAATAACTTTCAAACTATCACGTTATAGTTGCCCATTTTGTAAAGTATTAAATGGATATAGTATAATATTCCTAAGAGATAGACATATGTTATCGCGGACTTTTTTGTAGGCCTATTTAAGATATACAATTTCATAACCATACATTATTTTGTTATATCTCAAAGGGTTTAGGCAGCGTTTACGTTGAAAACTCCCAGACGGCCTATTTTTTCCGACACCTCCAACAATTATAGTTATAACTTAGATAATGTATATGTCGCAGTCATCTGGTTGAATCAGTCATTTGATTGTATCATTAGCGCGTTAATTAAATGACGACATTTAATTGAATGACTAGGCCGAACGTTGATTGAACAAGCGTCGCTCATCGTCCAACTAGATAGCGGATATAGCCTTTTGAACAGAGCGGACGTAAAATCAGTCAGGTGATTGGAATTTAGTTCATTTTTTAACCACCGCGGCGTTAGTAGTCACTAAAACAAACTTGGCGTAAAACAGCTCGCGCAGATAGCTAGAAACTGATCCTATGATTATAAATTTTTCGTTTTTTTTTACCTAAACTCTCATTTCACAAGGTGACAAAGACTTAAGTTAAAAACTTTCTGGAGTCATAGAGACTTCAATATTTTAATACATTACTTTTAAAAAAATATCATATATTTTTAGCCCATCATAAGACTTAAAATACAATATAAAATCATAATGTTCATTGCTCATTTTTGTTATGTAAAGGAAACTACCTTTTGAGTTGCGAACTTATGGTCACTCTAAAAACATTACAAAGTCTGCTATATCCCATTCAACGACAATGCTAAATGAGGTTCAGTCAAGACTGATTCAACCAGATGACTGCGACATATATAAAAACTTAATAAATCTACACTAATATAATTATCTACAAAAAAGTCCGCGACACGCTATACCTATCTATGTCGAGTGAGGCACAATAACCATTTTTTTATTTAGATATTTTGAATTTTTTTTGGACTACATTTAAACGCGTTTATTTTACTCATGCTTTGGATCCTTATCAAAATAAATTATTTCATCACTAAGTACAGTTTATGTAAATAATATTTCGACTTTGAATGATTAAAATTGGACGTTCGGTTTTGAAGTTATGGCGAAATCTATCTACACTAATATTATAAAGAGGAAAACTTTGTTTGTTTGGTTGTAATAAATAGGCTCATAAAGTACTAGACCGATTTCAAAAATTCTTTCACCATTCGAAACCTACATTATCCACGAGTAACATAGGCTGAATTTTATTCTGGAAAAAACAGGGTTCCGTAAGATATTTGGGTTTTTCAGACACGAGGTGTAAAAAATCAACCAGAAAAGTTACTTATTTTGCGTACGCTGCCTAAACTATAAGAGATAAAACCATAAAATGTTCTAATTAATTGTAGATCTTATAATTATCTACAAAAAAGTCCACGACACACTATAGTGTACAGTACAGTGTGTAGGTATACCTATCTATGTCGAGTGAGGCACAACAACCATATTTTATTCAGAAATTTTGATTTTTTTGGACTACATTTAAACGAGTTTATTTTACTCTTGCTTTTAATCCTTACTAGCTGTTGCCCGCAGCGTTGCCTGCGTTAACTAAGATTTACGACGGGATCTTAACGGGGTGATATTATATGACCTAACCTTTCTTGATAAATATGTAACACTGAAAGAACCTTTCAAATCCGACCTAAGTTCCTGTGATTACTGTGATTAAACAAACAAACTCTTCAACTTTATATATTAGTACTAGCTGTTACCCGCAGCTTCGCCCGCGTGAACTTAGGTTACGAATTTATCATGTTTGATGACGATCATTTTCCATTTCAATAATGACTAAGTTTTTGTATTAAAATTGATATATGTTATCTTGAACATAAAGACATATTATATTCCTATGCAGAATTTCTGCATGCATATTTACTATTTAGGATACTATTACATATTACTCGCATCCACTGCCCTCTCAAATCACGGCAACACTATTTATTTTCTTGCGTATTATTTTGATATTGCCATATCTTCTAAAGTATTCATTTAATTTTCATGATGTAAAGGGTAAAAATAATCTTCATTATGTGCTCCAGCTAATTAACTGATTTAAAATGATAAGGATTCATACCGTATTTTTGTAAATAACTTTCAAATTATCGCGTTATAATTGTCCATTTTTTAAAGTATTAAGTAGATATAGTATGATATCCCAAACAGATAGATATATGCCATCGCGGACTTTTTTGTAGACCTATTTAAGACACACAATTCCACAATACATTATTTTGATATATATCAAAGGGTTTAGGCAGCGTTTTCGTTGGAAACTCCTAGACGGCCAATTTTGTTCCGAAACCTCCAACAATTATTGTTATATCTTAGCCAATGTATATAGAAACTTAATAAATTATGTACATAAACCTTCCTCTTGAATTGTCCTATCCAATAAAGTAAACCGCATCAAAATCCGTTGCGTAGTTATAAAGATTTAAGCGTACAAAGGGATATAGGGACAGAAAAAGCGACTTTGTTTTATAATATGTAGTGATAGTGAAGATATGAAGCTAAAGAGTTTGTTTATTTGAACGCGCTAATCTCAGGAACTATCGGTCGGATTTTAATGAAACATTTCAGTGTTCGATAGCCCATTTATCGGTAAAGATATATCATCCCGCTAAGATCCCGTTGTAAATCTTAGTTAATTATGTAGTGATATGAGTAGGAAATGTCTGATTACTTTGTAAAAAAAATAATTTTATTTTTTGTTTTTTCTTTTATTTAACTAATGATTGTAACTATCTATTATAAACATAAAAGTGTATGCATTTATGCTGGTGGTTACGCTTTTTTATTTTGAATAAGTATAACACCCATGTTTACTCTGCTCGTTGCGTATAACCATGCATCTTTCTGTGAGCAAAAATGGTTGATGGCGCGTGTGTGTGTGTTACCGTATCGCGCGTAGATATGCGGTTGTGTGAGTGAAATCGCATTTTTAAATCGTACTAAGACCGCGCCTTAAAATAAGAATCTATCGGGGAAACTTTATACGTGTTTTCCTGTTCCGTTACCGTTCCATACAATATAATATGATGAAAAATAATAATACACACTTTCATTCACATAGTTAGCTTAATATACATTACATAGATTCTAAACTTTAATCTACGTACTGAGGAGAAGGCGGCTCCGCTCGTGCTGACCAGTACTAAGCAGCGCTGGTGTTCAGCCCTTCCCAACATATTTTATATTAGTACTTTTACTAAGGGCCTGTTTCACAACCTCCAGATAGTCAAAGTCAAAGTCAAAAATTTTATTCAAAATAGTACTATCGAAGTATCTTTTTGAAGGTCAATTGAGTCTACCACCGGTTCCAAAGCAAGTCCACTGAGAAGAACCGGCGAAACAAACTCAGTGGAACTAGTCTTTTCAAGTACAATATTACAAAAAATAATAATAATAACAATACATACTACTATAGTAGTATAGTATATAAGAAGAATTCAGCAAGAAACTCTGTTGGGTTGCTCCTTTCAAAATATAGTTTACATTTTTTTATAAACATACATACTAAATTACATACATTATGACTATAACACATTTATTACAGTCTTATACACACTATCCTAAGATAAGTAAATAAGTACTTAAATAAATTTAGACCCCGCAATATCCAAAACAAGTTACTAAACTAGTTACTTCTACTTATCCAAGATAAGTTCCGAATAGGCTATTCGCAACATATTTGACAGATACTCCATATTCTATCTGTTGTGAATAGTCTATTCGGCACTTATCTGGAAATTGTGAAACAGGTCCTAAGCCATGAAAAATGTTTGAAGGTTTTTAGTATCTGTCTTAGAATTACTGCGTTGTTGTTAGCTGCGTTTAGGTAGCTTAATAGACTAACGCTATGTCTAGGCGTTAGTCTATTAAGCAGACATGCAAAGGGCAGTGGCCGATCCAGGGGCAATTCTGAGATTAACTTCTAATTTTGTAATCACCATAGAATTAGTTCTGAATTTAAAATAACAGATAATAGATAAAGTGTGCTGTAAACAGGTCCCTCAAATTTACACGATCGGTCGTCTTGGCGGTCATTGACAGGGGCCTTGAGGATAAATGCCGATGATGATGATTACTGTGTTAAGATCGATATAATTTATTCATAACTATTTGCTCGTGGTTTTTGACTGAAACTGACTGAAATATTCTGGAGTGGAAACTAGGATTTGAATGGCGTCCCTCATATAATATTCATGTCTTTGGAAAGTTTTATACGAATCATAATATTATAATCTGAAAGACTTTGGTATTTTTGCATTTAATATATACTGGCGCCCGGTTTCTGAAAGGCTGATCAACGCAAAAATTTACTAATCAATTGACAAACCGGTTTTTAAGTGTCGAATGAGTAACTAGAAGCATGGTTAAATTACTTAATTAGATCAGCTTGTCAGTTGACATAACAACTACAATGAAAAGCTGTCAAATTTGACTTTAAAACCTCTGTGGCTCAATGGTTAGCGCGTTGGCACTTGGCGTCGAGGTAGCGGGTTCGAGTCATGCCAGAGAACAAAAAGTTTATGTGTTCCTGAGTCATGGATGCGTATTAAATAATAACAATCTTTTCTAATAAAAATAATGTAATAGCAAACTAACCCATATATACCCAATAATAATTTCTTCACAAGTTCTTAGGAAACTCACCACGGGACCAGTTTGAAGTGGTGTAAAAGCGTCCATAAATATTAAAAAAATACATCCATATAAAGATATTAAAGCAGTGTACTTGGTTCACTATAAATAACTCTCTGGGTCTAGGAGGATTTAATATCTAAAAATAAAAGCTATTATCAACGCTAGCAAGAATATATTATAAGGTAGAGAACTAATTTGTTCGAGAACACAGACTACTTAGTATATCTACAGACGGTAATCTCCCATACAAAATTTCTCGCATTCCGGCTTTAATTATTGAATATCAACTTTTTTCAATTTGACGCTTAAGCTATGGATACAAGGATTTTTAGACATTCGACGGAAGCTATGGATACAAGGATTTTAGCCTCGTTAAACGCTAGAATTACGCTACCCTTAATTATTATTTAATTTATTAATTATTTGGATTTATTTAATAGTATAAAATGGTAAATAAGAGACATTTTACCATCAACCCTTATATGTCCCACTGCTGGGCACGGGTCTCCTCCTCGAAATCAGGCGAGGAGGGTAATGGGCCAATAGTCCACCGCGCTGGCCCAGTGCGGGTTGGTGAACTTCACATACCTTCAAAGACATTCAATCTCATCAGGCATGCAGGTTTCCTCACGATGTTTTCCTTCACCGGTGAGCGAACGATGGTCCCGTGTGCACTTAGAAATTTAGAAAAACCCATTTCAAGGCACACACGGACGGGTCAGGATCGAACCCGGAACCCCTCGCGTAAGAGTCCGAGTCCGTCCACCACTGGACCACCGTCGCTCAGAGACATTTTATTTAATTATTATTTTTATTTATCGGTAAAAAAAGTTTTCTTAACAATAATAATTACATAATAATATATTACACATAATAACAATTACAACAATGATGATAATTATAAATATATCATAATAATAATAAAAACCTTCATTTCAGACTACATGCTGCTTACATACAACTAATATACATTTTTTGTTTCTTTTAGTCTGTTCTGTCTGTCTTACGTTTTTGGCAAAAGCCTCCTCCATTTCTTTCCACCTTGTACAAGTTGTACTGATGTAACTTAATATTTACTGTACATCAAATCAAAATATTTTGTTTTACATCAGTACTTGTTATAAGTGCATCTGTAGATGACAAAAGCGTTGTTTCCATGGAAAAGAACCAGCTAGAAACTACATGGTTACTCTTTTCAAATCAGGGTATTACAATATTATTATGTATTAAGTACTTAAGTATGGGGGACAGTGTAGGCCCAAAAATAAGTAATCACTTGTTGCTAACTAAAAAAAAATTAAGATAATTATAACAAAAGTTTACAAGCATCTGAGTATCTATAAAAATCTACAATGTTCCCACATTCACAAAAGTAGGTAAAAATAACATATAATGTCATCAATGCTATTGTAACTATTCTGAGCAAAAGGTGGAAAAAAAATGAACTGAAAATTATTGTTAAAATCTGAAAAAAGTAATTGAAAAGAGAATAAATCTAAGACTTAATCCAACAACCTAACTAGCTTTGGATTACCAATCGAAAATCAATTCAATTAAATTGATGTTTCAATTAATAATTCAATTGGTTCTTCTCAAATGAGAGGCCTTCTTCAATGGCTTCAGAGCAAGCCCAATGGCTAGCTTTGGAGCCAGTGTTAATTAAATATCTGTGTAATTACCAAAATTCAAAATCAATTGAATTACCACCATTGCAGTGATGAAGGCCTCTCATTGGAGAAGAACCTGTGAAACAAATTCAGTAAAACCAATTTTTCAAATGTTACATAAATAATAACTTACAGTTACAGCACAATTAGTAAATAAACCAGAAAATGAAACATGATCATATTTGTTATACATTTACATAAACATTTGAATGTTATAAGCTCTAATATTCTTACAGCTTTGTGACGAGAAGTTTCTTTCACTGTCCATCATAGATGTTTTTCATTCATTGCTTTTTAAATTAATTGGTTTTAATTATCTGACCATCATGATATCTGATCACATGTCCCATCTGCATGTGCACCTAAAAATAAATGTACTTTAGTTTTTCATATAACTTACAGTTACAGCACAATTAGTAAATAAACTAGAAAATCAAACATTATAAAATTTGTTATAGGTTTACAAAAGCATTTGAATGTTATAGGCTTTAATATACTTACAGCTTTGTTTTTCTTGAATTGTTTTCTTATATAAACTGGCTTTTATTATATGACTAGTCTGGCTCACTCATCTTTCATCTGCATAAATACACCTAATAATGCATAGCTTTCGTTTTTTATATAGGTAAACTTCAACTATTAAACAAATCTTCATTGTTAGTGTAATCTTTATAAAACTACAGAGTGACTGCCACTGTTTAACTTAATACTTGTCTGCTTATCACCTGCAATTAAAATTTCTTTTACATACACAGTATTTAACTAAGTTAGTAGTTTAGTACCCTAACCAATGCCTATTTTAAAGTTTGGTGTTTTATGCATGCTAAAGCTTCAAAATATAATTGAACAAATTTGCAATATTCTACTTTAATAGTCATGACATGCATTGAGAAAGGCCTATTTCTAGTGTAGAGTGAGATTGTAAGAGTAGACAGATTAAAGACAATAAATGACGATTATAAGAACACCAAAAAGGTATACTAAATTCTATTTCTCTTGTTTTAAATTTTATTTTAAAAATGCTTTTTGCTGTATTAATGGCAAATCTTTATTATCTTCTAGATTACACCAATTAAATACTGTTAACCTAAGACTTAATATATATAAAAAATCCAAAACAGCACTTGTGTAGTTCATAATCAAAAACATCAAATGTATATACTTTAATTTAACTATGTCTTTTAGGTTTTTCATCATACAAGATGTGTGGGGTCTTCTTTCTAAGTATTCATTTGCTTCTTGAATTACATAACCAAAACATAAGGAAAACATCTTGAAACCTGCATGAGGTTTTAAGATGTTTTCCTTCACTGATACGATCCGATCGGTAAAATTTATTGTAGGACTCTAATATTTTTTGCCTTAGTTCATACACAACTAACTTTGAATATTTTGATCATGCTATCTCCACTACTTCGAAGAAATATTTAAAAATATCTTGATCATGCTTTTTCTTGAATTAGTAGCAATATTCATTTTAAATAAAATGATCATATTGTGTTTTGTTTAAACATAGATTTTTATTTAATAACTGTTAAGTTCACTAATCTGTAAAATCAAAAAACTACCATTGACTTACGTTCAATCCTTATGTTTCTTTATAGGTTCAGATAATGAGTGATTACGTTTAATTTAATTATGGTATTCATGTTTTTTAGCATATTAATTTAAGAAAAATATTATTGTTTTCTTAAGTTTACGCGAATTTCACTCATTATAATGAAACAACTTTTACGGATTTTATCGCGATAAAATCCGTAAAAGTTGTTTCATTATAAAAATATTATTATCAATTTAGTTAAAAATCGTAAATCGTAATGGCGGATCCGGGTTTTTAGACATTTAAAACAAAATATGGCGTCGCATGTCATGGCGTCGAAAAAGTGTGACGTCACAGAGAACTGTCAAACTCAATAATTCACGGTGCTCTTTGGTAGCGGAATGCGAGGATTTTTTGTTCGAAGTGTACCCCCCGTGTTCGAGAATATTCTTACCTTTTTAATTTTAATCTAGGCAAAGAAATATTATCCACAAAGCCTTATATGATCTCTTAACATGACAACTAGTGCTATAAGGCTTTACAGTGTTGATGAATTTATTATGGACAGAATTAGCATAGACTTGACTTGATTACTTTGACATTAATTATGAATTTTAACAATTGTTTGTAGTACTATATTTATGTTATTTGTATTAAATAATTTATAGGTCAAAAGATTTATCGTAATAACATATTTTTTTTCTCTCTGTAACTCATCATATGGTAGAATCTAAATAACGAACTTATTAATAGCTATGTATTTTAATCCTAATATTTTCAAGTTATCAAACAAATGTAAGACCAAATATTAAAATATATCACAAACTTTATGTTGTTTATTGAAATAACTTGGCATAATATAATTTGAAGGGTATTTTTAATAAAGAACTACATTATTTGTGATGAAATAAATTATTATTATTATAGTAATTGCTGTTTTCTTTAGGTCTTACATTATTCATGATTATCATCACTTTTTTCTTTCATGACGTTATACCTACTGATGAATGTCGGGGTGTCGAGGAAGAGTTTCCTGACATCATCACCAGTTGGCTCAACTGGAGAACCTCGTTTGAGGCCACCTGAGCGTGGAACGTGTTCAACCCCATATGTGTCTATTTTATAACCCTCAACCATCTCCGGCTAAGCCTTCTCCTTGCCTCGGTAAATGCTGCAATACCTTCTGCTGTTCCATGTAGATCTTGCGCAGTCACTCTTTCGTAACTACAATATATCTATGGACGCTCTTACACTGCGTCAATCTAGTCCCGTGGTACATTTCCGAAGAACTTGTGTTACGGGTACAAGACAACGGAAATAAAATATATTTAATACTTTTCATATTAATAATTTATTCAAGATTGTTATTATTAAATACACATCTGTTTAGGCATATTAGTGCATAAAGTTTTTATATATAATATTTTATTTACCATGCTGGCCGTTTTTATATTTGTTTAATTTTAAAAGTAATAAATAGAATAAATCTGACAGTTCTAGAGACTTCTGAATAAACGCTTAGAGGGAACATACGTACTTTCATTCCGTAAACCAACAATACCATCAAATCCTTTACAACATCCATGACCCAGGAACACAGAATGTTATAGTTTCGTGGCGGTATTCGAACCCGCTACCTTCGGGCTTGAGCGCCAACGCGCTAACCATTGAGCTACAGAGGTCGTCAAAATTACAATAATTTCATTCGTCTAATCTTCGAAAGTGGAATGTCTTCAATAAATTTTTTGTGACAAAATAATATGATACTCGTTTTGATTGTATATTGATATTACTGGTCGTAATTCGAGAATAGAATTTACATATAAACGCGTCTCCAGCTCTAGCGCTCTCTTAAGAAAAATTTTAAAAACATTTTACCGTACTGTAAAATAACAACTCCATTTCTGGAGCGGTTTTGACACATTCATAATGTGTATACGTAAAATAGTTTTGCGGTAAATAGTTTCGGGCACAAGTAGTTTGTTACTTGTGGTAGACTTATTGAAGTTAAGTTACGAGTTGGATTTACGTTGGAATATATTTCTGTAGCTTTAGTAATAGGTCATAGTGCAGTGATGAAAACAACAATAATATATCCAGCTTGTATGAATGGATAAGAACATTGATGTCAGCATGATAATAGATTTTCTTATTTTTGGAATTACGTTTTATAGGAATTCAAAATTCGTCATCATCGTCATCTAAATTAGTCTTTACTAGGACTCCATCAATGGACACCAAGACGGCTGATCCCTTGCCACTCGCATCCAACACGGACCGGCTACTGCGGTGAGATGATTCCCACCTGGTTAATCGCGGACCAACACTTCGTCTACTTAAACGCGGCCTCCACTCTTGAACCTTAATAGCCCATCGATCATAATTTATGTTCTTCTGAATGTATGACTAGCCCACTTAATTCAAAATTACTTTCATTATTAACTTATTGACTTGAGAAAAATAAGAATAAAAGTAAAAAAAAGTAAAGTATCAGCCCTTATATTTCTCACTGCTGGGCAAGGGTCTCCTCCTCGAAATCAGGCGAGGAGGATAATGATGAGATAGAAAAAACAAAAGTACTCGATAAAATTCCGAACTCACCAACATTTTGATTGATTTATAATTTTGGTAAGTTTTAACCTTTGAGCTTTCGAGTAAATAGCTTTCCAATCAGGTGCTTGGGTTTCAAGAAGCTGTAGTGTATATTAATCTCGCCAATGTATCAGGTCAAAGGCCTTTCATCTCAGACGGTAAGCGATAGCTTTTAATTACTCCCGTTCAAACAGTTTGCATCTAAGATTGCATTTACTGAAATACAGTAAAATTAATCCATACTAGTGATGAAAGAAAATGCAAAGTCACTGTTAGTGTCCTTTTGATACAGACCGCTGATCAAATTTCAATAAAGTATACGAGATAGATTTACGATCGTGGCTATCTAAATAATAATTTTAGTTTGTGTATTTCTGCAATAGTATATTTTATTACAAGTGCGGAAAGCCTGTCATTGCAATGAGTTCCGACAAATGTCGACCAGAGCCGAGGCGCAGTCGAAGGTGAGGGTTGACAGTCGGAACAAGTTGCAATGACGGTTCCGCACGTGTACTGAACGACTATTTTTAATACAGTTGCGAAAAAATTAAGCTATTTAATAAAATTATAAAAATGCAAAAAGGCGCCGAATGTAAAAGAATAAGAGCAGAGATTTTTTTTTCACCCATTCTGGGTAGGCAAAGGGAACTGTGCCCATACAGCCAAGTCTTCAGTGGAATTGTTTTATTGATATGAAATAAAAATGAAATTTGAAAAAATGAAACCTAACCTAACTCATTTAATCAAATCATTAAATCTGATATTGAAACAATATGGTAGCTTTTTTTAAATACATATTTGTAAAAACTTAGTGGTTGGTTTTTTTTTTATTTTTAATATACTTTATTTTGGACAGTTGGGAAAGAGAACGCACGCGTTCGGAAAAGGTAAAGAAAAAGCACGAGTGTGTAATAGCCCACTTTTCGAACGCTATACGTCCCTGCAATACGCTACTTTTTGAGCAACTGTATTAAAAAATACTTATCACGATGCTGAGCAGTAACTGCTGTAGTTGAGAAAACAAAATGGCTACCAATCTAGGTCCCTATGGTTTTGCCCAGGCAATTTATGTTGCCTAACCTGAGACCTAAGTAAGTCTCAGTAGCAGTAATTACACTGTATGTGTTGCCTTTTCCTTTGAAACGCAGCATAGCTGTTTAATGGGAGAAATATACCAGATGCTGGTATCCGTGTAACCGGGAGCGCATCCCTCACAACGGTTAAGATTTCACTTGCATAATTTGAAGGAGTCGCGCGAACGAGTATTGAAAAGAACACATTCGAAAAAAATCTCAAAATATCCAGCTTAGCCTAAGTCAAAATCAAAATGTACTTTCAAAATAGTCAGTCATTTTTTTTTTATTAAAAATAGCGCAATCAAGTATCTTTTTGAACGTCAGTTGAGCCTACCACCGGTTCCAAAGCAAGTCCACTGAGAAGAACCGGCGAAACAAACTCAGTGGAAATAATCTTTTCAAATTTTCTATTACAAAAAATGACATACATACTACTATACTAGTATAGTAAAAAACTCTGTTGGGTTGCTCTTTTCAAAATATTATAGTTCACTCTTTTTATAAACAGCAAAATAAAAGTAAAACACGTCATGCAAAATATCCTGTTTATTAATATTTTTTTAATAGTAGGGGGTTGTTGTTGTATGTACATAAGTCCCCCACTGGTAAAAATATCATGATCACCCCGAAAGCCGTTGTAAATCAACGTTTAACAGCTATTTACAATAAGCCCGCGCAGGCTGTTAATATTTTATGGGCCATTACGATTTATGATTTAGAATGCACAAAATATCCACGCTGACCCTTAACAAACGATGGTCCAAATAAAAAGGCCATTCCAGTGTTTTATGGCCGCAAGTATAAAGGCCGTAAGTATAAAGGCCGCGGAAGGAAGGGGACGCGGCCATTTATCTTCGAGCAGACGCCGTTAGGAGACTGCGAGGAACGCCCCTGGTGATACATATCTGCTGGATGCGCTTTTTGCCTTTTTTTTGTATTTTCCTATTTGCAATATTTTTGCAGAATTGCAATCCAATGATACTATCATAGTATCTTGTTAATCTTTCTTGATTAATTTTTCAACCAGACCTTAACGTTTTTATCACATTAACGGAATAAAATATTGCAGAATTATAAATTAACATTGTAATGCACTTCGTGTAAAGATGCAGTAGTAGAAAGATTTGTTACGACAATATTGTTTGAAAGAGATAGATGAAGATAAAAATCTTCTTCCCACTCACTCTATCCGCACTGGTGCTGAAACTTGTATTGTATTATTCTAAAATTATAATAATAAATAGTTAATTGAAATCAATCAAAGTTCTTCCTTAATCCATAATCAAGTGAAAGGTTTTATAAAGAATTTCTAAATTTTTACTATCTTTTTTTTACTATGTTCTTAAAATCTACGTATGCCTCTTCAGTAGGTTAAGTATCTATGTAATACCTAGTACGTCTGGACAACTCGAAGTCGAATAGTTTGTAACTGGAAAGATTAATGCTCGGAGTAAAAATGTTTTGGGGAATAGAGTCATTACACTAGATGTATATAATAATATGAGTGGGCAGTGTTTATGTGGATTCAACAAGTTGATTGGATTTTATAGAAACGATGCTACGACTAAAAATAATAAGGAAACAAAATATATTATCTACTATATTTAGGGGCGATTTTTCAATTGTCTGATAAACAGCGAGATAGTTACTTATTTCAGACATCATTTTGACAGCGATATATGGCTAATTCCATAGTTAACAAGATTTTAAATTTTTCAATTAACAGATCTCGAATTAATTGGCAGGCTCGAACTGCCAATTAAACTCTCTAAGGGCCTGTTTCACAATCTCCCTTTAAGTTCCCTATAGGCTATTGGCAACATATTTGACAGATGTTTGACAGATAGAGTATGGAGTATCTGTCAAACATCTGTCAAATATCTTGCCAATAGCCTATAGGGAACTTAAAGGGAGATTGTGAAACAGGCCCTAACAGAGGATTAAATTTAGCTGCCCATTGACACCCCAGCTAGCACGTTATCTGTAGATTAAAAAATAAACGTGTTTATTATATGATTTGGCTCTTAAATTGTAATTCTACGAATATTTATGATTGAAATGACCATGAAATAATGGAAGAACATTTATTTATTTCATTTATTTAAAATTTCGAAAAAAGTTTTTCCTATTCAACCTCCATGTAAATAAATAATTATAATTTTTAAATTATAAGACAATCGCTGTCATTGTTGCTTGTCAACAAGGAATTGTTTTATCTCTTTCTAAGATCTGTAAATGTCGATAAGCGCGTCTCGCTCGTATTTATTAAACAGTCAGTCAGATAACCAACAATTTTATAAATTTATCAGAGAATTTATCGAAAGAATAATAATTTTCTATTTTTCAAACTTCAGTTAATATTCAGATAGCTAGCTATCTGACATATTTTAGTAGGGCAGGGCACTACACTAGCTTCACGCGAGAGCGAGACGAGCTTGGTTACCATGACATCGGTTGTCATATATAAATTAACGAAAATTATTGTTATTTCGTTATTTCTAACATAATCCTAGCTTGGCCCTGTGCTAATATTTTCTTTTTGTTCAAATTATATCCATAAATTAAAAATATCCATTGTATTCATCGTATTACAATTTATGAGCGAAGTCATGTACACAAAATCAAATAATTAAAAGGTAAAAAAAACGTGCTAACTGGGGTATAAAAGGACAGCTAAATTTATAGCCTATCTACCGATCGAAAAATTGAAAATCTTATTAACTACGGAATTAATCCTAACTACCAGTCTATCTGACAATTGAAAAATCGGCCCTTAGTAGCGACATGTTCGTCACTAATAAGGTTTAGGAGGAGAGGCCGCGTTTAGGTAGTTCCCTAAACGCGGCCTTTACTGGTCTGTGTTGGTCGGCCATTAACCATGTGGGAAGACGATCTCCGTGCAGTGGCCGGTCCGTGTTGGATGCGAGTGGCAAGGATTTCGAAAACATAACAAGATTTTCTAAAAACCATATCAGACGCGTGAAACATCGATTTCAATAAAGTATCTACTTGAAATGTGTGAGACAAGAGTTTATCGCTACAGCCAAGGAATTTAATAACGCGGGTCACTGATTGATTCATGAGACCACGATGCTCCGTAAAGCCACCGACCGGCGCAAGGCACAAGAGATCTGCAGTCTTTATAGTAAAAGTTGCACATTAGAACTGGCCGAGAATTTGAGTCGTAGGTAATTTATGCGTTTATACCAGTAGTTTCCAGTTTCTTTTATTGATCGGGAACTACAAATTAAAAATAGTAGAAACATCAAAATAATATATACTTTAATCTAAGTATTTAACGTTATTGATCAAACGACTTAAAATTGCATTGTTAGTTAGTCAAAATTACGCGGATCTTTCTAGCTTTTGCTCACCACTCACACTCACCAGCGGTCCACTGGTTGGGAACCCTAAATTCATCCTGAGGCTAATAATCGAGGTACCTACAAGCACTGCAAAAATAGCACCCTATTTTTGCAGTGCTTGTAGGTAACTTACTTCAAACAACAATATCAACTTCGTTTCTTGTTTTTTTGTATATTTGTTACGCGCTACTCGATAACTATAAATGGATTTTCTGATCAACCTATTATTCCTCATTTTCTCTATTGAAGTGAACCTTCTAGTTATCTGATCGCACGGCATTCCCGTCTAGCTAGTATCTGTCAGTGCTTGGAAATCTCCT
Organism: Lycaena phlaeas; assembly: GCA_905333005.2. Classification (NCBI taxonomy): domain Eukaryota; kingdom Metazoa; phylum Arthropoda; class Insecta; order Lepidoptera; family Lycaenidae; genus Lycaena; species Lycaena phlaeas. The sequence continues at coordinate 14,360,966 of HG995180.1, read as the reverse complement.
TCACACTAGTTGGAAGTCATTTGGCCCCACATCTCTCCTCTTTTTTATTGTTATAATATTAGTTTAAAAGAGTTATCACTGTAATTGCTTAAGTTATTTGAAACGTCAATATATTAAATTTTCGTCTTTGACTAGCAGCGCCCTGCGGTTTCAAACGTGTACTTCCCATTCCCCTAAAAGTACGGTGATAAATTATAGCCTATATATTTTTGTTGTTTCATTAAAATACATTAGGTATGTAGTTTTTGCGTGAAAGAGCAAAAAACAATATCCATCCATTCACACATTCTTACAAACATTATATTAGTCGGAAGAAGAATACAGAAGTTTTAGAAGACAGTAATTATAAAATACAATTAGGAAACCAATAAATATCCGCTCAGCTCGTACGTTGCACCACACGGCAAGTGTAAGCCAGCTTTCAGCATTTGCATGGCGTTCGGGTTCCGCTTGTCCTTTTACCTGCTAATGCATAAACCACACACTAGTAACGTATACATTATGTATTACATACATGTATTTATTGCTTTTTAGAGTAACGTTCCTCAAAATTATAATACTTAAACCATTACCGATACTGAAATAACTTTTACGGGTTTAAGCGCGGCTTATTAATCGCAGGCAGCTTCAATATTCTCTGAATATTCACTTATCTTAGCAGCCTGTCTGTATTGAATGTGAGTGACAAGAGATGGGTCGTCTTGGCGTTTATTGGGGAATGAATATGTTGAGCACTAAACGGATCAAGGCTGATGATGATGATAATAATCTGCACAGACAAAACTTAAACATATTGTGGATTGCCCTAATTGATGTTGCATTCTCAAGACGACCTGAATCCAATATGAACGTGTCCTAAAGGGGATTGATTCGTTGGTTCACCGGAGCCTGAACCGAATCGCACTAACATCTTAATAACTGGTTAAAGCCATGCTAGAGCTCTGATTGATTCTAGATGATTGGCCTCAATTATATCTTGTATATATTGGCTTGTATTATATTATAATTACAAGCCAATCGACGGACGACGAACATCAACAATCACTTTACACTGATCACCATTACAGTTGGAACAACTATTTTATCATGAAAATGTTCGTATGTTAACCACTTGTTTGAAATTTCCCACCATATGGCTGCAAAGATAAGCTCAGAGTATCAAGTTGCGGGTAACAGCTAGGAGTAAACAAAGGTTTAGTTCCACAATAAAAAAGTCTAAAGTATTTAAAACGGGATATTTACATGTTACATGTTCTCGTGAACATGACATTCGTAGACAATGTCGAAATATCGAGCTCCGCAAAATAATATTAAAAAACATGGTAAATATCCCGTTTTAAATACTTTAAATAATGAAAATAACCATATTAATTTAAAATCCTATATAAAAAAGTCTAGTTTCAAAGAACATTCAAGAAATTTTCACTTTTGGAATTATTGATTTTACGAAAGTAATTTATTTTATCATTTAAATAATCACTTATATTTTAGCGGTAATATCATAATAACAACGATTAAATAAAATAGCCTACGAAACCAAACCCATATCTACAAAAGTATGACAACTTCATAATATTCAAAGTGGAAATACATGTATGCCTGATAAAAGTAAAGACCTTTGAAGGTGTTAAGTTTGCTAATCGTCACTGGATGAGCGCGCCATCATTATCATCAGCCTCAGCCTCCCAGACATTAAACAGCTTCCCTTAACGAACGCCAAGAACGCACAACTGCTTCTTAAATTTAAGAGCTTCGCTCTTCTCGGTGGAGCTTTTTCTATTCCTGTCTGCACTCCGCCCTTCTCTTAATCTCCTAATACGACACCACCATCAGTTTTTCCTTCACCTGGTCCATAAAACTTCTTCTCGGCCTGCCTCGCTTCCTTCTACCTTCTACCTTCCCTTCAATTATTCCTCTCATAAAGTGGTCGTGCCGTATCAAGTGTCCTAACATCTTTCCTCTTCTACTTCTACCATCGAAAAAAGGAAGAGGAACGCACAACAAACCATCTGATTTCTAGAAAGATACTTTTGTATATCTGTTTGTTCAATACAGTAACGATATTCTCATCACAAATTTTACAAACAGAATATAGACAAAGCATTCATACGTATCGCATATAAAAGGCGTCTAGTTTCCGGAGGAGTCATCGAGACGAGTTCGTGTATTCAATACTAAATCTGTTACGTCATCCACCAGGCTTAGCTTCTACTAGTAGTTTCCACACTATGCTAGTGAGATGACAGCGCACAGATCCAGTCAAATATAAACTTTAACCTGTAAAAGTCGTGCTTTTATATTTTCAGTCTGAAATTGAATAAAATATAAAATAACCCGCACATTATAATGAAACAACTTTTACGGATTTTATCGCGGTTTATTTCGTTTTTTACAAGCCCGACCTTTCGGATACTTTACAGCAACCATGGTTACGGGAGAACTGTCCTCCCGTGACCATGGTTGCTGTAAAGTATAATATAAAAAAATATTCTCTTATTATAAATAATCTTCTTTTATATTAATAATTATATATTATATAATGTATAATTATTAATATAAAGTCGGGCTTGTAAAAAACTTAATAAACCGCGATAAAATCCGTAAAAGTTGTTTCATTATAATGAGTGAAATTCGCGTAAACATAAGAAAACAATATAACCCACACAGTTTCATAAATAATTGGACGGTCTAAAAGTATTTAAATGGAAACGAACAATTTATTTACTATAGAAAATCTAGCAGGTACCTACTTATTGTAATAGTGATTGAGGGACGTTTTAAATAACCGAGCCCATTTGACGGTCTCCTTCGCTCAGACCACTTATTTACGCATGCTTGGTAGTTAATAAGAAAAAAACAAGCTGAAAGTTAAGATTCCTAAGTAGATGATCAATCGTATATTCTGGTGTTAAGTGAAATGCGATATCCATAAGACACACAATAGATCAGAAGATTAACAGAGTCGCGGGCCTTTTAAATATGAGTAGGTACACTTTTCTAAATATTTTCATTTCTTTTATATTAAGCAAAAGAATATACACTACAACAGAGAGTCTATATAAAGAGATTAAATTATCTAAAATCCTTGAGACCTACGGTACAGTCTCCAGGGACTATCTCGTATATTGCAATATTAAAAGGTATCTAAAAATAGAAGCAGGATTACTAAAAGATAAGTTCTGTATCGCCTTTACGGGGAATGTTTTAGAGGAAATTTACAGTGGTGTAGATGGTTCTAGTGCCCGTATCGACCGATTGGGCAACCTTTTTAATGGAATTTTGATCTATTTCATGCATTTTATTCACACAAGTGACAGCCCCCGAAACCCGGGGCATTTACATTCATACGGCTATAAATACATTGACACCTACGCCCCTGGAAAATGTATATTAAATACTGGCCGTTCACCCGCGCCAAAATTAAAAAGAAATCCATTGTACAAATTTTATATTATTTTAGCTCGGTAAATTGTATAACAATTTCTTCTATAATTGGCTGTGACAAACCATTCAGCCGACCTTACAAAATTCGCAATATAAATGCAAATATTTGGGCGCGTGATGAATTAGTATCGGGTCCATATTCCATCGCGGCATTTATCAAGATAAAGTTTTTGGATCTACCTGTGACTAATTCCACTTACTACTGGTTGACGAGGAGTGGTCGGACTGGACACATGCAGAGATTGGGTTCGAATCCAGCCTAATGCAGGTAATCCTTAATTTTATGGTAAATTTGCCAAAAAAAAAATATCTACCCTCATATGTCCCGCTGTAGGGTACGGGTCTCCTTGAAATAAGCGAGCAGGGTATTGGGCCAGATTTATCCGATGCGCTGGTCTAATTCTGGTTGGTGAGCTTCACATCCCTTCAAAGACTTTTAAACTCATCAGACATGCAGGTTTCCTTGATGATGATGAAGATGATGATGATGATGAATCTACTATTATTCATGAAATATTATTAATATTCTTGCTCAAGTAAAAGTTTTATGCTAGCACATGCATATCAAAATTCAATAACGCATAGAAATGCAAAGTCAAAGATTTAAATATTCCGATTTCTATTAGCATTTACTTCCCAATGGAATAATTCTGGAAGGTGTTTCGATCGAAGTTGTTTAATGAAGTCATCTGTATTCGCAAACTTTGCCGCGGTCGATGTAATGAGCGCACTGATTTTTAAATTGACGCCATTTTGGATAATTTTGGTTTGGGATATTTTGGTGGAACGTTATCATCAGTTTCGCTCGTTTTATTCTTGATTTATCTCATCGGAATTGTGATGGTTATTTTTATTGTGCCTAACTTTATGGCGCCTGAAGAAATGAAATATATTTTAGAAACAGAGGAAACACAATGTGACGTGTCTAAAAAAAATAATTTTAAATAAAAAATCAAAAACCGACTTCAAAACCATACCTTAATTAATGTGCAACTAAAAATTTTAAAATAATATTGAAATACTTCGAAGTGAAGTAGAAGACGTATACTATTTAAAATCGGGTATTTTTGGAGTCGGTGCCAGCCAAAGAGGATATTTCAATGATCAATCACATACACCAAGTATTGAGAATATGCCTGTGAAGGGCAGCCATGTTTTGGTTGGTAAATGGTAAATAGATTATTCAGTAAAATCAAACGCAAATATTATTGTCATTTGTTAAGGTTTTCGTTCCTGTTTATTATGAAATAAATTATCCTACGGGAATTAAATTGTAATAGAATATTTCAAAATCATGTGTGATTTAATAGCATGTAATTTTGTTTAATTTATATTGAAATGTGTTTGTTTGTAAAAGTGCTTTGTTTGTAATTTTGTATAAAAAGGCGAATACTGTTCAAAGTTAGGAAGTCGTTTAAAATTTGTCGAAGTGTAAACATCTTTTATTTCGTGCATACGCTATATCTAAATAATATAGTATTGTAGACCCCGAAGACTCGTACCGCGACGGCACGCCGACATACACGTTCACGCCCTAAACCGATTTTTAAATAAACAATGAATTATGCTCTCTTACAATCGTATTCCCACGGGAATGAAAACTACGTGATTGAAACCGCGGGGCGCTTTTATAAATTTAACGTCTAGAAAGTAAAATTTCAATATATTCATGTGGGTGATATTTTTTGGAAATCTCGAAGCATCGGGACCCGGGAATAACCTGGTCATATTTCACGGGACTATCGTCGAACGGGCAAAATAAAATACGGCACGGTTTGAATATAAGTGGAGCAAAAATGTACGATACTGCCTCTGGACCGTTAATATTTCCTTTACAATGACTTTTGCGTGCAAAAATTGATCTATAGTAAAATTTAAAAGAAAAAAATCTTATATTAACTGAAACGAATTTCTTTAAAAAAAAAACTAAAAAATCAAGTTGACTTCACAAGCAAACACAATTCACGAAACATGACCCACTAATTTGTCTTAAACCTTCCTCAATAAAGGTATTAATTTCGTGTTAAACACGCACTCCTTATAAGACTAAGATGCTCTTAGTCGCTCTTGAAGTCAGGTCTTGATCAAACTAAAGCATCAATTATTGGAACTTGGAAAACAAGTCTTTATTTCAAAAGATTTTAGATTGGCATAGCATTAAAAAGCATTTCCATTGACAGCAACAAGAATGTCTTGCGCACCAGATGCAACAAAAAAGGAAATATACCGTTAAAAATAATTTTGAAAGTCTTAAAATATGAAACAAAAAAGAGGACATCATCAAATAAACAAGTGATATCATGTAAGACATAAGGTTAAAAGGGAATACAAAAGATAAAACAAATAGCATTAAACCAGTTTGCACAAAGCGCAATGGCAGTATTTAACAGAGTCCATTTTATTGGATCACCGGAACATCACGCTCCGGGCGCATTCATCTGAAAGAATAGAGTGTGAATCAAACTAAGTGGAAACTGTTCCACGGCACATTGGAAGTGGCGCAACGCACGGGCGACGGTTACCGCAGCGTTCACAAGCGTTTAATTATAATAGTATTTATTTGGTCAAACATGATATGAATTTGATGTTAAAATGTTACTTTAAGTAGTGCCACATAATCATTCGAAAAATCAAAAATTTTGCCACACAACTAAAATGCATCATCTGTGTAACTTTTTTCCATCCGTAGCCGATCGCTTATCAAAGCAAGCAGGAGATTGACCATTGTGTCGCACAGTTTTTTACTGGAAATTTTAAGGCAGTTTTTAACATTCTGGCTATATACTGGCTATCATAGCCGCATGTGATCCAACTACAATTTTTTCTCAAAATTCAACGATGCCATTCAAACTTTAGCACATTCTAAAAATATATATTATGTACAAATAAATATACACTTGAAAGGCATAGAGTTAAATGTGAAATTAATTTGACATTCGAAAAGCCGAAAAAATGAAAAACAAGAAAAAGAATACGTCTGTATACGATAACGATAACGAAGATCAAGTCTAAACGAAAAATGATTTAAAGATTTAGACTTTAAGAGCCCGTAAGCTGGAAAAGCTTGTGATGTAGGCGCAACGGAACCTTAAAAACACTATAAGCCGGCATGCGTAATGCGTTTGGTATGTTTGTAATATGCAAAATTTAAAATTGTTCTAGGGAAATCTTTCAAAATTAGGAAGAAACATTATGGAATAATTATTGTAGGTTACATTAATACCGTGTGAAGAGTCTCTTACTTTATTTGTATAGTGCATTCAGCCTATTTCAGCTCGGTATGAATAGAATTACCCGACTATATGCGGTTGGCTCCAGCTTTTATTGGTGGCGTATAAATGTTAGCCGCCACCCTAACTCGGCCGTATTCCCGTGGACCCCCGTGTTCCAGGTTTTGGATTTGAATTTTAAAATAAGGCTCCGACATTGAAGTAAATAAAATTTTAGCATACATGAATTACTTAGTTGGAGCTTTCAAAATTTCACTTTAAATAGAAACGCTTTATAACATTAAAACTACAATGGTTTGCTCGCTTAAAGTCTAGATTTATGATTGGTGAACTGTGTTTTATCTCAATTTTGGATATCCAATCTTTTAAATATATTTTAATAAATTAATTGAATATTAGATAGATAATATGGCACGAACTTACCTATTTGATTTGCGAATGGCGTGCGTCTTATATAGAGGGAATATTTATTGTTTCGCAGTATTTTGAGATATTGTGTTGTTTAAAGTTCGAATGTTATGTTCGTATACACTATATTTATAATGTTAATTTGCTATACCTTCTATTGCCTCATGATCCCCAAAAGTATCACCACTAAATCCGTTACAGATTGCGGAAGATAACACATAATCTACCGTAGCTATTCTCTAGCACGCCATCGCTTCTGATTGGTTAGTTCTGATCGCGTGACGTCACAGCGCCAACACCATACGATTTGTCTACACCGTAATCCCCCGGGGCAGGTCCCGATGGGGCACATTATTTAGCGTCTATGCTCGCCCTTACTCCGAATTTGAATTTTAAACTAAGCGTTCCGTTTTATGCGGAAGGTAAATTTAAAGGAGGGTTTTTAACACCACGGATAACTTGCTTTTTAGAGCGTACCGCTGTAAAACTCCTTGCCTGTTCTTAATTAAAAGTTGAGTTATTCAACGGACTTTTTCAACAACTAGTCGAGCTTTATTTAAAATTTCTATGATAATTAAGGAGCGTGTAACTCGTTCCGCTTAAAAATATGCTTGAAATGCTAAGATGGATTTAATTAGCACAAACTAGGAGGTGTTTTATTTAGATTAATATAAAATTTTACACATAAACTTTAGTTCCGAAAAGAAAAGTTTTCATTGAATGAAAATATATTTATACCTACGTGCTATTAAGTTCATTGAGGGAGGCATATGATCAGCAGTGGCTGATGACTATGATGATAATGATGATAATGATGATGACGATGACGATGACGATGATAATGATACCTACAGAATATTCATTGTTATTATTTTTCATTATATTCAACGCGTCAAATAAGTCAATGGCAAATTTCAATAAACGCAACGACAACTCATTACCTACCACTCGTGTCCTACTACTAAACACCACATTATCATCATCATCAGCCTTTATCCGTCCACTGCTGAACAATTTGGCCAATTTGGATGGGCCAATAAGGTTCGGGAGTGGAGGCCTCGTCAATAGATGAAGTGTTGGTCTGTCATCAAGCAGGTGAGAAGACGATCTCCGTGCAGTGGCCGGTCCGTGTTGGAGGCAAGAGATCGGTCGGTCGGTCTTGGCGTTCATTGAAAGCCTTTGTTCATAAATTACTTATGACTGGTATGAAGTCTAAATACTGCTTATGTACGTTATATCTAAAAGTAGCCTCGGAGAAACTGACACTTACAAATCAAGGTCACGGTTGTTACACAGTATTGATATCCTATTCTATCCACTCTGGGTTATCTTATCTTTGGGTCAACAGGTTTGCTGAAGCAAGAGATAATGTGAATGCCAAGAGATCGATCGTCGTAGCGATCGTTGAGGGACTTATAAAGGCCGATGATGATGATGATGATGATGATGATGGTGATGATGATGAAACTTTCAGAGATATATAAGATAACTAACACAATAGGTTGCATACCCGCCAAGCTTAGATTGCACCTCGCGTCGATTATGTGATATTAATAAATAGCATCACGGGTAAGTTTTTAATTTATTTTTCGACTGCTATACAGAGTCTATCTTGAAATCTCAAAGATAAAATACCTCAGATTGGATAATAAAAATTATAATACTGAAATCATACAAGTATTTCAAAAAGGAAAAGACAAAAATAATTCCACTAAATAGGAGCTTTAATCTTAATAGTTTCACAGTGCTAGAACTAATTACACGGCGAGATAAAACTAAACGACTCTCTATACGTCAGCGGCTCAGCAACATTATCCCGGTAACAGGGGTAATGTCATTTATATACTTACCAAAGGATTCTATTGAATCGATTTTCATATATAATGCCGGGGTATGAAAATCTATGAGTAAAATTAAACTACGAAGTTACACGATGTCACACGATGTTACACGAAGTGTTAAACGAAATATTTTATAATCGTTCGTAAGGAGTAAACTCCTGTCGTGCGTCGGAGCTGACAAACACCTTTTCTTAATAAACAGATTATTATATATACCCATAAATACTCTTCAAACGTTTCAGCTGGACTGATTTAAATATATTATGCAAGTATACGCTGTCAGTGATGTCGCTCCGAGCGAGTGATCACGAAGAGTCTGTAACCAGCCAAACCTGCCAGCCTGTAAACCAGCGACTCACCATCGCTGTAATGGTGTGACAAATGCTGAGTGAGTATCTCTATTGTTCACAATATTAATACCTATGCTAAACTACTTTGTGATGCATAACCATCATCATCAGCCTTTATCCGTCCATTGCTGAACATAGACCTCCCTCAATGAACGCCAAGGCAACCGATCCCGTGCTACTCGCATCGAACACGGACCCACTTAGTAATTATAACGTCTTAATTTTTGTAGTGACGTATGAAAAAGCATGACTCATGCTGCGTTACCTCGATCCAAGGTATTCCATTTAAGGCTTGAAGTGCAAGCGAGAGCGCGAAACGAGCGACAAAGAGGCACAATCAGCCCATCAGTATTTTCTTATGACGTTGTCACGTTTAACTATAGGTGGTATGATTAGCACCGTCCTGCTAATATCTGTGAAACAGCATCACTGTATTTCCAATAGAAGAGCAGGACAGACAGTATGATCAGTGGCACTGAGGCCATGACTCATGACAGGCAGGTCACGAATGAGCTACCAGGAGAACTTCTGTACCAAACAACATGGGATTGGATTTAACAATGGAGGTCAATATGTACATTTAACATGACCTTGTGATTGAAGGCTAGCTGATCTTTCAGTAAAGGGAGAACTCGGTTTAGAGTAAGACACCTGCTCCGTGCCTATGTTCAGGTTAATCCTTGTAGTAGTTAACAGTTTGGCGATAGTTTCAAGAGTAATCGCTGTTTCAAAGCGCTCCATCATATTATGATATCCATGTAGGGTCCTGCAGTAGATGCGAGTGGTAAGGAATCCTCTCGTTCGTCGATAGAGGCATATGTTCAGCTAAGGGTGGGAAAAAGTTAAGAAGTTTTTAAAATTCTCATTTGAGTGCAATAATTATCTTAATATTTGATTAACATAAAATACTTGTTTTTTCGATAGCGACATCCCGGTCCTATTTACAATGTTAATGTTATTATGATTCGTTCATTACCTCAAGGAGGAGAAAACGTCGCTGGAAATTATTCCCGTCCGTAATCTCTGGATCCTTAAATATAATTAAATGTTATCCTGTTTCTTTTAATTAATTCCAAAATGTTTTTAATCAATGTTTTCAAAATGTAAACGGTGAAATTAAATGCTGAGTTTTTTCCAAAGCTATGTATAAGGTTGTTTGCAAAAATATGTCTTACGCTGTGATGATTTTGATCAGGTTTTATTAACGTAGAAGTGTGTCTTTTCTATTTGGTTATTATACCTTATAAACTGATTCCACTGAGTTTGTTTCGCCGGTTCTTCTCAGTGGACTTGCTTTGGAACCGGTGGTAGACTCAATTGACGTTTAAAAAGATACTTTGATGGTACTATTTTGAATATAAAAAAATGATTTTGATGTCATGCTTCCAGAGACGACATCATCGCTTTAAAAAAAACAGTTTCAAGCCATTTAATATTATGTCTCACTGCTTGGTACGGACACTCTTCGGACAATCAGGCGAGGAGGGTAATGGGCTATGTTCGCCGATGCGCTGGCCCAATGCGGGCTAGTAAACTTCACACATTTTTAAAGACTTTTAATATCATTAGGCATGCAGGTTTCTTCACGATGTTTTCCTTCACCCATAAGCGAGCGATGGTCTCGTTTTTTAGGTGCACTTAGAAATTTAGAAAGAAACCATTTCAAGGTACAAGGCCAGGATCGGCCTTAGACCTGTCATTCGAGAGGCCAAGCCCATAACCATTGGACTATCGTCACAAGCACCTCTAACCGATCAAACTATTGTGTCTCAAGTTGGATTAAACTGCATATAATTTGCATATTATGTATTCATACTTGTCATGACTATCATTGCTGGCACAAAAACATACAATTTTAAGTCCAGGGATCGGTAGAACATAAATGCTTGATCTGGTCTCAAATGAACACACAATATTATTATGTGACTCCTCAACTGCCATTTACGAAATCCTACTAACAGAAAAAGCGCGATGTACACCCGGATTCCGAGAGGCTGATCAAAGCAAAAATTAACAAATCTCTTTTCGAATGAGTTGCTAAAATCCAGGTTAAATTACTTAATTTGATCAACTTGTCAGTTGACATAACAACTAGAATAAAAAGCTACCAAATTTGACTCTAGAATCGTATGTTAAGCGCCATTAACACCACAACCAAACAACCAACGTTTCAGAATCTCTATCACATCTATAATAATAATAATAAATTGTTTATTTCTCAATCAGCAGTTACATCACATTTGTGAGGCATCCCCATTAAGTAAAAGATTACTTGTCTTATATTGTGTATTACATCTGCCGCAAACTTTCGGTGCAGATTATATATATTAGATCAGAGATTTAAAAGATAAGTTAAGGTTTTCAGAGTGTCCCTCTTTTCTACAAAGTCCCTCCGGGCCACAGTCAAAATGTGTACAATCAGCATACATTTGAGTCATTCGAAGTGACATCGGTATTAATTCACTCCCGAACTTAGAGTCGGAATTCTTCAGCCGTCACGTTTAATTTGTCAAGTTTGAAAAGCCCGTAATGGACTTAGGAAGTGTTTCTGAATGTGAAATAATTAGTATTTTCCTTTGAACTCGGATCAAATTTGTTATTTATTTGGAGGCGGATCGGACTATTGTGCTTTTAATTTTTAAGGATCTCGAGACTGGCTGATGTTTGATGTTTTTTATGTTAAATTTGAATGGAATATAATTAAATGGAAATTTGGATGAATATTATATTATAATTCTGTTTCCGCCAACTTATTTTATTCATTATTTTTATTCAAAAATCGATGCTAAAGCAATTAAGATTTTGCTATGTAGCGATGTAGCTTCTACTTATTTGTATTTATTTTTATTTATTTTGATCTCAATGTCTGTATTGGAAAATATTGAATAGATTATCATCATTTAAGGCAACCTGTGATAAATAATAAAAACCAACACATAAGCAGCTTAGGCGCAGAAAATGATAAAAGTCAGGTAAAAAAAGGAGTTAAAAACATAAACGTAGCCTTTTTTTGATGTCGCAGTGGAAATCCCTTTCGGACTTTCCCTTATCTGGCGTATGTGGGGACTTGCATTGGGATGCACTACCGCGCTAAAACCACTGCAACCGTCTTCAGCCGCTTTCTGAGGAACCCGGATCCGCCGCCAACAGGAACCCTCAGCGACAGACTGTCTCGTGCAAGATAAGATTCTTCAGATATAGGGGACTGCCTGGTCGCTACTAAGCAGTCCCCACGACGCCTCATCTAGTAGGGCCCGGGTACCCATCCCGAGCTTGAATCGAACACAGTAGCGCCTCCGACGCACCCCTGTTTGTTGTCTACGAGGGTAGGCTACGTCGGCGGCCTCCTCTCTCACCCATTTAGTCGGCCTCCTAGGACATCACTGTCTCGCAGAAAAAGGCCATTGCCGTCCAGGACTCGTCACAGCAAAGCATCGCGGTGATGACGCTCGACAAAGTCAAGTCTTCTCCAATGGCATTCATCAGATCGTGACGCAGCGCTGCCCATTTAGGGCACACCAACACTAACCAAGCAGGCCCGCCGCTAGCTGTTTAGTCGCCCGCGTGCAATACCGAATATGCCGCCCTACGACTGCTTAAGCCGAGTTTTGTCAAAAAAAGATTATTAATTGTTTTCTCACTATGATGGGAAAAATAATCATAATGAACAGAGGAGTGCGACAGGGGGATGTTCTTTCCCCGATTCTGTTCGCAAATGCTCTGGAGGACATCTTCAAGACTTCAAACTGGGCAGAATGTGGCTAAATATTGACGGCGAATATCTGTCACGCCTTCGTTTTGCCGACGATATCGTTATATTATCCGAGTCGCTGGAAAGCTGGAGGAAATGCTGCACAGCCTAAATGAATCCTTCCGGCCTTAGGATAAACTTGGACAAGACGAAAGTCATGTTCAATGAGCACGTTCTCCCTAGGCAGGTTAACTCCGATGGCAAAACTCTCAAAGTCGTGCAAGAGTATGTTTACCTTGGGCATACTTTGCAGCTAGGTCGACTTAACTTCGAGAGGGAAGCCGATAGGAGGCTTTAGTTAGGATTGTCAGCATTTAGGAAACTTCGTCATATTCTCACATCGTTTATACCGCAGAATTTGAAGACGAAAGTCTTCAACCAATGCGTTCTCCCCGTGATGACCTAAGGGGTCGAAAAGTGGCCTTTTATTTACAACTGGTCCGCAAGTTTGCCGTAGCTCAACGTGCTATGGAGTGTGCTATTCTGGGTGTTTCTTTAAAAGATAGGATTCCAAACGAAGAACTCCACCAGAGAACTAAAGTTACAGAAATCACGCAAAAAATAATCTCGTTGAAGCGGCAGTGGGCTGGTCACACACTATATAAGGTTCAAGAGTGGAGACCCCGTTTAGGTGGACGAAGTGTTGATCAGCTAATAACCTAGTGGTGAGATGATTTCCCTGCAGTGGCAGGTCCGCGTTGGCAGTGGACAGTCAGTGGCAAGGGATCGGTCGTCTTGGCGTTCATTGAGTGAGACCTATGTTCAGCAATGGACGGATAGCGGCTGATAATAATGATGATTATGAATGAAGAGAGGCTAGTTACTTCTACCGAGGGACGTAAAAAGGGCGGTGCCACTGGTGCCCAGGCACAGGGCGTAGACCCAGAGTCTAGTCAGACCAGGCAGGACTATATTTTTTTTTTGGTTTGCTCCTGATAAGTTCCCGCTGCGCCACTATATAATGCCAGTATCATCAAACACGTCTATTAAATTAGACAAAACAACACGCTCATTTTCTTTTGGCAGCGCACGAGCGTATTGAACCAGAAGTGGTCCAAATATTAAATTTTAAGCATCAGGGTGGGCAATGCATATTATGTACTAGTGAATTTGCGTTTGAGTTTTAGTAAGTGGGATACAGTGGGTGGTATAATAGGCGAAGGGCCAACTTAAACGGCGGGTTCCGCCGCCAAACTAAGAAGAGGGCGTCTGGTCCGGAAGAGGTGCACAGAAGAGTTCTATCCATAGCTCTCGTACACCTTGGAGACAGCCTTTGGGAGCTTTTTCACCGCTGTATGAGGTCTGGGCAGTTTCCGAAGGCCTGGAAGGAAGGTCGGCTCACCTTGATACCAAAGGGGAGCCGGACAGAACACGATATGTCAAGTCTGTGACGGCTGACGCGGAACGCCGGGGCGAGGTGGTAGTGGTGGACGGCGGTGTCTTTGGACATCGCCAACGCCTTAAACAGCCTTCCACACAAGATTATACGAGAGACACTAAAGTATTTCGGCGTGCCCCCGTATCTCAGAAGGCTTTTGAGGGCGTATCTCTACGATAGAAAAATCATGTGAGAGGATCAGAGGTGTGTCCCTAGAGTCCCTAGAGTGTGTGGTCCCTAGTGAGACGGTGAATCGGGTATGGCGTTCCGCAAGGATCGGTTCAAGGCCCGATCTTGCAGGATATCACCTACGACTGGGTCCTGCGGAGTGGCCTCCATCCGAGATGCATGTCGTCTGCTATGCAGATGACACGTTTCTTCTATTTCGAGGACGGACATACAGGGAGGCTGCGCGGTTAGCCGAGTTAGGAGTATCTCTCGCAGTAAGCCGCATAGAGCGATTGGGGCTTTCTGTCCGTTTTGACAAAACCAAAGATTGGTTCTTCCGCGAGGCGGGGAGGAAAGGGCCCTCTTCAGGTGCAGGACTCCTTATCTGAGAGGAGGTCAGGGTGAGCCACACTCTAAAATATCTTGGGCTCACTCTCGACGGGTGATGGACCTTTGGCGGCCCCCATTTCCAACAACTGGCACCAAAGGCCCATGGGTAGTCGACGTTTGGCATTCCTTATTTTATCTATATCATCATTCATTTCTTACTTTTAACAGATGATAACAGATGGTGTTGTTAAAGGGTCGCACTCACTAATAGGTTGCCGGACGATAAAAATCTGTCAGTTAACCGCAACAGCCCACACACTAACAGTTTCGTTTAAGGTTTTGGCCGGACGACTCATACGAACTGATAGTGTGTGGCCGCTGAACGATTCCGATCTGAAGATTGATTGCACTCCGCCAGTCGGGTTTCTTTTTCTATGCGATGACATTTCTTATTCTGTAGGTGGGGTGGGTATTATAACAATGATTTTTTATTTAATTACGTGATGAGTCGCTTGATTTGCCGCCCCCCTGGACGTGCCGCCCGCGTGCGGTGCACGCCTTGCACGCCCGCTTGGGGCGGGCCTGTAACCAAGCCACATAAACATTAAACCAAAGACTTATTAAATCAATTTATTAATAATGAAACACTCAAAACTCGATTTAAATAAAGATTTCACAGAAACGCCTACTAATGCGACATTATAAAGTTATACAATACACATATTTTATAACAAAGACATGCAAATACCGAAAAGTTGGTCTCAAATCTCGCCATAAACGTTTTACGGCCTACCGGCTGAATTTACGACGCAAAATAAAACATAAGTCTCGCTTGTGTGCTGTTTACAGCGCTCTGAAGACGTTAAATGTAAACTAATATTCATTTTATTGGTTTCATTAAATTATATTCGCTGTGATGGTTGGACGGTCTAAATTTAGTTCTTGAATGTTGAATTTGACAGGCTTTTCGTATCACTTAAGGTTACCTTCACCACCTATCATTTAATAGGTTCACCGTTTTACATATTACGCTGTGTGCCGCAAATTAGTTATATGGTGGTCATTGCTTGTGAAAATTTATTTTACATGTAGTATTTTACATTGCATTTTCCGTTTGATCCACCTCGTTTTAGATTTCACTATGTTTTCTTCTTTTGTTCAGTAGCTAAAGAAAAACATCAGCGGACCAAGTACTGATCCTTGCGGTACACTTCGTTGCCTGAACATGCTGTGTATATTATTATTATTTTCCTGGAACTCGATATATATTGCCCGTTCATAGAATACTATAAAACGACATTCTGTAATAACATTTTATTCATATGTTCTAGCATATTATTATTAGCATATAGCAATATTATGTATATTACGAATATTACGACCTTTAACGTATAGGAACTAGGAAGATGGTCACTATTTGCTTAGGACAGAATTTATGTTATTTCTATCCCATAATAATCATTATTATCTTTGTTTTAATGTTGTGTATTTGCTAAGACATTATTTATCAATTATTTATAGTCTAGGTACAAATTTGATATTTATAACTTCACCGGGCGCATATGATAATGTTCGTTTAGCAATTTTGAGTTGATTTGGGATCGGAGAGCCTGGGTATGGCTCAACTGTGTACTTCAAGAGCAGCGTCGATATCGCCGTCCTTATAAGCATTTGTCCAAATCTCATACCTGAAACATTATTGTTTTTGTAAATATTTGAAATTAGCAGAGCGCCGTGCGGTTTCATCCGAGTATTTCTCATTCCTGTGGGAGTATGGGGATAAAATTATAGCCTATATGTTATTTAGATGTTAAAACTATATTATTGTAAAGTTTATACCCATACATTCTTTTGACTTTAACTGTTATGTTCATAATATTAGTAGGATATTAATACCAAATAGCAAATGGTAAATCAGTAAAGGCAGAAACACACTTACGTGTCGTGGCGTGTCGTGACGCGCCAGAACCATATCGGTTTCATACATTTAATATGGTTAGGGACATATTTGCGTGTCGCAACGACACGACTTGCTTGCTTCTGGCGCGTCACGACACGCCACGACACGTAAGTGAGTCTTCCCTTTGACAGATGGAAGTGTCAACGTTACGTACCCGGGGTCACTGCGACTAGCACCATGCTTCTGAATATAAGCCCTCAATAAAAACTAAATAGATAGAGTGGTGGATGCTAAGGTGGATATGCGGCGTTACCAAGCTGGATAAAATCCGCAATGAATACATGCAAGGTAGTCGAGTCCGCAATATCGCCGATAAGCTGCAAGAGGACAGGGTAAGGTGGTATGGACATGTCAGGAGGGGATCACCCGAGTACGTTGGTAATCAAGTGTACGAATTGTCCATCGCCGGATAAAATATCCACGGAGAGATCCAAAACCAAATGGACAAACATGTGTATGTGTGTGTGGAAAAATGGACAAAAACTGGCGGACATGAAAAAAATGCAATGTTTTCGAATAGGACGTCAAGGGTAGAGTGAAGTGGATGAGTATGATAAGGAAGGCTGACCCCACCACCATGTGGGACATATAGAAAGGAAAAGAGAGAATGAGAGAGAGATAGAGTGGGGGATTTATCGTGAAACAGCTTTGATGTATTTTGTAAAGAAAGGCAGGGCATGTAAGGTGTGATTACTAGCACTAAGTATTAATAACAAACTCACCTATGCAGCGCCTAGGGCCACTTCCAAATGGCATGTAAGTGTGAGGACTAATACTGCTTTCGTTTTCCGGGAGAAATCTGTCTGGATCGAACTTGTACGGATCGGGAAAGTATTCAGGATCGAAGTGTATACCGATTGAGTTGATGATTATCGGAGTGCCAGCTTTAATGACAAGTTTGTCATCGACTCTATAATCATCTAAAGCTATTCTATCGAGGTATGCAATAGCATTATATTTTCTTAGAGATTCTGAAATTAAATCTGATGTAAACAAAATGAAGGAACTTTGTATTTGCAAATATTGTGTGTAGAGAGGATCAGATTTAGCTTGGTTAAAGTTTAAAGCTTTTCCAAAAAATGTCACATATTGTGTAGGTTGGATTAGGAAATTATTAACTTTATTATACTTAAATAAATGTACTATTTAATTTTATAATTGTTAATAATTTAAATTTATCATAATATTACTAATTAAATAAATTACTAGAAGCCTCAAAACATTATATTATCGTAATCCAAGGATTCGTCTATTTATACTTTATTGGTCCAAGTAAGGTGTAAGATAAGAAAACAAATTTCTAAAGAATCTCAATATCGTCTTTATAATATTTAATTTACCTTTAATAACACAATTGAGGTACGTCAATCCTTCCAATACTTCCGAATCTAAATGTTCATAGCCACTTATTTTCTGTGCTTCTCTCAACTCAGCGTATACTTTGTCCTAAAATGCATAAGTTCATAAATACCTAAATTAAAAGAAATATTAAAAAAAGCAGATGAAAAAACCGCATCTAAATCGGCAAGGCTTAGTGCACAAACTCATAACAGCCATTTCTTAGTGTAAGTTGTTAAAACATATGAATTAGAAATTAAAGGTAATTACCTGAACTTGACGATCACAAGCCAGTTCATACATCGTAAACGTGAGCGAGTTAGCCGTAGTGTCGAATCCAGCTTGTAGGAATATGGATCCCTGAGCAATAAGAAGTTCTTCTGAAAAGTCTGCAAAAATTTCAAATAAATTTACGAAAGTGCCAAGACATTGTAAAGGCATTTTACCTTTTTTACCTTTCACTAACTCATCGGTCTATTTTTACTAAAGTTAGCCTACACAGTAATCAAAAATGGTGTAAGAGCCTTAGCTTTAAAGTGAATGGGGCTTACTAATCTTTTTGTACATGGCCTTACAATTCGACTAAAGGAACACTTCTTTGCAATACGGTGTACATAAGTAACGACACACTTTATGATTTTTTACGAGAAAGCCCTCGTCCATCCTTGTCACAGCTAGTCACTTTTGTGAGACTTTTCCTCCCTAATGTGTGATATTTTGCAATTTTTCAACATTACCATTATTTATTTATATAATGCTAAACATAGGCCTCCCTCAATGAACACCAAGACGACCAATTCCTTGCCACTCGCATCTAACACGGACCAATACTTCGTCTACCTAAACGCGGCCTCCACTCTTGAACCCTAATGGCCCATCGGTCATCCGTTCTCCTGAGTTTTAAAAATGAATGCAATTTTAGTTAATAGAAATCATCAAATTAAAACAGTGATTTATTTATTAGTCTTTTTAGAATATTTTTTATGGTCGTTTCTTCAGTATCTACATCAAAATTGGTGTTTTAATAACTTAGATATTATATTCGAATTGGAAATATGACGTCACAGAATCCTAGAGCGCTCCTAGCCCTTGTCACACAACGTCACACTTAGTTGACCATCCCGCGTGTGACGTAATTTATGGTCGGCCTCTAAGTTTAAAAATAAGTGTTATGGGTCCATATTATGTAGGTGAATTATTCCCAAACTTCCTCTCTTCATTTCGAGGATGAAATCCGTCAGAAGTGGGTTGCTGAGAGGTTCATTATGTAAATGCTAGTACTATTCAGCCTTCGATTGTCCCGTGGAGAGCCTTCAAGGGTATCACCTTACAAAGCCTTAGTAGTAAACCTGATAAGCCTACCTAAAATGTCACTTCTGTAGTGATGAAGGTTAATTTAAAATTATGGTAATTTGAGTAACCTTACTAAATTAATCAAGATTAATTTCTGTGGTTGATACAAATGCGCGAATACATTAGATTGAACCTTTTAGCGGGAAAGATATTTAACTGTTACATTAGTTTCTATTAGAATTCATACAGATAAATAAAATTTATATGGATACCTATGGACACACACGGCATATACACCAATTATTTTTTAAAATTTTTGTCTGTCCGCCTGATTGTTTTGTCTAATCTCTGAAACAGCTGATAGGAGTAAGGTAGGCTATCAAATAATCATCATCAGCGCCGATATGTCCGTAAATGCAAGTAGTATAGTATAACAATAAAGTCCACCAATTGTTAAATACACTAAATTGACTGACCACTTTTTGCATTAGTAAACAGTATATTTTCTTTAATCAAAAGTTAAAAACCACCCATTAGATTGTATTTTTAGATACTACACGTAAGCATTAAAAAATAACAACGATATAAGATTTAATTAAGAAAGTTTTTGTGATTAAGAGAAGTTTAAAAATAAAAAAAATACACAGATTTTTTTTCAAAATTATTATGGAATAGTGGTTTTTCTGCTGACGGCGTTTATTTGAAGTTAGAGCCATCTCGTATTAAATATTGCTGCACTCACATACAAATAGTACTTATTTGATAACTGCTCAAGATTATATTTTGGACAATTCATATATCATCTTCAACGTCATACTGACGTACAATCTATAATATTATTGTAAAGTTTCATTAAAATCCATACACAAATGTTTGTGAAAAACTTAAAAGAATAAAAAGTATCCTTACATACAATCGTTAGCCTTTATCATCATTAGAACAAGACATACCTTCGCCTTCCGCAGCTGCATCTTTCCTCATTTGCAGAAGTGCGTCTAGAAGGTCTCCTTTTTTTGTTCTACTGTCGCCGATGGTTCGCTGTGACACAACCAATTTGAACACCTTTCTGAAGTAGTCTGTGGCCTTTCTCGGGAAGAGGGTAAACCTGAAGATATTTTTTTTCGTAAGGTAGTAT
Organism: Lycaena phlaeas; assembly: GCA_905333005.2. Taxonomy (NCBI): domain Eukaryota; kingdom Metazoa; phylum Arthropoda; class Insecta; order Lepidoptera; family Lycaenidae; genus Lycaena; species Lycaena phlaeas. The sequence continues at coordinate 14,340,340 of HG995180.1, read as the reverse complement.
TGATCCTATTTTATGACAATGAGATAATGTCGGCAATACATTTTCAAATCCTCCTGTGTAACGGGTATGTATGGATATCTGCAATCTCTAATGGCCAGATGAACCGAGTTTAAAAAAATTAAAACAAGCAAATTGGCATTTTCAACAAATTAAACCAAAATAAATATTTAATAAATGCTTATCAGATTTTTTTTATTTTTTATTTCAATCATTGCTTATCTAAACTCTGAGAATCAAGGTGCCAGCTGATGTGCATGAACCTTAAGGAATGTATAATCAAGTAAAAAAAAATTACCCGAAGAAATCGACTACTTCAGGTATAAAAAATATGCAAAGCCAGGAAATTCCTCTGTAAATACTGAATTTCATGAAGTCTTTAGTGACTGATCTGAGCGGCCCCTCGCCGGTGAGTGTTGCGTTGCTGACCGTGCCGAAAGATGCTACGCCTATTACATCGGTGGTGAAATCAGCGAACATATTCTGAAAACAAATTCGTTTCATATTATAATATTCGCAGTGTATTTGGAACGCTTAAAAAAATAAAGAGGTATGATAGTGTTGGCATGGCCTGGCAAGTGAAAAAAACGCGAAATATTTTTTTTTGGCTGTCTTTTTCACTTTTTTTTCATATACTTAATCCATTTTTCTAAACATATTATTATTCTAAATATATTATGCTTTAAAATAACCGTTTTATGAAAAAACAGCAACGTAATTTGTGTATTGAATACTATGGTTCATGCCGGCCAGACTGCAACAGCTGACTCACACACATAGTTTGTCGTGCGAGGTGAACGAATTCCCCCCCCGCGCGCGTCTTCCGGGCAGCGCGTATTCATAGTATGTATACACTGCAGGTGTGCAAAATATATTAGTCCTAAACTTTATTTTAAAAACATTATATATTTATGATATATTGTATAAATATTAAGCTTAAATCTTAGCAAGCGTTCCAAATACATGCGGTATATAGTATTTTACCCTTTTTTATTTTATTTCGCAGAGCTCGGTATTTCGACGTTGTCGACAAAAGTCTTGTTCATGAGACTCAACCTTAAGAATGAATTATTACGACTCACCCGCACATCAAAACGTTTGCCTTCCTCTGATTGTATTCGAAGAACTAATTCGTTGGCCTTAGTCTGAACGTCAGGTTGTAGAGTTTTTAATTTTGCTGAAGTAAACGCAGGGGATAGACGCTTACGTATTTTGCCCCAAAGCGGGTCCTGAAAGTTTAAAATTATAATAATTATAGCTATTAAATTATCTTCAAGGAGGAACAACGTATCACGGCTTAAATTATTAGATACAGAGTCTTATCTCATTTTAATATCATAAGCGAACGTAAATTTGATATCTAGCTCGTTTGGAGCTCTTATAGGATGAGATCTCCATCATCATTTTTAATAGAGTAGGGAAGAATTGCGCCTATGTTTCCTCTCTGTCGATCATAGGACATATTATTTTCTTATGTTTACACGAATTTGATTCGTTATAATAAAACAACTTTTACGGATATTATGGTCCTCCCGACGACTGGCAGCTGTAAAGTATCCGAAACGTCGGGGATGTAAAAAAAACTTAACAAACCGCGATGAAATTCGTAAAAGTTGTTTCATTATAATGATCAAGAGGCAGTCTATCTATAATAACCAAAGAAGTACATACAAAAGCTCATATTATATAAAAACTACTGTATGGGTAAAATACATGTCTAAAAACCTTATTTGTTTACCTTTCTGATACAATAAATGCATCAGCGAACCGAGTTTTATCTTCAAATTATAGTAAATATTTAAATAAAAAGGTATTTGGGCTTAACCGACGACTTAGACACACTGGCTAATCTGCCTACTGTAAAGTATTAAATAGTACGGTTAATAGTACTATTACTTAAAGTAGTCCTCTACTACGGCTCTTTCTACAGATAACAGTAATAGTCAAATCTTTGGCTTCAGTTTCATTTGTGCTCGCATAGGACTAGCTTAATGGTAGATAATAATATAATATGTAAGAAACGTACATCAATAACAAAAATATTAAGAGCTCCGATCGGGTCACTTTTACTGGAGTTTATGTGCCTGTTCATGAAGTTGGTTGAATCTCTGATCAATATTTGACGACTGAGGTCAGGACACATGACCATCAACGCGGGCTTCCAAGAAAACCAAATACCGATGTACGGAGTCCGCAGATGTTTTGTGTTAAGCTTTTCATATATATCACGCATCCAAATTCCCTGAAAATTAAATGCAAAAATACCCAAGATACCAGAGTATATAATATACTTTCAGAGGTTTCCCAGATTTTAGTTTACTTTTAGGGTTCCTTACTATAAAGGTTAAAAAGGAACCATTATTAGATAACTGTTTTGTCCGTCTGTCTGTTATGTCAATACTAATTTTCCAGGAAGGGATAGATCTAGCTAAGTAAAGTTCATAGAGATCCAAATCAGTGAGGCCTTGGTATTGTACACCTAATAGGGGTACCTATTAAAAAAATGATAAACATTTATAATATCATAGTCGATCAAAGACACTGAAGAAGCATAAACATACAAGCTTCCGAGCTAGGAATATTATGATAACTTTATGATGTTGTTTAATTTATAACATTGAACATACTGCATTTTGGTGTATCATAAACGTCAAGCTACCAAGAATTGGATGCGGTGGTTCATACGGCACACCGCGAGCTGCCCAATACTGACGGACGTGCCTCCATCGAAGATATAACAGCGACAGAATAGCGCATATTAAGGAAATTGTGACGAGTAGTAACATAGTGCCTAAAACAGAAATGAGTATCAAAATTTATTAGTTACTATGGAAGTATTGAACAGAGTTTATTAAACAGATTTAAAACCTGAAAAAATATTATGAAGACTATAATTAATATAACACAAGAAATAATATTTACGTAATTACTATCTATAAAGATTATGTCATGCCAATTATATACGAGTATAATATACATCTTAGGAAAAAAATGTCATGGTTATCTTAAGGAGGCTACACACCTCTAGTTTGAACAAACAATCCCAACTGCCCCCCTAGACAAGTGGCACAAATGCTAAATGAATAGAATAGAATACATAATATTGTATGGGAATGACACTTAATTTATTAAATCGTTTAGTTACACTTTACATTCCTTTGCTTATATTTTAATTTAATTGCAAATGTAATTTCATATCATTTCATTTCAATAAAGTCAAAAATAAAGTGGTCCCATGGAACAACCCTAGGGTACTCCGTAGCAAATCACAAACAAATAGTGTTTCTTTTGCAATATGCAATACTCATAGTTTATAATAATATGAGATAGTTAAAAAAATGCAAGAACTCGCATTGTTGTATAAATTAGTTTGTAGGTTCAAAAGTTTTGCCTAGATCGATAGGTAGATAAGTATTTTTATAGATTTCGTTCATTAGGGATATTAGTAACTTATTTGCTTGGTAATATGCGATTACTTTTTAAATAATCATTGTATCTTAAATGAAGATCACCATTTCTAAAATTATTATTTGTCTGGTATGTCTTGAAAATTTTTATTTGTTAAAAAAAAATAAAAAAAAATGTCTTGATTTCTTGTTTAGATTATTTTTAAAGTATTGATAGATAAGCGGAAAATTCTACATGACTTTATTTATTTAAATCAAATCAAATCCATATATTTTTATTTCGTAGGTAGCAACTTGTACACTTGAAATACGTCAAAAATGCAGTCAATATCAAATAAAAAGTTTTTTTTTAAATCTATCTAAATTTGTTAAATGACAAATTTCTAAAAAAATGTCATTATCAAATGTATTTAAAACGGGATATTATTCTAGCAAAATAAAATATAAATGGTAGATAATATATCTCGTTTTAAATAATTTTAATAGTGAAATTATTATCAGGGCAAACATTTTACTCACCTTTATATTGCTTATATTACGCTTTATAATACGCTAACGTTCTTTTTCAAAAAATATTTTACTCATGCAAAAAAACACATATTTTACGTCAAATTAAGGCCATAATAATGTAAATATTTCAGCACACAAGTTGATGTGTAACAAGAGGCCATGCAACTAAAGTTAAAGGTATTTTCGTCTCGTCTGAGATAATTCAAGTTTATCAAGCCGTGATAACATTTGATGCGAATATTTTTAATATTTTTGTGGTAAAGGTCAACATAATCAAGAACAATCAATAAAGAAAAACAGTCAATTTGAAATGGAAGTCGGTCAAGATAGTATAAATTAATATTTTAACTCAAAAGTAGGCCCTAAAGTTGACAATGATCATCATTCATTAATCCAAAATATCCTGTTACCTTGTCGATAAATGTTTCAAATTCAACCGGTGTTTTTGGCGGTTAGGTCAAAAAAGTTTTCTGGAAAGGACAGACAAACGGCCAGATGAGACACATTGGTAAGAAGTCAGTCTCACCCATAAACACAAAAGCGATTTGTTGTATGACCTGGGCTAGTATTATCGAAAGATCCCCGCTATAGTTCAGGCCTTGTCGTGGCGGTGAGCCCAACACCTTGGGCGAAGCGAAGTGAGCCGGGGGTCTTTATATCCCTCTTATAAGGAGAGGGGACAAATGAGCAAGGGCCAAGGCGCGAGGACGAGAACGTCGCCTCATTTTATTGTCCCGACGTTGGGAGAGGTTGTTCTGTGGTGCGGGACAAACCCTCTGTGGAGGTGGTATCGGTCGCCTGAGCAACTGACTAGCTCACCAAGAGCGGCATTAATGACACTCGCCGGGTTTTAGTGGGTAGAGCTGCGTCCACTTACCAGCTTTCGGGCGCAGCGAGTTATAGAAAAAAAAGTACTATAGTAAGAGGGTAAGTCTCCGTGCCAGCAATTATATCTGTAGTCTTATTTCTATTGCTATGAATTTATATTTATGTAAAATGTCATAAGATAAATGTATGTAATGTATAAATAAAAATATTTTAGCCATAAATTAGGTAAAAATGTGTGACTCTGGCATCTCTAAAATTTACCTATCATAGCGGTGATATTCATAAACATAATATTATTGAACCGGGCTAATAGTTGTTTATTCTTACTTTATAACTCACTAAATTCTTTCACTTTAACGATCATTATACGGCCTTTACTTTTTATACCTTAACGCTACATATTTCACGTAAAATAATTTAAAATCTCTCAACTTCTCACTCCAATCAGATGTCAAAATGTCAAGCTTGTCAAATTTAGTTCCGGCTTTTGTCGCAGGACTTCATTAGTGGCGCGGTTATATTTCGTGGCACGGACTCTATAGTCCTCGCCACTTTAGAAGTCCGATAGACGCGGCGCTGCGGTCTCATAACTCAATGTTGCCAATTTATAGTGTAATGTTTTTCCACCAAGTCTAGTACAATAAAAAATTTAAATAATTATAGGGCCTATGGTCAGTAGTGGATCGTTAAAGACTGATGATGATAATAATGACAAAAATAATTATAGCAGCAAAATAAAAATCTCCCTGCCAAGTTTTAGTAAAATAAAACATTTTTTTGTAAATATTTCGTTCGTATTTTTACGTATAACCGATTAGTAGAATTCATCTAAAACAAGCTTCTTTGGATGTGTTCGGTCTTTGCCAGGAGTGACGATTTTCTCAGAAGTAATTGCTGCCATTGTTACTTCTTTTGTTATTCGACCTTTTTTACAGAAACACCTGAAAATATAATTCCTCTGAGCAAGGATTTAATTCTTTTACCTTGTATTTATATTCATATAAAATATCATAATATAAATGTAGGTAAAGAGTTAATGATAATATTTTAACCATAAATTAGGCAAAAATAAGTGACTCTGGCATCTCTAAATTTTACCTGTCATGTCAGTGACATTTATAAACATTTTATTCAACAGGGTTAATTGTTGTTTATTTTTACTTTCTAATTCACAAAATTATTTCAGTTTAATGATCATTATACGGCCTTCACTTTTTACACCTCACTTTATATTATATGCTCCATATTTCACGTAAAACAATTTAAAATATCACAACTTCTTACTCCAGACAGACGTCAAGATGTCAATGTTGTCAAATTTAGTTCGGGCATTAGTCGCAGGACTTCAAAAGTGGCGATGACTCTATAATTTAACTAATCAAATTGAAGTAAATGTCAAACAAATGAAAGATAATGGGTTTATTAAGCTAATCTTATTTATTCTAAATTGACAATATAGTTAATCATTTTAACGAACACATGTTTTATCTTATTTTTTTACATAATGTGTTTGTGACAAGATTGATAACGTCGCGTTTTTTATAATATAAAATGGAAACAGGAAAATCATTAAAAGGTTAAATAATAATGATATTTTTTACACAGTTTCTTATTTTGAGATTTTCATGTGTTTTTGGTTAATAATGTTTTCACTGTTTATTATTTGTGAAAAATAACAACTTTAGTGACCCTTACTATCATTGTACTCCTAACAAGTGACATCATCATCATCGTCATCATCACTATCCATTTTTTCCTACCATTGTCAAGGAACGCCAAGACGACCGACCTCAACTACTGAGACCCCCCTAGAAAAGTGGCAAACGCTTCGAAGCTCAGTTGCAATAAACACTAATGATATAACGCCATAGGGTTACACATACAAGTATATGGTGTTATTTGTAAAAACGTCTAAAAACGTATTTACTTTATCCCCCATAGATAATTGGCATAAATGCTAAACGAATAGAATAGAAAAGAATACTTATTGTATAGGAATGACACTAGTTACTTCATTTTAAAAATCAAGAAATATAATAACAACGTTCACTATAAACGAAGTACAGTCGTTGTTAAACGTTTTTTACAAACAAAACCACATTATAGATTAATATGTGCCTTAATAAACGTTCTTCAAAATTTTGCAGCAACCGTAAGGAGTAAGCGTAAAACGTAACTGCATAGAATCGAAGCGTTTGCCACTTGTCTAGAGGGGCAGAACTGAAAAACTCTTTCTGTAACAATTATTTTTAAATTATTTTTCTAGTTGATGAGGCTTCAATGGATAAAATAATAAAAATAATTGTTTATTTTATTTTTTTGTTTTGTGTTGTTTTTTTTAGTGGTTTACATGGCAAAGCGTAACAAACAAACTCATATTCGTAATAATATTAGTTAAGATGCTAGTGAAAGCGAGTTCACCAATGACTAGTGTTACCGTATAGCCTATAGGTACAGTGTTTTACCAGACAGATAGATAATATATAGTTATGTTTACCAGACCTGTTACTAATGCTAAAAAGAAATTCAAATACCTGACTGCCTTCATTTGGACTTCATTTATGTATTTATTGTGGTAATAGTGTAAAACGCTATCAAAAACTTAACTTGTCCCAACCAAGTCTTGCAATACAGTTCTTCTGCCGTATAAAGTTGTGCGATCCAAGTCGGTTAATTCATTCAGTACCTACTTATTGGACCTTCAAGTTCTTACATAATTAGCTAACCTAACAACATCTTATCATGCATATTATATAATATGAAAAATCTTTTGTGTTCTAAATAAACAGATTGACTTGACCTTCTTATGAAAACTTAATGTATAACACAAGTAATACTTATTGAATTAAATTAAATTAGATTGTTAAGTGCGATTGCAAAGTCAATCTATTCATTCACTGCAAATGTAACTTTATAATCCCCAACGTTAATATGGGATTAAGAAGTTGTTTATGCTGAAAACAAACAAACTTTGACTATTTGTAATCAGCAAACTACTGGTTCAAATTCAATGAAATATAAATATACTATGTTTATACATTGTGTGTATGGTTATTGATTCAGGCTTTTAGTTTTATCAGCAACGTAATGAAAGGAAGATCGAATGGCCTGAATTTCTATTATGAAAATACGTGCAACGTTGCGTCGATGGTAAAATGGTTATGGGCTCGACGTCTTGTGCGAGAGGGTCCAAGTTCGATTCCGAACCCAGTGGTGCCTTGAAATGGATACCTCTTAATTTATAAGTGCACCGTGATCATTGCTCGCTCACCGGTGAAGGGAAAAATTGTGAGGAAACCTGCCTGATGAGATTGAAAGACTTTGAATGTGTGTGAAGTTCACGAACCCGCGTTCGGCGTTAGGCCAGCGCATCGGTGAGCTATGGCCCGATGCCCTCCTCGTCTCATTTCTAGATCAGATCTGCCCAGTAGTGGGAAATATATGGATTGATAGTTTTACTTTTTTATCGGCCGTGCCGCTTTTTAGGATTCCCCTTTGACGAATGATACATTCTTAATTGAGATTGCGGTGTTTCGATATGACTTCACCAAATATTAAAATGTTTAATTTACTGTGATGGACCGTCTTGGCGTTCATTTAATAAGTCTAATATCTAGTCGTAGACACGCAAGGTTGTAATGATGAAAATTATATGAACAATTGATGTACATACCGTTTGGAATAACAACGGTATAAGAGTGCTATAATAATAGCACGGTAAATAATAAAAATATTTTTATCAGGAAAATTATACCAAGGAATTTCTTAATAGAGACATGGTGTATTTATAAACTATATCCTCATTAAATTTATTATTTTACTTAATTTAATATGTTCCAAGGCAATAAATTAAAATTCTTGTTTTAATTAATTACTTACTTTACGATTTCATTGCATTTTATCAGTGACATCTTTTTCTATTATGTTTTGTGTTAATGAGTTTTTGCTTATTTATGTTTTATACAATCAATCTATTTTTTATCTTTTCATTCTTTGCAATTTTATTTTAAATTTAAACTGGCATATAATATGTTGCTTGAAATAAAAGTAAAGAAAAGTACATTCTAAAGTGTTTGCGGTCTTAAACAAAGAAAAAAAATTCCCGAAGCAGAGAACTTATCAATAGTTTTAACATTTTGCACAAATAATTATTTCAATTAGAATTTGTATTTTTTATAACAGTAATAGTAGTCTTATAAATATTATTTATTGATATTATTCATCATAAATATTGACTTATTAACATAATTTCATTTGATATAATAATTAATAACTAAGATTAATTGCGGAGGGTCAGGATTTGTCAACATTTTAATTTGAAGTGAATATATTTTTTAGATTTATATAATAAACTTGAATATTAAAAACCATTTTTTTATTTAAATATAATATAATACGCTATACGTTTTACTATAATTGTACCCTATATTATATGATGTTCTCCTTGAAATCGGACGAGCAGTCCGTAGTTTGCAATGCGGTTAGTGAATTTGCGAAATTCACACTTGAAGACTGTCAATCTTATAATGCATGTTTTCATACAATATTTTGATGAATCATTAAGGCATCTAGGGCCATTAGCATAGTTCCATCGAAAAAGAGATATTTGATAGTTGTGATCAATTGTCAAAAAAAGATTAAAAATAGAGTGTCTGTTGTTTGTGTGTGTGTGTGTTATAAATTATAAACAAAGAAAAAAATACAATCAGATCAAATAGAAAAACACGAAATAAAATATTTTTATTTAAGCTGTGAAAAAACTCGGATTAATTGACAACATATTTTCAAACAAACAATACAGAACTTATATGCAACAATATTGGATAATATTTGTCATTTTACAAAATTTAATTTAAAACAGTCGATTAAAAAAACATACTATTATCTTAATCTTAATAAAATCTCGTCAGATTATTACGATTCCTTAACATAAAAATTAAGACGTATTCAAAAACTTTGTTAAAAATAGTATGATATAAAAAGAAATTCTACTTTAATAATATTATCGTCGAACATTTATAAAATTAATTATATAATCTAGGCGTAAACTTTACGCTGAGTTTCTCGCCCGGGGCATAAAAGAGACCCCTCTTTTCTATTTCTATATCTGAAGGCTTTGGTTTATTCGGCAAAGGTGATATGGAGAAATTCAAAATCACCGAAGACACGCAATTCCTTATTGTCTGCATTGCGAATCTTTGTCCTGGAAAATAAATTATCATCCTTAATTCGGTTAATCAAAATTTTTTTTTTCATATGTAATTTAGTTTCGATGTTGTTTTATTGACAAAGATTTTTCTTTTTTGATCCCTAAGATGTCAGTGCCTATAAACTTATTTCCAAAATACAAGAAAGTTGATTTAGGCTAGAAATTTAGGCAGAATGGTAAAATGACATCTATATTAACAGCTGGCATCGATAGTCAACTATTTGTATTTATGTAACGAATTTAGTCTTCTAAGTTCGCTTGCCCTTGCTATAAAAAATAGAATTATGGTGACACCTATTTATATGGAATCGCGGACATTTTTAAATTCGTCCAGTGGTTAAAACCACTAGCGCATACAAACAAAACTAGCAACTTAAATTATTACAACTCATCTTTACCATTACAACGAAACAACTTTTACTGGTTTAATCGCAGTTTATTTGGTTACATTACTGGTAAACGTCGTTTACCTAACTAACTCGTTGCTTCGTTATAAATGAAAAAAATCGCCCCCCTTGGCATCTATTGAGGGAGTTCTATGTTCTGCAGTGGACGGAAGCTAATGATGATGATGAAGTTACGTTATAAAACAATAATTATTGTCACCTATACAATTTCTCGGACCGTCTCCAAACGGCATGTACGTGTACGGCACGATATTTTTCTCGTTCTCTGGCAGAAATCTATCTGGATCAAACGTGTATGGGTCTGGAAAGTATTCGGGATTGTAATGCATTCCTATGGAGTTGATGTAGACCGGAGTCCCGGCTTTGATGGTCAGCCTGTCGTCGACGCGGTAATCGGCGGAGGCGATCCTGTCCAACCAGCCCATTGATGGATAGAGTCTCAGCGTTTCTGGAATTGCAAATGGACATAAGATTTCATGAAAAACAAATGCTATTCTCTAAGAGTCATTTTCTAGGCTGTGCGCCGCGACGAGCTCGTCGCGCCTGGATACCTGGGCTGGATAGCTCATATTTTAAAACAAGGTTTTCTAAAATCTTCTTTACACCTAACGACGTAACTAGCTCACCAAAAATGAAAACATCGTATGGAAACATACATACCTTATGAGTGCTGAACATCTTTCTCCTCTCATTTCAAGAGGAAGAAGCTCAGCAGTGAGACAAGATGTGAGAATGATGAATGATCAACTGACATACCTAATGGTGAAAGTTATTTTCCTTACCCTTAATAACACAGTCAAGATAGGTCATTTCTGATAACTGCTTGTAATCCAGGTAGGGACTATTGCTAGCGCTTGTGACTTCTAAAACTTCTTTGTATAATTTTTCCTAAAATTATAAATGAACATCTAATAGCTTCTGCATGACCACCACTCCCTTAAAAGCAATCAACAGTATACCGAACACTGAGAAGCATTTAAAAATAATAAACCCAACGTGTGTGTCTTATCTATTCTTCTAGCAGCGGTCCTTTACGAAAGAAATCAGTAGACTTTTAATTGACTAACGAAAATGTTGACTTTGTTGACAATATATACGTCATGTACTATATAGTACCGTATAGTATACGGTACCGGAACGGTAGCAGAACTTCCTGCTTCCAACTACGTAAGCAACTTGTTGTGTTGTTGGAAGAAGAGATGTTAAGGCAATGCAATTACAGGCTCTGACTTAACATCTTAGGTAGGTGAGGTGCCATGCTGCATTGCAGCCGCATTGCGTGGCACGACCCCCCCTGACTCTACTACCCCTTGCCACGTTTTGTACGGTGTTTGCGTTTCGGGTGAGTCATGGAAGGGAGATGTGGGATTAGCTAACCCATCTGCATAAATTCTGGTTGTGTGGATGTTTGTGGGTGTCGATAGTCACCAGAAGACTTGTTTGTTTTGCCTATAATATAAAAAAATCGCCTCAGACTATTCCCGGGTGTGCTAAAAATGTTTAAAGGTAATATTGACAAACACTCGACTACCGTCGCCTATCTCACTAACATGAAACTATATCCGATGTCATATATCCCTCATACGACAGGAAATGACCTCGATGACAAATAAAATATCCGAGTCATTGTCCCAACAAATTGGGCTGATATTGAATGCGATGAGTTGAAAGGAACAAGTCACCCAATCATGCGATCATCCAAGCACATCGGGACTGATCGAAAATTTCCAAACCCAACAATCGTACGAGAACATCATTTGTGATGACAATTGGTTTCATAACTTGTATGTAAACGGTTACTTTACTGATTATCTTTTGTTTAAATGCATGCCCCAAAGAAATGACATATTCAGATATATTATCTAATTTATAAAATTCTCGTGTCACAGTTTTCGTTGCCTTACTCCTCCGAAACGGCTTGACCGATCTATGAGAATCGGCCAACATCTAGTCATCTTTAGGGGTAGTCCACCCCTAAAGTTTTTTTTTTAATTTTTGGACGAAATTTTTTGTTTTTATTTTTTTATGGTACAGCTTACAAAAATACATACAACCCTAAATTTTCAGCCTTCTACGATCAACCCCTATTTTGTAATTGCAATTTTAAATTTGGCAGAACGAAGTCTGTCGGGACAGCTAGTTATATGCAGGTTCTCACCGGGCACGGATGCTTTGGTGATTTCTTGTGTTGGACGGCCCACAGGGAGCCGACGACTGAATGTCTTGATTGTGGCGCGGCGGTGGACTCTGCCCAGCACACCCTCGAGGTGTGCCCGAGATGGGCGGCGCTGCGTCATGATGTGACGTCTGTCATCGGAGGGGACTTGTCTTTGTCGAGCGTCATCACTGCGATGCTTGACTCTGACGAGTCCTGGACGACAATGGCATCTTTCTGCGAGACAGTGATGTCCCAGAAGGAGGCCGACGAACGGGTGAGAGAGGAGGCCGCTGACGCAGCCTCCCCCCGTAGGCGACGAACGGGGGTGCGTCGGAGGCGCTATTTAATGCGCCTTCAATAAAGCCCCTGTGCTCGTGTCGGGCTCGGGATGGGAACCCGGGTCCAGCTTAAGACACGACGTCATGGGGACTGCCAAGTCGTAGCCGGGCAGTCCCCCTATTGTGGAGAATCTGGTCTTTGCCGGGACTAGTCTGTCGCTGAGGGTATCCCGTCGCCTGCACAGATCCGGGTCCCTCAAATATAGCGGCTGAAGGCTCACGTAGCGGTTTTAGTGGGGTAGGGCACCCAAATGCGAGTCCCCACACACGCCAGCGCGCCTACCCAGGCCCTGGTATGGTCGTAAATGATTTCCGCTGCGTCATCAAAAAAAAAAAAAAAGCTAGTTATATTAGTTATATGTAAATAAATAGATAAAGCGACGATGGTCCAGTGGTGGGTGGATTCGACCTCTTATGCGAGAGGTTCTGGGTTCGATCCTGACTCGTCCGTGTGTACCTTGAAATGGGTTTTTCTAAATTTCTAAGTGCACACGAGACCATCGCTCGCTCACGGGTGAAGGAAAACATCGTGAGGAAACCTGCATGCCTGATGAGATTGAAAGTCGTTGAAGGTATGTGAAGTTCACCAACCCGCATTGGGCCAGCGCATCGGTGAACTATGGCCCATTAACCTTCCTCGCCAGATTTCGAGGAGGAGACCCGTGCCCAGAAGTGGGACATAATAATATAAGGATTGATACTTTTACTACTTTTTAAATAGATAAAGTATTTTCATTAATTTATTTCTAATAACTATCTGTTACCCGCAGCTTCGCCTGTGTTAATTTTACAGACGTATTCGGATTTATGATTATATTTATACCAAAGGTACACCTTGTTACATCAGCTCAGCCAATGAAAGTCCCGAAAAAATCGGTCCAGCCATTTCGTATATTAGCGGATTCAAACAAACAGACCAACAAGAATTATAAAAAATGTTATATTGGTGTATGTACGGTATACATATACTTAGTAAAAAGTGTTTTTGTAATATTATAACAAATAGGTACTAATTTTTTTTTATCTGTATAGATTCTGGTTTAAAAACGTCCAGACTTTAAATCGTATTTAATTAAACCTTGCACACTGGTATATGCATGCATAAATACTTGCTATCATGTACCTATGGCATGAACGCCATTAAATAGAAATCATGTCGCGGAAAGACTGCCCGTGGTCGTAGTTGGTATATAATATCCTGGATTTCGGTAAAAAAATCTACAACTCTTATAATATTATGTCCCATTTCTGGGCACAGGTCTCACCGATTCACCGATGCACAGGCCCTACACGCCAGAACTTCACAAGTGGTGAACTTTACATACTTTCAAAGACTTTCAATCTCATCAGGCTTGCAGGTTTCCTCACGATGTTTTCCTTCACCGGTGAGCGAACGATGGTCTCGTGTGTGCACTTAGAAATTTATAAAAACCCATTTCTAGGCATGCATCATGCATGGGCGGTCATAATCGAACCCGGAACCTCTCGCATAAGAGGCCGAGTACATATTTACTGGACCATCGTCGCTCATTAATAGCCGCCATAAAATCGCATAGTGCGTCTCAATAATCTTTGGTTGTGCGGTTTTCTATAGGCGTTCATAAGGCTCCGACTGCTTCGCTGGTCCTTTATGCCACAAAAAAATTAAACGAATTCGTCTGCCGTTAAAATACCCAAGATCATAAGTGGCTTTATTTGATTGACGATGATTATTCAATTATAATATTTGCGTGATAATAAAAATAAAGCCTATTATTGCATACTAGCAGCGTCCAGCGGTTTCATCCGCGTACTTTTTATTCCGTAGGAATACAGGAATAAATTATAGCCTGTGTTATTTTGTGTAAGCTATATTATTGTAAAGTTTCATCAAAATCTATTCAGTAGTTTTTACGTGAAAGAGTAACAAACATAGATCCAGACATTCGTGTAATCTTACGAACTTTTGCGTTGATAATATTAGCAGTATTAGTTTTGGCATTGAAACTATGCGGAAAATAGATGATTTTTTATTGAATTTCATTTGTTCAACTCACAAATTACCGCATTCACAGTATTAGTGGCACTGATAGCAATAATTTACAAATTAGCATACTGATGTAATTGGCCCACAAATAAACAAATAATCTGATCCGAGCGAAACACTAAATAACGATAATGACGTTATCAATATTAAACCCGCTTTAATTAATGAATTACAAAAATGTATGAAAGATTAATTCATTATATTCCCGTGTTAAGATCGTAACTAATGAGAAAACTAGACTAACCGGTGTTAGGAATTAGGACTCAAAATTTTAGGAAACTAATTCATCATCTTCTCCTAGCTTTACCAACTATATTTTGGAGTCGGTTTCCAGTCTAACCAGATACAGCTGAATACCAGTATTTTAAATGGAGCGACTGTTTATCTGACCTCTAAAACCCCGTAACGGTAGCCTGCGGTAAGACTGGTTGTCAGATTCTCGGGCTTCTGTTGATCCGTAACGACTGTCAAAGATTCACTAATGACAGCCGGGACCAACGACTTAACGTGCTTTCTGAGGCACAGAGGAGTCCCGGTATGTAAAGATGGTCACCCATCCACGGACCAGCCTCTGCAAGCGTTGCTTAACCTGGTGAATCGATCCGCGCGGCTATTACCACTGAGCCATGAGCTCCTCAAGAAACTTATACATATTATTATAGCTACATACCTATCTTCATTCTGTATATCTATTATATAAGCTTATAAAAGTGCTAAAATGGAAGTGATGAAATGTAATGTTTTCATGAACATTTGTAATGGAATATTTAAAAAGATTAGATCCACTGAGTTTGTTTCGCCGGTTCTTCTCAGCGGGCTCGCTTTCGAAGCGGTGCTTAACTAAATTGACGTTCAAAAAAAATACTTTGGTGGGCACTATTTCAATATTTTTTTTTTTATTTGTTTTGCCTGTAACCTGCACATCAGGATGGTGCGCCAGCTGATAGGTGATGAAGGTGAGGGCGGAGCCCGAGGTGTCGAACCCGCCGAACAGCAGGATGGCCGCCTGCGCCACTATCAGGTCGTCCGTGTACACTGCAAGTGATATCATCAGATGGAACAGCATCTTGGATGTTCATGATATCATGTTTTCTAGGGTACTCGCCAATTAAATTCAAAACCCTTTGCGCCATTTGCCTTCCATAATAATTGGCTTATCAAATGCATAAAAACCCTTATCCGATATTATGTACATATCGGGCAAAGTAACTCCACAGTCGCACCTTGTTGAAAGTACTAAGTGCAAAAAAGTTTTTATCTTTAGGGCCTGTTTCACAACCTCCTGATAAGTGCCGAATAGGCTATTCACAACATATTTGACAGATAGAGTATGAAGTATCTGTCAAATATGTTGCGGATAGCCTATCCGGAACCTATCTGGAGGTTGTGAAACAGGCCCTAAGTATTTAGCCTAAGTATTATTTACGTCTAAGGTATATAATTGTTATACATTAAAATTCATTCCGTAGTTTTGGCGTCAAAGAGTAACATACATACATCCATACATCACTACATTCTCGCAAACTCACGTTTATAATATTAGTGGGATAGTAAGAAGTAGGATGTTGTTATTATTTACCGCTGGAGTCCTTATTCTCTTCTCTCATCTTGATCAGAATGCCAAGCAGACTATTTTCACTTTCCTCCTTATTGTCGCAGCGCTGCATCAAAACGTTGAAAACCTTTCTAAAGTAATCTACTGCTGATTTTGGAAAAAATGTAAAACTGTAAAAGAGAAACATAATGTTTAGCTTTTTTTTTTCTTTTACCCCGGGGAATGCACCCACGCATACCGCTGGGGAGTGGGTCTCCCCAGGCGGGTACGTGGGACTCGCTGCGGCCGAAAGCTGGTAAGTGGACACAGCTCTACCCACTAAAACCCGGCGAGTGCCACCAATGCCGCCTTTGGTGAGGTGCCCCGGATCTACAAGCAACAGGGCACCTCGACGGCTAGTCAGTCCCTCAAGGGGCTGACGCCACCTCCACAGAGCGGTTGCCCCGCACCACAGAACAACCAATCCCAACGTCTGGACAGTACAATGAGGTGAGGTTCCCATCCTCACCCCTTGCCCTCTGCTCTTTTGTCCCCTCTTCTTATAAATATATATAAGAGGGGTACAAAGAGCCCCCTCGGCTCAATTCGCTTCACCCAAGGTGTTTGGGTCACCCTGGGCTACTGTGCCCCACCGCCACGACAAGGCCTGAACCATGGTGGGGATAATGTTTAACTTAGTTTTGGGGTCGCTTCTACCGAAGTTAGTTGTAAAGTGTTAGTTATAAATTTCTATAGAAACTGAATATCATTTTGTCCGTTAGGACATTTAGCAAGGATTCTATGTTAGATTTCGACATGAATAAAATTTCTGGACAAGAAAAATAATTTCCATACCTATATCAACGGATAGCCGATAAGCTTATAAGGTTCAAGAGTGGAGGTCACGTTTAGGTAGACTAAGTGTTGGTCGGCCATGTACCAGGAGAGAATACGATCGAACGATATTGATATAAAATGATGATCATATTATATTAATGTGAAAAATACTTTTCTGATCAGAGTTGATTGAATTAATAACTAAAGTGATCATTCACAACTAGTCGTCTATTATACTATTTTAAATAAATCAGTGAAAGATCTAGAAATATAAAAAGACATACCCCATTATATCCACGAGCTCTGGACAGAAGAATATGCTGCACCAGCACAGGCCTCTGTAGAGATTGTAGGTCATAAACTCCTTGGTCACCGCTCGGAAGGGCCCGTCTTTGGTGAGGGTGACGTTGCTTTCCACCCCGAAGGCATACGTGCTGGTGAGATCGGTGGTGTAGTCTGTGTACATCATCTAAGAGTTGCATAAATATATAAATATAAAAAAGTTAAAAAATATCTACGAATATATTATGTTCCACTGCTAGGCACTGGTCTCTTTCTTCTTTCTCCTCAGGCGAGAAGGATATTGGAGGAACTTCATACATTCAAAGACTTTTAATTTCATCAAGCATGCAGATTTCCTCACGTAATTTTACTTCACCGGTGAGCGAACGATGAACACTTAAACATTAAGAAAAAACTCCATTTCAAATCGCACAGAGGTCTCGCTCAAAAGGTCACTAGCTCATCGTCGCTGTGTATAAATCTATATTAATATATTAATAAAGGTGCGTTCTTTTAGCACGCTAGCCTTCAGAACTGCTCGACATGGCTTCAAGTTTGTGTATAGGAGCTAATCTTCTAAACTAATCAACTTTAAAAATATCCTTCATAAGAATCAATACATCATTTGATTTGGATTGATTTGATGAAATCTGCAACAAGTTCTTGCGAGTTTTTTTTTTACCCAGGATCTTTGTTGCGGTGTGGTGTTTTCCCCTTTTCTTCATTAGTGTTTACTTTATTTGATAACATTCCAACCACTCAAAACCTACCAAGTGCCTAACATAGATACTAAAATAAAAACTAACCCTTAAATCGATCTCCGTATGAATATCGTTTTCAATCCTCTGCACGAGCTCCTTCGACTTCTTAGCCATGAAGAGCTGGAACTTCTTCAGCCTGGCTGATGAGAACGATCTCGTGATCTGTTTCCGGACGTCAGACCAAAGGGGATCCTAGGAAATCAAATGAATTATTATCTGGTGAATAATAATAATGATTTAAATGATTATGTCGTGAATTACTTATGCAGCGAATAGTCATTAAGTGCATAATAATTCCTTTTAATGATCATCAAGTGAATAAAAATGTATCATTTCTATGATCATTAAGTAAAGGGAATGCCCTTTCAGGCCCACAGCGGACATTAGACTAGAGAAAAATACTTTATGCATTAATTTTGTCATAAAAAAATATGCATTTACTTATTTCCAAATGACCGTCACTATAATCTACAACAATTCGATAAATAAAGTTAATTTTAAATAAAAAACCAAAACCGACTTCAAAGCTATAAGTACCTTAAAATTATGTTCAACTAAAATTTTTTAAATAATATTTAAATACTTCGAGGTGAAGTAATTAACAAAAATAATTAATCAATGAATATAATGAAATTTATATGGCTTACTTGTACTTTTTACAATTAGTTATTTTGGGAGTCGGTGCCAGCCAATAAGGACAGTCTAATCACAATTTACAGCATTTGAATACATAATATTATACTCTCACATCTATTATAAATTTCTTAGCAATTATTGATTTTGTACTCATACAAGTACACAAAGTATTGAATAGATGTCTGTTAAGGTTATTTTTGCTTTGGCTGATTGAAAACTTGTGTCTCATAATACGTAAAGTGATTACAGAGTTCAAGGTTTGATTTCAACAATATATTACTATTATGTAATCGGGTATTCAAAAAAGAGGTAGCATTATAAAGTATCATACGCCTTAAAAACGACTCGGATCGTCCATAAATCCAGGGTTTAGTCAAGAGGCCGAGCCGATATCTACAAGACCATCTTCGCCAGAAAAACAAGAATATTTTATTATATTATGTACTTAGAAGTTGTGTTCTCTAAAAAGTTAGTTATAATGAAGGATAGTATCCATAAATTGGAAAATAATGTTCGAAAATCAAAATTTGATCCAATGTTTATCAAACTCACATTAACTGTAAATATATTGAGACTTCCGATGGGATCCTTCGCACCAGAACTCAGGAGCCTGTTCCGGAAGACGTTGAAGTGTTTGACGAGGATGTCGCGGGTGATCTCCGGGCTGTTGATGATGAGCACCGGCCTCCAGAACCACCAGCCACCCACATATGGTGAGGAGAAGTGTTCGCTAATGTACCGCATCCATATACCCTGAAATATAATGTAATACAAATATGATGGGTGTAATATTTTTTTCAAATCTTACTAGTCTTACTATCTTACTAATATTATAATACGTGGGAGTTTGTAAGTATGCACGTTTGTTACTCTTTTACGTAAAAACTACTGAATGGATTTTAATGACACTTTACAATAATATAGCTTACACATCAGAATAATACATAGGCTATAATTTATCCCTGTACTCCCACGGGAATGGAAAGTACGTGGGTGAAACCGTGGGAATCTTATATTTTTGCTTTTGTAGTCAAGACCAATAGTGGAAACTTTAATACGACCTCAGGGAGGTCGAGGGACACGTTTAAACAGCCGTAGGACTAGCAAAATATTTAATAATTTCATTCAAGAGGAGCAGGAAATATATTAAAGTTTCTCTCTCTAATTAAATACGGAGATAGTGTGAGTCGGGATGTCAGTGTAAATATTTTCGGGATAATACTATACATATATGAGCTGGTAGGTGATCCTGGCTACACAGGAGTAGTAGTGGAAAGAGTGGTGTCTAACGTGAATATACAGAAAATAATTAATATACAAACCAGTAATAGGAAATAGCGAGCGCCTAATGTATACATTGGAGTTAATTATATATATAATTAACTCTAATTTATATATTAGGCGCTGGCAATTTATGGCCGTATAATAGATATAATAATATTTATGGATGCTTTTACACCACGTTAATCTGATCCCAAGGTGAGTTCTCAAAGAATTTGTGTTACGGGTACCAGACAACAAAAGTATATTTAATAATTTTATATTATGTAACACTACATTTAAGATGTATATTATAAAATACACATCCATGACCCGGAATCATCATCATCATCAGGCTTTATCCGTCCACTGCTTATAGGCCTGAACATAAGCCTCCCTCAATGAACGCCAAGACGACCGATCCATTGAACCCACTACCTCCAGCTGGGGCTAACCATTGAGCCAAAAAGGTCCTCTATTCTTAGTTTTATTAGTTCACTGAGGGCTTTATGCTACATGACATTCTAAGTTCTGGGTGAAATTAGTAAATCTATCATCCATGCATCCAATATTCGATGGAAAATATAAAATACTATCTATTTCTCGCGGCTTCGCCCATGTTAGCAAAAAAATCCCTTTTTTTTATCTATCCTATGTTACTTCTAGTACTGTGGCGAACCTAGAAGAAGGGAAAGAAATAAAAAAAAAAAGACGTGTGGCACTCGGGGACTGCCGCGGTAATGCTATTGCATAGCATTTTGTATCAACTTATGCAATTATAATTATTTATTTATTTTAATTATTAATGCAGTATTTCTTTTTCTTTGATATTAATTCAAGTTACACTTTTTGAGCGTGGTGACCGATAAGAAAACATTTTTTTTTCCTTTATTAAATAAATAAAAAAATATAAATATTTTAAACAATATTAACTAATATTGTTTAAAATATTTTTATTATTTTACAATACATGTGTTATATTTTATTGTTATTCGTGCGAGCTTCGTAGTGTCGTACAATACGTCTAGTTGCAAGCACACAAACACCGTGTCGAAGACTGCCGAAAAGAAACGACGTTAGACGATGCATGCATCGTCTAACGTCGTTTCTTTTCGGCCACACCTCCGTGCCCGTCGGAGTGGGGAGCGTTATGATTTATTTTCGTTACGGAATTTCTGTACTCGGTCCCCGCGCTCAAGGCCCGCGATAGAAGCTATGCAATAGCTTAAAAAAAATACTGAGTAAAATAATTAAAAATTATGTGCAGAAAAAGTTCATGTACGTATCTCTGCAAGTAAACGCACGGCCGTCGAGAACAAAGGGAGCTGTGGAATGCGCTTGCGACGCTCCGCCCCGATTCGAGAAACGGAGTGGCCACTCGTCCGTTCAGCGTCCTGAGGTGCACCCGCGTAACTTTATATTAGAAAATAGCAACGTGTATATCCGTGTAAAAATTGTAATTATTTGTCTGTATATTGAGAGCAGTATAAGATTATAAATTAAATGTTTTCTTTTTTATTTGGTTCCCAAAACCTTAATAAATAAGGAGAATAAAAGGGTTAGTAACAATATAATAAAACAAAAACTAAAAACCCTTTATTGGTGACCCCGAGTAGGACAAGAATGAACCCAACGGATGACGCGGCATTAAACAGAGGGCGAGAGAATTCAAGAAGCGTCGCGCCGCCCGCTACAATGGAAGACGGCGTATTTAAGGTAGGAGTGCGCATACCCCCTTTTTGGCCCGAAGAACCGGCTTTATGGTTTGCCCAGATAGAAGGCCAATTTATAATATCCGGCATAACGGCGGACACAACAAAATTTTATTATGTCATAGCTCAGTTGGACCACCAGTATGCCGCTGAAGTTAAAGATATAATTACGTCACCGCCGCCCGAAAATAAATACAATAAGTTAAAAGCGGAACTTATTAAGCGACTGTCCGAATCACAAGAGAGGAAGGTGCAGCAGTTGCTCATACATGAGGAGCTGGGCGATCGCAAGCCTTCGCAATTTTTGAGACACTTGCGTACATTGGCGGGTCCGACGGTACCGGATTCTTTTTTAAGGACACTATGGTCAAGCAGGTTACCACATAATATTCAGACTGTTATAGCGTCACAGGCCGAGTCAACACTGGAGTCGGTTGCTGATCTGGCGGACAGGGTTCACGAGATTGCTCCGCCGACTCAACACGTGGCAGATGTGGCATCTGGCAACTCTCTAGATGCTCTAATACTAAAAGTTGATGAGCTTACGCGGCAGGTAGCATCTCTTCAAGCAAGTCAGGTAAATAATGCATATTTTAAATATAATCGATCGCAACGCAACCGAGAGAGGAGATCAAGTGCTCATAGACAAAATAGCCGATCCCGGTCAAGAGCACCAAATAGTAATTACTGTCGTTACCATAACCGTTTTGGCGCCAAGGCCTATAAATGTGACAAGCCTTGCAATTTTATGGCGGAAAACTACAACGGCAGTCAGAAATAGCGGCAACAGATGACTGCCAGAGTAACCCACGCCGCTTATTTATAACAGATCAGTACACTAAAGTCACGTTTCTAATAGATACAGGATCGGATGTCTGCGTATACCCACGAGCAATGCTAAAGCAGGCACGGAGTAAGACGGACTACGAGTTATTCGCAGCAAATGGCACTACTATTCCTACCTATGGCTGGCTACATCTGGAGTTGAATCTGGGACTTCGGCGCGCCTACAAGTGGAGATTTATCGTGGCAGAGGTATCAAAGCCCATCATAGGCGCCGATTTTCTAATATTTTACAACTTACTTGTAGATATGCGGAATCATCGACTGATCGATGGCCTCACGACATTATCAACGCGTGCCACACCTGCGAAAGAGACACCAGGAAAGGCTATAGAGTCAATAAAGGTTATGGCAGGTGACACAATTTACCACCGGATACTAGGTGAGTACCCTGACATTATCCGGCCAGTTGGAGTACTACGTATACCGAAACACAAGACGGTACATTATATACGTACCACACCAGGTCCACCTGTATCTAGCCATCCACGCCGTTTGCCGCCAGATAAGTTAAGAATCGCCCAAAAGGAATTCGAGGAAATGCTTGCAAATGGTACGGCACGCAGGTCAAAAAGCGCTTGGTCATCGCCACTTCACCTGGCTCCTAAAAAAGAGAATGGCTGGCGACCCTGTGGGGACTATCGTGCATTAAATGCTAGAACGATTCCTGATAAATATCCGGTTAGGCATATTCAGGACTTCGCTTATCAACTAGCAGGTAGCAAAATTTTTTCAAAAATTGATTTAATAAAGGCATTCAATCAACTTCCGGTAAATCCAGCTGATATAGAAAAAAATGCAATTACCACACCATTTGGTCTTTTTGAATTCCGATATATGACGTTTGGCCTACGCAATGCTGCGCAGACGTTTCAACGATTTATGGATGAAGCTCTTAGAGGCATGCCATTCGTATATTCATTCATTGATGACATACTTGTATTTTCTTCAGATGAGAAGCAGCATGTACAGCACCTAAGGCAGCTTTTCGAGAGACTAACAGAATACGGAATTCTAATAAACACCAGTAAATGTGAATTCGGTAAGAACCATGTTACATTTTTGGGACACGAAGTAGCAGCTAACGGCATTAGACCACTGCAAGATAAGGTAAAAGCTATTCAAGAATATCCAGTTCCCAAAACGGTGAAGGAACTACGCAGATTTCTGGGAATGATAAATTTTTATCGCCGTTTCATACCCGGAGCTGCTGAAAAACAGGCACCTTTGAATGTCGTTTTGACTGGCTCTAAAAAGAACGGGTCAAAGAGTATTACCATGACTCCTGAAATGCTGGAAGCATTTGATAGATGCAAATCAATGTTGTCAAACGTGGCAATATTGGCACATCCAAACTCAGGCGCCGACATGGCTATACACACGGATGCATCGCTTAATTCCATAGGCGCAGTACTACAGCAAAGAGATGGAAAAGCTTGGCAACCCCTGGCATTCTTCTCCAAACGCCTGACTACTGCACAGCAAAAATACAGTCCATATGACAGAGAACTGCTTGCAATATATCAAGCCATCAGACATTTTCGCCACATGGTCGAGGCCAGACCATTCACGATTTTTACCGACCACAAGCCGCTGACACATGCCTTTACTACTAATCGTGACAGTTGTTCTCCTCGACAGTACCGATACCTGGACTACATTGCGCAATTTACTACAGACATACAATTTGTACCAGGCAGTGATAATGTAGTCGCCGATGCTCTGTCAAGGATCGAAGCCATTGACTTCAAATCAGTCAAAATTGATTACAATGCCCTAGCACTCTCACAGGAGAAGGACAGAGAATTAGAGGAAGTGATAAAGAACGGATCGTCACTCATTATAAATAAAATAAAGTTGCCAGATACGGACATAGACATTTTTTGTGACGAATCTACCGGAATCGCTCGTCCATTTATAACAAAACCATTTCGCCGAGCTGACTTTCAAATGTTACATGGACTGAGTCACCCAGGTACAAAAGCCACGGTCAAATTAATGACAGAGAGATTTGTTTGGCCTGGAATAAAAAAAGATTGTCGAAAATGGGCCAAAGAATGCACTGATTGCCAAAAATCAAAAACCAATCGACACACCGCATCTCCCACCTTCCCGTTCACTTCTCCTTCCCATCGTTTTTCTCATGTCCACATGGACATCGTAGGGCCGTTACCGTTTTCTTCTGGTTTCAGGTACTGCCTCACAGCCATCTGCCGATTCACCCGTTGGCCTGAGGTCTACCCATTGCCGAACATCGAAGCTGAAACCTGTGCCCGCGCTTTTGTCACTGGCTGGGTGTCCCGTTTCGGCTGCCCACAGAAGATAACGACCGACAGGGGGAAACAATTCGAATGCAAGCTGTTTCACAAGATTGCTGTCATGCTCGGTTCAGAACACCGACCTACCACAGCTTACCACCCTGCGTGCAATGGTATGATTGAGCGTTTTCATCGTCAATTAAAAGCCGCAATCATGTGCCACAATCATACCAAGTGGACCGAAGTTCTCCCTCTTGTGCTGCTGGGTATCCGCAGCGCCTGGAAAGAAGACATAAAGGCTTCAGCAGCTGAATTAGTGTATGGAGAACCTCTACGCTTACCTGGCGAGTTCTTCACTCCGTCAAAAAGTAACACAATAGACGATGTCACGGACTTTGCTTCTAGGCTGCGTACACACATGGCGAAGCTCTCTCCAGTCCCTGGTAGTCGACACGTGAACAAGCCTTTTTACGTACCTAAGGATTTGGCCACCGCAGAGTACGTTTTCCTTCGACAGGGAGCTCACAGACCACTGGAACCTCCATACGCCGGACCCTACAGAGTAACTGAAAGAGGTGATAAAACATTTAAACTTACCATACAAGGAAAACAGGTGACAGTTACAATTGACAGGTTGAAGCCAGCGTACATCAGTACACCGGACGTCGAGGAAAACCAGAACGTCAGAAGTAGCAGTTCACCTACCGAACCTACGCCACCAAAGCAAACAAAGAGTGGTCGCACAGTTCGTTTTCCGGACTACTATCGACCGTAGCAAGCAACGGTCTCGGCGGGGGAGTAGTGTGGCGAACCTAGAAGAAGGGAAAGAAATAAAAAAAAAATACTGAGTAAAATAATTAAAAATTATGTGCAGAAAAAGTTCATGTACGTATCTCTGCAAGTAAACGCACGGCCGTCGAGAACAAAGGGAGCTGTGGAATGCGCTTGCGACGCTCCGCCCCGATTCGAGAAACGGAGTGGCCACTCGTCCGTTCAGCGTCCTGAGGTGCACCCGCGTAACTTTATATTAGAAAATAGCAACGTGTATATCCGTGTAAAAATTGTAATTATTTGTCTGTATATTGAGAGCAGTATAAGATTATAAATTAAATGTTTTCTTTTTTATTTGGTTCCCAAAACCTTAATAAATAAGGAGAATAAAAGGGTTAGTAACAATATAATAAAACAAAAACTAAAAACCCTTTAGTACCTCCGAGTATATTATGTGTATAAAATTTCATGATGATCGGTTGAGTAGTTTTCGCGTGACAGCATTACAAACATCCCTATTTTCATATTTATAATATACTAGCTGTTGCCCGCAGCTTCGCCTGCGTTAACTAAGATTTACAACGGGATCTTAGCGGGATGATATATCTTTACCGATAAATGGGCTATCTAGCACTGAAATATTTCATTCAAATCCGACCGATAGTTCCTGATATTAGCGCGTTCAAATAACTCTTTAGCTTTATATCTTAAGGATTAAAAGCATGAGTAAAATAAACGCGTACCTATGTAAGTCCAAAAAAATTCAAAATTTCTAAATAAAAAAATGGTCGTTGTGCCTCACTCGACATAGATAGGTATAGTGTGTTGTGGACTTTTTTGTAAATATTTATAAGATCTACAATTAATTGGAACATTCTATGGTTCTATCTTTTATAGTTTAGGCAGCGTACGCAAAATAAGTAACTTTTCTGGTTGATTTTTTACACCCTGTGTCTGAAAAACCCAAATATCTTACGGAACCCTATTTTCTCCAGTATAAAATTTAACCTATGCTACTCGTGTATAATGTAGCTTTCGAATTGTGAAAGAATTTTTGACATCGGTCCAGTACTTTTTGAGCCTATTCATTACAACCAAACAAAGAAAGTTTTCCTCTTTATAATATTATAATGTAGATATATAGTATAGATAGATTTCGCCATAACTTCAAAACCGAACGTCCAATTTTGATCATTCAAAGTCGAAACATTATCTACATAAACTGTACTTAGTGATAAAATAATTTATTTTGATAAGGATCCAAAGCATAAGTAAAATAAACGCGTTTAAATGTAGTCCAAAAAATTTCAAAATATCTAAATAAAAAAATGGTTATTGTGCCTCACTCGACATAGATAGGTATAGTGTGTTGTGGACTTTTTTGTAGATAATTATAAGGTCTTCAATTAATTAGAACATTTTATGGTTCTATCTTTTATAGTTTAGGCAGCGTACGCAAAATAAGTAACTTTTCTGGTTGATTTTTTACACCTTGTGTCCGAAAAACCCAAATATCATACCGAACCCTATGTTTTTTCAGAATAAAATTTAGCCTATGTTACTCCTGGATAATGTAGCTTTCGAATGGTGAAAGAATTTTTGAAATCGGTTCAGTACTTTTTGAGCCTATTCATTACAACCAAACAAACAAACAAACAAATAAAGTTTTCCTCTTTATAATATTATTACTAGCTGTTGCCCGCAGCTTCGCCTGCGTTAACTAAGATTTACAACGGGATCTTAGCGGGATGATATATCTTTACCGATAAATGCGCTATCGAACACTGAAATGTTTCATTAAAATCCGACCGATAGTTCCTGAGATTAGCGCGTTCAAATAAACAAACTCTTTAGCTTCACATCTTAAGGATTAAAAGCAAGAATAAAATAAACTCGTTTAAATGTAGTCCAAAAAAATCAAAATTTCTGAATAAAATATGGTTGTTGTGACTCACTCGACATAGATAGGTATAGTGTGTCGCGGACTTTTTTGTAGATAATTATAAGATCTACAATTAATTAGAACATTCTATGGTTCTATCTTTTATAGTTTAGGCAGCGTACGCAAAATAAGTAACTTTTCTGGTTGATTTTTTACACCTAGTGTCCGAAAAACCCAAATATCTTACGGAACCCTATTTTTTTCAGAATAAAATGTAGCCTATGTTACTCGTGGATAATGTAGCTTTCGAATGGTGAAAGAATTTTTGAAATCAGTCCAATACTTTTTGAGCCTATTCGTTACAACCAAACAAACAAACAAACAAACAAAGTTTTCCTCTTTATAATATTAGTGTAGATAGTGTAGAAGTAAGGATTAAGGATATTGGAGTCTGGAGGATGGATGCACTCACAGGATTTTTCCGTTGCAAGAACGTCAGACTCCCCATGACGAAGTTCGGAGGAAGATGTGGCACGCTCCTCTCGGCCCAGTAGCTCTTCACCTTCCTCCATCGGATGTATATCAGAACGGCTATGATGCCCACCAGGTACACCAGATACATGTTGCTGAAATAAACAACCACACCACGTTAACATGGTAAATTAGTAAGCTTGTCTATGTGTAGGAATAGTAGGGATGAAAATAAATTGAAAAAAATATCCTACTATCCTACTATATTATATACGCGAAAGCTTGTATGTATGGATAAATGTTTGTTACTCTTTCACGTAAAAACTACTGAATGGGTTTTTATAAAACTACAATAATATAGCTTATACATCAGAATAGCACATAGGCTATAATTTATCTCTCTCTTAATTAGAGAAATGCCCCGAAAAGAAATCTTCGACCTAAAGAGCTGGTATGCTCGGCCAAGCCGAACCTCACATGCAGTTACATCTACTGTCGTATAGGTATACGGACACCGTACTGTGGAACTTTAATAGCGCGATTCAGAACTGTGGCGCAAATACATACACATAGTATACACCATCCATGACCGGTTGCACTGGACAGGATTCGAACCCGCGACTACCGCGCAAGGTATCCAATAGCCCGACCATTCTACCACCAGGCCGTTAAAAATGAAATAGAAAGAGAATTAAGAAATCAGGCGAGGAGGGTAACGGGCCATAGTTCACCGAGGCGTTGGCCAAATGTGAGTTGGTGAACTTCACACACCTTCAAAGACTTTTAATCTCATCAGGCATACAGGTTTCCTCACGATGTATTCCTTCACCGATGAGCGAGCAATGGTCAGGTGCACTTAGAAACTTAGACAAACCATCAAGGCACCACAGGTCAGGATCGAACCCGGACCTTCTCGCGCTAGAGGTCGAGCCCATACCAACTGGACTAGGAAGAAAGTACATTACAATAATCGTGGAATATTAATATTATAAAGCATAATATCTCGTGTCTTGTTCCAATTTTCTCCTTCAAATTTCATCTTCAAACGTAAAATGGTAATTCTCTGTGTCCATAAATGACTCCCATTGGCACAAAGAGAATTCCTTTCTTATCATTGTGTCATGTCATTGTATGTATGTCTTACCAATAATTATAAATGTGATCCACATGCACGAAGGTTTGATCACCGATCGCAATATCCGAGGCTTTGGATACTTTATGCAAACTAAAGACTACTATTGTATAGATGCAATCATGGTCACGGAAGGACTGAGGTGTCAAACGTCCTACTGTTAAAAAGTTATTCGAAACTACCCTATGATACATCAATATTTTATTTAGTCCTATCTACGCAGAAGGTGCTGTGTCGTAATTATTTTAAGGCTGTATTTTTTATTTGTGATATTGTATTGGGATCTTTTTCTATTTAATTTGCACACTTCTAGGAAGTAGAATGTAAGACTCTCAATTATGAATGTAAATAGAACTATATGGCACTACATTCTTGCAAATAAACGATTATTATTATTATTATTATTATTAATTATTTACATTATTGGATCTCCATCAAGTGATCCCTCTTAGGCCGCCTCTACACATAGGCCAGCGCATTCGCCAACGCGCTGCCCGAGCCACTGGCCCAATGTGTAGAACGGGCGTTGGCGCATTGGCGGTAGGTATTTGAACGTTGGCCGGCGCGCTTGCGAACTTGCCGCGCGGTGTCGGCAACATCAAAGGAAACTTGGGGCTTAGTCAAAACGCCATTACGAAAACGACAGCGAAGCTCGTTCGTTCGTTCGAAGTTGTGATTGGCTAAATTACGTCGTCGATCGCTCGATCATTCAATCGACGACGCGCGACGTGATTTAGCCATTGGCCCAAATTGGATTGTGGATTACTCACAAGCGCGTTGGCAAGGGCACTGCTAGCGCGTTGGTGAATGCATCTATGTGTAGAGGGAGCCTTACCGACACCGCGCGGCAAGCTCGCAAGCGCGCCGGCTAACGTTCAAATACCTACCGCCAATGCGCCGACGCCCGTTCTACACATTGGGCCAGTGGCTCGGCCAGCGCGCTTGCCAACGCGTTGGCCTAT
Organism: Lycaena phlaeas; assembly: GCA_905333005.2. Classification (NCBI taxonomy): domain Eukaryota; kingdom Metazoa; phylum Arthropoda; class Insecta; order Lepidoptera; family Lycaenidae; genus Lycaena; species Lycaena phlaeas. The sequence goes on along the minus strand of HG995180.1, from coordinate 14,310,119 downwards.
GTGTAGTGCCGGCTTTAGTTGGTTTGAATGGCAAACGTGCAGAAGAACTATCGATTCGCCCATGAAGGGTTTCGTTAGTAAAATTAAATGTTTTTTTTTACTTGTTTGCATGAAAGGTAAATTACGGTATACGATTTAGTTACCAATTTTCGGTGGTAATGTACGTCATATTTACGTTTTACGTTTATTGTATGTCCGTCCGTTCCCCCTGGACGGACACATTTTACCACTTTGGAAGTGTATCTTGCGCAAACCGAATGCTTATATAAAAAAATGATAGTATTCCGTATCCGAATCTTCAAATTCCATTTGTTTTTTACCAAACAAAGTAGTTAGACAATTTACAAGGTCTATTGTGTTGCTTGTTTTTTATCATAAAATATCTTATAAAGGTTACGTAGAGTATTTATAGAATAATCGCATTAAAACACACACAAAAACGTGGAATATAACGGAAACTCACCGAGGTTAAAGATCAAAACATTTTATCACGATCTTCATCATCATCAGCCTGTATCCGTCCATTGCTGAACATAGGCCCCCCTCAATGAACGCCAAGACGATCTTGCCATTCGCATCCAACACGATTATTGTGTTGATTGGGTGTCTAAATTTCCGAACTGTCCCACATTGCACGTTGTCTGGTGTAGGGTGTCTATGATTTTTCTTTCGAAATATATGCTGTGGCCCAAAGGCCTTAGAGTGAAATCGGAGCAGGTGGGCAGGTGGCTCACCTAAGTAAATGTCGCTTATCACATTCTCGTTAGCCCCATCTTCTTTAAGAGTGTAAGAGTAATGGATAAAACGATCGTCTTCCCATCTATACATGTAGATAGATATATAGAAGGAGATGAAGTCCTAAGTCTTGAACGAATGCTGGGAAAAGGCTCCCACTGATTAGAATTATAGAAGCTTATAGCACCGACTATTGAGGATACCTTGGACGGCATTCCGAACAAACAACTCCATACTAAAAGAACTTCGGATCAAGGATAGGCTTTCGTCGATTGTACAGCTACGAATACTGAAGTTCTTCGGCCATATCACTAGAAACACCAATTATATGGAGAGAATTGTCGTTCAGGGGCTGACCCCTGAACGACAATTCTTACGAACGAATACGAACTTCTACTGATAGAAGGCAAAAGATCTTGTGGCCGGACACCGACACGATGGACAGACGTCATCAGGAAAGTGACCGATTGCTCTATGGTTGAGTGCTCCCGCAATGCCTCTAACCGAGAGAAGGGGCGTCGCTTAGCCAGATCAGCAACAATCGGCAGGGAAAACGAAGACGAAGACCCTCCATGTACTAACACCGTCAATACAACCACGACCGCTCTGACAAGAGTGTACGACTGGGAAGAAAGAATAGCACCGACAGTCATAATTTTTTTTTAATTTTAGAAAATTAGTTCACATTTAAATATTAGTAAGGATGAGTTAGTAGTTATTATATACGTACATTCAGATAATGTAAAAGTCACTAGAGTACTATACACTCAACACTGATTCAATCAAATCACTGTAATGACTGCCACAAGTGTTGTGATAACTACTAAGATAAATACTTGAAAAACTAATTAAAGTATGAACAAATAAGAACACTTAACTGATATTATGTCGTTAACTTAAAGATGTTCTAAAAATAAATCATTTTTATCATAATACATATTAAACATAATAATTATTGTGGATATTTAAAAAATATGTATGTTTAGATGTTTGTTATAAGTTCCTAAATTACACCTACCTTGTTTATTTCTATGCCCTATTTAGACTGTCTTTTAATTGGAATTAGAATAGGCTGATAGCTGATTGGGTCATAGTTCACTCGCACTCAGCCAACGTATTTCTCAATAATCAAGGCAAAACAAAGGGCAAAGTTCTCTTCAAAATCAGGGAGGACCTTTACGTTGCGTTTCGCATCATCTATAAGATTCGCATCGGATGGACCATTTGAGGCGCCGCCGCGGTCATAATTTGCTAGAATTAAATTAAATTATCTTCAAATATTAAATTATATGGACCATAGTATCTACTTGAATAAAGACTCATGATTTTTTCTGAATTTTATGTGTTGTTTTTTTTTTCAAAAATTTTCCTATAGCTCTTAAAAAATCACCCGTTATAGTTTGCTCGGAGCATTATCTCTCTCCATCTCTCCAGTTATTGTTATCATCTGGTCACAGTAGACACGCGGTATACTCAATAGCATCGTACCCACCCATGGAGGCGAATATATTAGTTCCGAAATTTTATAATCCTAAAGATTTAAAAAGTAGAAAATACGGCCCGGTCGCACGAGGAACCTCCATCAGATAGATCCTGGATGATAATGATGAGTGTGTTTTGGGACTATAATTTAACGCTCTATATAGATATACACTAAGACTACCTATTCCTTCTCTTTCGCATCCACCACCGTCCGGCCACTGCACGGATACCGTCTTGGCGTTTATTGACACATGTTCACTAGTGGACGGATAAAGGCTGATGATGATAATGATGATGGTATGTCTACAAGCGTATCTAAAGTTGCAATTCATTCGAAGAGCATAAATCTTTACAACTAGCCAACTCATTGTTATTATAATATAAACAACTTGACACACGATGAGCTATAATATTATATTATGCAATAGTAAGATGATGCTCGTGTCTTTATCTCATCGCCCTTCCCAGTTTCAATGTCAGTCATGAATGAATGCTAAGGATGAGGACCGATTATTGGATTTCCAGCTGTGGACAGGCCTGAACAGGTGATGGTGCTATTGAAACGAATAGAACTAAAGTAGTACATCCAACAGAAGTAGAATAATACATCCAATAGAAGTCAACTTCCATTCATGTTTTATTTTATTGTACTGCTGTATAAAACACATAAAATTAAGTATTTAAATTTTAATCCTCTTTAAAACCTAATACTTTGTTAATTATGTTTACTAACACTAAGCTACAAATTAAGGATAAAATTAAAAATATATCAGACACAATATATAGGCGCTGCCTAGTTTGGGGCCCCCTGTGAACTGTAAGTTTTGTTATTTGTGTAAGCACTAACTAGTTGGTAAATTTTAATACATACCATAATATTTAAACTATTTAAAACGGGACATTTACCATGTTTTTTATCATTGTTTCGCGGAGCTCACCACCAACCACAACCATAATATGTAATAATTGTGCCAAATAAAGATATTATTATTATTATTATCCATTTCTTTAGACTCGACTCAAAGTCGGTTAAATTATAAAACTCGGTACGGGCTTATGCCAAGTATTCTTGTTTTTTTTTTTTTATGTTATGTGTTATGTATGTATGGTTCGTGATTAGTGAGTGGTTGGTGTGTGGGTTGATGTGTCGGCGATAGCTCGGCTATAGCTCGGCTATCACTAAATGACAGCATAGTTCGAATTAAGTAACCGACGGACTATTGAACATGTATCGAGCACTATTGATTTCTGTAGAGGGATGTACGTTGTGGCAGAAAGTTGTAGTGTTTTTAGGGCGGTGCTTGAAGTTTTCGGGACGATACCAGTAGAGGATATGATGATGGGGATTATGGTGACGGTGTCTTGGTGCCACATCTGCTTAATCTCGTCGGCTAAAGGTATGTAATAAAAAAAGTGTATGTAAAAAAATATTTTTGTATTTTTTCCGTGTGTTTTTGTTTCAGGTTGTTCGTGTTAGGTACGGCGATGTCTATAAGGTAAGCGGTTTTAGCGTGTTTGAGTGTTAGAGTAATATCTGGTCTGTTGCTAAGAATCGTACGGTCTGTTATAATGTCGCGGTTCCAGTATAGTTTTGAGGTGCTGTTTTCCAAAACGTTCTTAGGTTTGTATTTGTAATATAGTGTGTAAGTGTCGAGGAGTTTATATTTCAGGGCGAGTTGTTGGTGAATGTGTTTGGCGACGTTATCATGGCGGTGAGTGTATTCTTTGTTGGCAAGTACACTGCAGCCTCCTGTAATTTGGTCTATGGTTTCAGTATTTTGATGATATAATCTACATTTATCGGTTTGTATTGATTCTTTCAGGATGTGTCGGGAATAATTTCGGGTTTTAATGACTTGGTCTTGAATGGATATAACGAAGCCTTCTGCCTCGCCAAATATGTTGCCTTTCGTGAGCCAGGTGCAGGACGCATTTTTGTCTACATGATCTTGTTGTAGTTGATGTTATGATTAGATAATATTATGTTTATTATATTTTGTTTTTTATACTCTCGTGTCAAGATAGGCATCTGAATGTCAACCTCGCTAAGACCGATGTATGAGAACCCCAGGGTTGGCTCCAAAGACTTCACAAATAAAACAAACAGGATAGTTGTAATCATGTAGAAATTTATTTATTCTCTTGGTATAAAGTTAACTTTAAGATCTTCTCCGGGGAAGAAGAACAGGCCGTTCTTTTCAATTTTGACATCCAACGGTTTAGGCGTGTTCGGAAACGGCTCAATTTTGAAATTTAGAAACATTGCAGCCAGAGCACACCTCAACACGATCATGGCAAACCTCTGACCTGTAAAATCGATCAAAATAAAATTATTGTTAAAACATTTTTTTTGCCTTTAATCAAAATGAAAAACAAATGATTATTGTTTGCCTGTTTATTAAGACATTGAAATAAGATGACTTATTTACTTTTAAACCAGAAAATGTTCAAAATATTTTGCATAGTCTCGCAAGGACAATCTTGAAGTGACGAGCTTAGCGAAATAAGAATTAGAATCGTTCTTAATATCCCATTTGGACCTTTTTTCGTCCTTATATTGGACTTTGGGCAATATTTGTGATTTGTTATTCATTCACTACATTATTATAATTATTGGTTAATTTAAATTTATATTTATTTTCGTCAGTTTTTATAACCCTTAAGGCTTTAAAATAAAATTTCTTACCAATACAGACTCTTGGGCCTTCGCCGAAGGGCATATAAGTGTAGGGCTTGATATTAACCTCGTTTTCCGGCAGGAATCTATCTGGATCAAACTTGTATGGATCAGGAAAGTATTCGGGATCCGTGTGCATACCCATACCATTGACATAAACAGGGGTTCCAGCTTTGATGGTGAGGTGATCGTCCACTTTGTAGTCTTCTAGTGCGACTCTGTCCAGCCACGACATTGGTGGAAATAACCGTAGTGTCTCTGTGAGTTTTTGTTTGGTTAGTTTACATGTTTATTTTATTATATATCTAAAGATCAGTTACTAGAATTATTTTATTAATACCAGGGACAAACTGATAAAATAGTAAGTTATTTGCCAATGAATATATTAAATGCAAGTTGGTAAGATGTTGAGTTCACTTTCCGGTAAATAATTATCTTGCATTATCGTCACTTCTTTTAGAAAAATATCAAACATATTTATAAGCTCTGAAGTTTAATGGAATAAATGGGCAGGACGGTGGCATCCAATACCCCTCTTGGCATCCAATAATATTTCATAGTAATTCAATGAAAGATTATCGTTTCTTACATAATTTAAAAATAGGAAAAATTGTATACCTTTAATAATACAGTCCATGTATGATGTATTAGACGCCACAGCATCCAAATTATCACCGTATTTCTCTTTGGCAGCCATAAGCTCTCTATGCAGTCTATCCTACAAAATAATTTTTAGTTAAACGAAACAGTCGTCATTTAACAAGACAATATTTTCCTTAAGTAATAAACAAGTTGTCTGTCATGGAACGCCCATGTAGTTGAAACATCTATAACTATAATTATAATCGTTTATTTGCTAGAATGTAGTACAATACAGGTCTATTTACATATTTATTTTAATATTAGAATATAATAAATAAAAATCTATGACAAAATTATGAATGATATATAATACGCACGCAGACAAGTTGAGAGTGGCGGCTAAGTGGTGTATTGATAGTTTGCTGTACGGCACTACCATGGTAGATGTATCACATCAAGAATACAGAAATAACAAATACCTGTACATCAGAAGTGTGAGCTAATTGGTAGACAACGAAGGTTAGAGTAGCGCCCAACGTATCAAAACCACCGACCAAGAAAATGGCCGCCTGGGCGATAATGCTGTCATCTGAATAGACTGAAAAAAATACATGACGCTGAAGAAATACGTGAAAATAAATACATACCATATGATCAAAAGTCGTTGAAGGAATATAAAGTTAATATATTTGGCCAGCCCGGTGATTTCTGCCGCGTGTATTAAGAACGGTTGCAAAGATTTTAAGAATAAAATGCTGTTGGAGCTAACAATTATTGATAAATTATTAATTATCCTTTTGTATACTCCTTAAATCTGTTAATTTTTTTTTTAATATTTGGTTAAAGATATCTTTTGAATTATGCGTTTGCATAATAATAATTAGGAGGGAGACAGTATTTTTTCCTTTTTTTAGGAGTTTTAGAGAATTGCTTAATATCATAAGTGTCATAGGTTTTACTTTGAGGAAATCCCGCGAACAGCGTAGTATGTATACGCAGTATAATATCCATGCATATAGCACTCACTCTTAAATAATAATATTATAATCTATATAATATTCATATTATAGTTTATATGAATATTATATAGATATCATAAAGTTTCATCAAAATCCGTTTAGCAGTTTTTGCGAGAAAGGGTAACGAACATGCGTCCATAAATTATTAAAAAAGTTTGCTTTTAATATTATTATTAGTAGAAAGCCAAAAGAAATAATACAAAAGTGCAGTTACCTTCTTTTCCTTCTTCAGTTTTTCGAAGCATCAACAAGTGGTCGAGAAGATTCCTAGGTTCTTTACTAAGCTCATCTTTATTTTGTTTTGACAGAATCACTTTAAAAATCCTCCGTAAAGTATTTGTCGATTGCCTCGGTAGGAAAGTGAAACTAAAAAAATGATAAAAATGGTAACTGGAACTAGTCTAAGCACCTTGTTTATGTTTTGCTTATTCTGAGACATAAAATGTTAAGTCTCGATACTAGTTATACAAGCCCTGTCCTACTCTTCTCTCCGAAATACAGCTTTACTACTAATACAGCGTTTAATGAGAGAAAAAGCAACATGGTGAATTCCATGAAGCTGGGAGACGGGAGCGTAACCAAAGCATATCTAATTAGGTTTTATTTATTAAGTATAATATTCAGGTTACAAAACACGCTCAAATTATGTTATTTCTTATTTTCTAATTATTATTTACAGACTGGTACCCGTAGCTTCGCCTGCGTTAATTGAGGTTTACAGATATATATATATATATATATATATATATATATATATATATATATATATACATAATATTGATACGATAATTATAAATATGATATGAATTATAAATATGAACTCGAAAAAAATTCAAAGTCTGTTAAGTAGTATTTGAGTTTATTTGTAATGAAGAAGCAATCTTTTCTCTAATTTCTGCAATAAAACATTAATGAAAAATTAATTCAAAATTACTTGAAAAGCTGCCCTAGCTTATAACGAAGCTGACAGTCAAAACAATATCAAAATCAGTTTTGTACATTAGAAACTATTGACCACATATAACAGACCAACCCAAAAAGTGTCTTTAATTTTTATGTATACGTACCGGAAGAAATCAACGATTTCTGGCAAAAAGAAGATACTGCACCAAGATATTCCTCGATGTAAGCTGAATGTCATAAAATCTTTAGTAATAGTTCTAATGGCGCCTTCGCTGGTGAGTGTCGAGTCACTTTGGATCCCAAACGACGAAATGCTAAATATATCTGTTGTGTAGTCGGTGAACATCATCTGAATTGGACATTTAGAAATATTGATTGCGCTAGTTTTAAGAGATTCGTAGTATAATTTTGGTTTGTTAATACCATGCACACGGTTCATAAAATTGATTAAATAATTAGTCATCATCATAATTTAGTTTTTATATCAGTGATATAAGAATATTGACAGATACGCCAGCTGATAGTGATCAGAGGGCTAATACAAACAATAAAACCATGTATTGCCTATCCTTGAAAGTATGTCTTAACTTTCTCCTTAACAGCAATGAAGCTTACAAGTAGAATGGTGCTACCGATATAGACGGGCGTATGTTACAGTTATTTTTGCCACTGCTAAAATGACATATCATTTATAATATTTGTATTACCCTAAGATTGATTCCACTGTCGTTGTCTCTCCTGATGCGTTTTATCAAGTCCAAGCACTTGGAACACGCGACAATTTGCACGCTCTTTAGCTTAGCTGATGTAAAAGCACTTGATAAACGACGACGTAGGTTTGACCATTCTGGATCCTGAAAGTTATATTATATTATAGCACCTATTCATATATATAAAATGGAAATGATAGTATATTTAGATGACATCTTAATACTAAGAAGACATTGAAATCATTATTTATTGCTGTATTTTGGCACACATGCAAAACAAATGATAAGTTAGTCATGAGATCAAGTTAGAGGACAATAGGCAAAATTTCTTGCTCTTATTTAATTTCGGAGTAGCTTACCCCTAAATTCTTTTGCATCGTCTAGCCATTCATGTCATGGATAACATTGATTAGGTTTTTATTTAGTATGATTATGATATGTACCCATTGGTAGGAACAATGGAAGTTCCTTAACGTGAAATAAATTCAAGATAATAATTGTCAAATCTAAGACAAAATGAAACATATAAGGGGAAAAAACAGCTACCAAAAATAGACTACATAAAAACTTAATGTTAAATATCTGTAAATTCAAATAATCGGACGTTCGTTTAATATTACTAGTGTAATGATATAGCATCATTTATAAGGGGCGTCTTATTAAATATAGTATACAGTAACATGTCAACTTTGATTGACGACTCATGGATAGTGCCGTCTGCCACCGCTGAACCATTCAAAATGTAATATATAACTAATAGAATTTAATATAAAAAAATAAAGTGAAGTATCAACCCTTTATGTCCCACTGCTGGGCACGAGTCTCCTCCTCGAAAACAGGCGAGGAGGGTAAGTAGTAAGGAGGGTAGAATTTAATAAAAATAATTAAATTATATATGATGTATGAAATAATTAAATTATATATGATGATGGTATGAACCTATACTTATTATTTATAGTTTTTACTATCAATCAAATTTAGGTAAATTAATAGCTTGTTACCGCCTGCAATAATTCATCACCATCATCGGTCCGAAACGGTCGCTGCAAGGAAATCGTCTTTTCGTCTGATCAATAGCCGAGCAACATTACATCTACTTCACAAAAGAAGAAAAAATATGATCTTACCTTAAGAAAAAGTATATTCAATGATCCAATAGAGTCCTTGGTGCCTGCTGACATAAATTTATTTCTGAAATTAGCCGAATCTCTTATTAGGATATTTCTGCCTAGTTCTGGACTATTGACGATCAACGCTGGTCTCCAGAACAACCACATGCCGACGTATGGAGATTTGAAACGATCGTAAACCTCTCTCATCCATATTGCCTGAATAACAAGAAAAACTATTAGGATAGACTCCAATTTAGAGCCTCCTCCGTAGGTTAAAAGTGGTCAAAATGAAAATAATTATAACTGCTTTTATTGCGATTATATAAGGTCTTTGTAAATTAATTACGAACCATTTGGGTACGTGATCTTGTGGGATTTTTTCCACAATAATTATCACGAAAATTTAAATATTAAACTAGGCACCATGGTTCACAATACAAAAATATGTACTTACAGGGTTCTGTTGCTGCAGAAACGTTAGATTGCCCCATATGGGATGAGGCGGTACGAAGGGCACGCCGCGGTCAGACCAGAAGCTTTTGACACTCATCCATGTCCTGTAAACCCACACTAAAAGAACACATAAAGTTATAACCAGGAATGTGGTCAACATCTTGATTTTGGGTTTTGTCCGAAAAGATGACTGTACGCCCGGACGATTACGTTAATATTGGCAATTGATAATAATATTATCGGTTGATCTTTAAACTTTTGTTTCGGTTATCTGCAATTATTTTGTACTACCAAATACTGCAGTGGCCATGACCGAAACTGGTCGGATAGTTCATCATCATTATCATCATCAGTAGGCAATGTTTGTTTGTTAGTTATAGATTAACTCGTTAACAAAATTATTATGAAGTTCAATAATTTTGCATACAAAAAATATGTTGTTTATGATATTGAAAATTTTTTTGATTTTTTGATTTCGGAGGACACACCTGACACCTTTTTAATTCAAATTTTTAATACAAAAATGTACTTACATGGAAACTTTTATGGACGTTTTTGCAGGTCCAGACGTAGAAGTTACAGATAAGATTATTTTAGATTTTTATTGGAACTTTGAATAACAATGTGCAAATTTTGTTCCTCTTACCTTACCTATGAAACTTTTGTAAAGGCTAAAAACCATAGACGCTAAGACGACCAATAATTGATCATTATCAAGATCCGGAATGCATGTTACGGGGAGCATGCGCCCGTGTTATATCGAGTGGGATGCTTGGCGTTGCCGTCGGTGCCGTGTTAATCCTGGGCGTGGCAGAAGAAGCAGTAGGCGGAACAAGGCCCAGCTGGGATCTCACTTCTTACCTTGTAATCTCCACGCAGAGTAATGCACAGCCACGCTGAGGGGCCTTTCCAAATTGGAAGGGAACCACGTGACACTGGATACACTATCGGATGAAAACCTCTTTCTTCCGTTAAGTACAAGGTGTATTGACGCCCAACTTGATACCAGAAATAACCTCGAACGTTACTCCTCTTAAATTAGTAATTATGATTATTTATTCCCAAAATGTATGACCTTATTTTTAATAGTCTGCCCTAATGTTTTAGGCAGTTATGAATCAAAAAGAGTCTGGTTCGTATCTCCAATCCAATTATTTTTTTTGTCTTTTTTTCAAGTTCATTTTTTTTAAAGAAAAACTATCATATTATTGTGACTAAGGGTATATAAAACAAAATGAAAAAAAATGCTCGTTCAACCAGGTACTTTATATAAAACGTTACAGCAGTAAAACTTCCGTTCATGTTATGCGTACTTCAACTTTTTGTGTTAAGATAGTCAAGGTAGGTGGCGAGTCATCCGAAGGTCAACTTCACCGAGGAGTATCCCAGGGTTGGCCCGAAAGGTTTCACGAATAAAATATGCAGGGTGGTTGTACCTATGTTATTATCTATTTTCTTGGTATAAAGTTAACTTTAAGATCTTCTCCGGGGAAGAAGAATAGACCGTTCTTCTCTATTTTGACATCCAACGGCTTAGGCGTGTTCGGGAACGGCTCGACTTTATAATTTAGAAAAATTGCAGCCAGAGCACACCTCAACACGATCATGGCAAACCTCTGACCTGTAAAACCAATTAAAATGAAATTATTGATAAGATTTAATTTACCTATCTTCAAAAAATTAAATAATTATTGTTTTCTGATTTATTAATACTTTAAAATAACATGACTAAATTCACTTTTACACCGGCAAACGCTCAAAATATGTTGCATAGTCTAGAAAGGATAATTTCGTACCATCGAGCATAGTGGAATACGAGTTAGAATCGTGGTTAATAATAATATCTCCTTTGGACAGATTTTTCCGTCCATTTCATTATTTATTCACTCACTACATTAGTATCATTGGTTAAATGTTTGTATTTATTTTCATCAATCTTTATAACCCTTAAGGCTTTGAAATAAAATTTCTTACCAATACAGTTCCTTGGCCCATCGCCAAATGGCATATAAGTGTAGGGCTTGATATTAGCCTCGTTCTCCGGCAGGAATCTGTCTGGATCAAACTTGTATGGTTCGGGAAAGTATTCTGGATCCGTGTGCATACCCATACCATTGACATAAACAGGGGTTCCAGCTTTGATGGTGAGGTGATCGTCCACTTTGTAGTCTTCTAGTGCAACTCTGTCCAGCCACGACATTGGTGGATATAATCGTAATGTCTCTGCGAGTTGTTTTGTTAGTTTAATTATTATTATTCTTATTACCATTAGTAATACTAGAATATACATCTGAATGTCACGATTCCCATAATTCGTGCCTATAACTATTTTTTAGAATACCGATAACTGTTAAAAAAATGAAAGGACGTTGCGTATGAACAAAAGCAAGTTGGTAAGATATTTTTTTCACTTGCCGCTTTCACTTCACTATAAGTTCACTTGCCGGAAATTACACTGCATTACGAGCGCTTCTTTTCGAAAAACAACAAATATGTTTATAAGCTCTAAAGTTTAATGGAATAAATGGGCAGGACGGTGGCGTCCATTCAGACGGCAGATTATCCCTCTCACAATAATATTTCATAGTAATTCAATGAAAGATTGTCGTTTCTTAAAATAATTTAAAATTAGAAAAAAAATGTATACCTTTAATAATACAGTCTATGTATGGTGTATTAGAGGTCACAGCACCCAAATTATCACCGTATTTCTCTTTGGCAGCCATAAGCTCTCTATGCAGTTTATCCTACAAAATAATTTTTCTATAAGTGCAACAGTCGTCATTTAACAAGACTATATATAATATTTTCCTTAAGTAATAAACAAGTTGTCTGTCATAGAACGTCCATTTATTTAATTATCTATAATAATAATAATAACCGTTTAGTTGCTAGAATTTAGTACAATATAGGTTTATTTATATATTTATTTAAATATTAGAATATAATAAATAAAAATCTAACAAAATCGGAGAAGCCAAGAGTGGCAGCTTAGTGGTGTCACGGTAGTTTGCTGTAAAGGCATTACCACCAGGCATGGTAGATGTATCACATCAATAATACAAAATAATAATACCTGTATATCAGGAGTGTAAGCTAATTGGTACACAGCGAAGGTTAAAGTAGCGCCCGACGTGTCAAAACCACCAACCAAGAATGCGGCAGCCTGGGCTATAATGCTGTCATCTGAATAGACTGAAAACATACACGCCGGTAAAGAAATACGTCAAAATAAATGCGTGCCTAATTATTAAAAGTAGTTAAAAGAATGTAAAGTTCATACATTTGGCTCGCGCGATGATTTTTATATGGAGAATCGTGAATAGCAGGTAGATAAGTTTCTTATTGTTGTGCTTCTACACTCTAATAAAACCAAGAAAAGAATAAAGAATGTGGCTTATGTGAAAGTCGACAAATGGACAATCACACCTTTATTTACTCTTTTCCAAACGTTTGGTTGAAGGTGTCTTTTGGAGATTCACTTAAATAATAATAATTAGTAAGTAAACGGGATTGTTTTCTTTTTTAGGAGCTTTAAGTGTTGGAGAATAGAATCCTGTGAACAACTCGCGCTTTTGCTCTAAAGACAAGCCTGGTTTGCGCGAGTATTACTAATTAAAATATAATTTGATAGTTTACTTAATATCATACAATTTTATTTTCTTATATATTTTACCGGCGAGCGATGGTCTCGTGTTCAGGGTCACTAAGAAATTTACAAAAACCCATTTCTAAGCACAGGATACACAAGAGACTGAGCATGGTACCCACTAGTCGATCGTAGCTCCAAAATATTAAATTATCTCTATTTAAATATTAATTCTGGATAATATTATCGCGTTGAACTATCATCGAAATCCAACCAGTAGTTTTTTAAAAGAGTAATCAACATAAATCTATTCACTACTACAAGCTTTTGCGTTTATATTTTAATTAGTAGAAATCGTAATAAAGCAATAAAAAGGTGCTGTTACCTTCTTTTCCGTTTTCAGTTACTTTTCGAAGCATCAACAAGTGGTCGAGAAGATTCCTAGGTTCTTTAGTGAGCTCATCTTCATTTTGTTTTGACAGCAGCACTTCAAAAATCCTCCGTAAAGTATTTGTCGATTGTCTCGGTAGGAAAGTGAAACTAAAAAAATGATAAAAATGGTAACTGGAACTAAGCAACTTGTTTATGTTTTGCTTATTCTGAGACATAAAATGTTAAGTCTCGATACTAGTTATACAAGCCCTGTCCTACTTTTCTCTCCAAAATACAGCTTTACTACTAATACAGCGTTTAATGGATCAGATATTCTGTCGATTGTTTCGGTAGGAAAGTGAAACTAAAAAATCATAGACCTTATTATTGTAAAAATATATCATTCTAATGTTAGTTGGATTATTTGTAATCAGCAAACAAACTTTTCTCTACTTCCTACGGTAAAACATTGATAATATATTACTTGGAAACTTGCAAAAGTTTATAACGAAGCCGGTGGTGAAAAATGTATTGATATAGTTGAGTAGATTAGAAAATGTCGATGAATAGACCAACACAAAAAGTGAGTTTAATTTGTATACGCACCGGAAGAAATCAACGATTTCTGGCAAGAAGAAGATACTGCACCAAGATATTCCTCGATGTAAGCTGAATGTCATAAAATCTTTAGTAATAGTTCTAATGGCACCTTCGCTGGTGAGTGTCGAGTCACTTTGGATCCCAAACGACGAAATGCTAAATATATCTGTTGTGTAGTCCGTGAACATCATCTGAATTGGATATTTGGAAATTTTTATTCTAATAATTTTAAGAGATTCGTAGTATAATTTTGGTTTTTTGATACCATGTAGGTTCATAAAATTTATTGAACAATAATTCATTATCATTATAATACAGTGTTTATATTAGTGGTATACGAATATTGACAGATACGCCAGTGAGAGTGGTAAAATGGTAAATTAGCTAACATAAAGAACAAAACTATATTGTATTGCCTATCCTCGGTCGAATGTCTATTTGCAGTAATTATACTTGCCGTCTTGCACTTTGTCCTTAAACCTTAATATAAGTTTAAAAGTAGTATGGTGGTACTGATACATAAGGGCGCATGTCACAGTTATTTTTTTCCAATTGTAGAAGTTCCACTAAGTTATATACGATGTCATTTATATTATTTGTAGCATAAAACAATGTTGTATTACCCTAAGATTGATTCCACTGTCGTTGTCTCTCCTGATGCGTTTTATCAAGTCCAAGCACTTGGAACACGCGACGATTTGCACGCTCTTTAGCTTAGCTGATGTAAAAGCACTTGATAAACGACGACGTAGGTTTGACCATGCTGGATCCTGAAAGTAAAATAATATTTTATTATTTTTGCACTCATTCTTTGTAAAATGGTTTAAGAAAATGATGATAATAGTATATTTGGATGATGTCTTAATAATATGTAGGCATATTATAATGACTGCAACCGTTGAAATCCTTTATTTATGTATTTTGGTACACAAGCAAGACTAATGCTAAGTTGGTCATCATCTGGTTCCATATTCATATTGAAGTTGCCAGTCCGATTTGGCTGCAAAGCAGCATGGCACTACCTCTTACAACGAAAGTAAATAAAATAAAGGTTACATGCAAAATAGCAAATTGTTTGTTTTTTCAGATTAAGATTTCATATATTGTTCGTAAATTTTTTCATGCCTTAGACACGACAGTTTTTTTACGTTATGAGACAATCCCATTGTTTCTACTGATGGCGCTACCTTATTACGATTGTATTATGATCCGGTCCCTGTAAAGGATATCAGAACAGTGTCGTCTGCATATCTGATGTTATTAATGTGCAGATCACGCAGTGCAGTTTAACAAACCACATTAATTTTAAAAAACGTTAGTAAAAATAAACTCCAAGTTGATTGAAGAGAAGTGGAGATAGTATATCTACATAACTGTCTCTCTCCTCTACAATTCGGTTTCCAAAAGAAAAGCTTATCGTCAAAGTTAACAGCTGCTTCTTGGTTCCAATAGGAGTTATTGTGATAAGTCTAAGATCCTTCTCATCCAGTCATCTTCTTTGAAATACGTTCATCATCTTATATTAATAATAGATCTCAACGTAATAGTCTGTTATGTTTCTTGTGTTAGGTATCTTGGTTTTACTATCGTATAATATAATATCTTATTATAAACGGATATCAGTACACTATTTGCTGCGTCACCCATATTATGTTTAAACACGTCTTTAAGATCCTTAATTAAATAATTGATTAAATTAATATAATAAGATAATAACTTAAAATACTTATGCAAATATATTACCAAAAATTATTTTTGCAATTTTTACCTTAAGGAAAAGTATATTCAATGATCCAATAGGGTCCTTGGTGCCTGCCGACATAAATTTATTTCTGAAATTAGCCGAATCTCTTATTAGGATATTTCTGCCTAGTTCTGGACTATTGACGATCAACGCTGGTCTCCAGAACAACCACATGCCGACGTATGGAGATTTGAAACGATCGTAAACCTCTCTCATCCATATTGCCTGAATAACAAGAAAAACTATTAGCATAGACTCCAATTTATAACTTCCTCCGTAGGTTAAAAGTGGTCAAAATGAAAATAATTATAACGGGTTTTATTGCGATTATATCAATACTATACAATTTACGGATTACCCCATTAGAATACAGCAACCATAGTTATGGAAGAACGGAATCCGTGAAATGCTTTAATATTTTAAAGAATGAAATTCGCGTTAACATTATAAAATACATAACATAAATTCATAATATTATGATGTAACATATTATTATTACGGACCTTTCAGAATTTTACACTTTTAAGAATAATATTATATTGAAAGTTAAGTTTAGGATAGACTCGCTCAATAATTTATAAACTGTTGTAGTTTAAAAATACATGGTTAATTTTACATAAACTCTTTAAACTCGTAAGCGACGTCGAAGTATGTCGAAATATAAACGAGACCCATGAAATAAAAATGGAAATTAAACGACAAATTTCACGTTTAAAACGACATGTTTATTTCTGATAACTTAAAATTTAAGTATATAGAATTCCATACATATATAAAAAAGCACAAACAATTTATTAAATTTTTACGATGCTTATTAATTGCTATCATATTAAAAGTCTCTGGTTTTTATTTTTATAAATTTATTAACGTATTTTATAATAATTATTGAGGTAATATGAAAATAGGTTTTTTTTTGTTTTGATTATTCTTCATCATTATTGCCTTGCTCATATCCAAATTTACAAGCGGCAATTTGAGAAAAAAAAAAATTAATCAGCATCACCATTTACAGGAGTTTAAATCATGAACGTATTCCAGTCATAAAACAAAAAAAAAACTAGCATTCCATTAATTTTATTCTGGATTTGTTTTCGACGGTGATTATCACGAGAATCACATGGAAGACAACGACGACGAAATTTTCAGACATTTTCATATATTAGAATGGGCACAATATAAAATGTACTTACAGGGTTCTGTTGCTGCAGAAACGTTAGATTGCCCCATATGGGATGAGGCGGTACGAAGGGCACGCCGCGGTCGGACCAGAAGCTTTTGACACTCATCCATTTCCTGTAAACCCACACTAAAAGAACACATAAAGTTATAACCAGGAATGTGGTCAACATTTTGATTTTGGTTTTCTACGAAAAGATGACTGTACGCCCGGACGATCACATCAATATTAGAACTTGATTTAGTTGTAGTTTGACCTTTATACTTCGATTTCCGTTATCTAATACTCTATTACTATGCTTGGTTACATTGACTGTAGATTAACTCGTCTTTTATTAATGTGTAAGATTTAATTTTGTTATGAAGTTCAATAAGTTTTGTGTGCAACAAAAGATAAGTTAATATTATTGATGTTATTTAAATGTCATAATAGGACTTCTTAGGACACACTTGACATGGCTTAAGTTTAAATTCTAACAATATAATAATATGTATTATTTTTGTATCTCTACAAAAATAATAGATTGTCACAAGTCATGTTTTTATGGAACAATAATTATAAATAACTTGTTTTTTTTTTTTTGTTACACGAGTGAATAACACTGTGCAAATTTTATGTATAGTTAAAATACTACACTAATTACATCTAATATCAAGGCGAGTGGCTGGTGATCAGCCGTCTTGGCAATCATTGGACGAGGCCTTTGCAATTCAGTGGATCGACGGGTTGATATTGATCGCACTAGTGCTACGCTTTTGTGAAATAAAATCCTTGCACATTTATCATATCTGCCCTGTACACGGATTTTAACACTTTATTTTTAGGACTCTTTTGTGAACCGCAATCAATCGTAACGAATGAAAAAAAATGAACCCGTTCCACGTTTTGGTACAGGGAATTTTGAGATAGAAGTTTTTGTTGAAATATGACACGATTAGAGATTGCATTTAAGTAGATGTTAAAAGGGCTATTTAAAAAAAGCTATAGCAAAAGAGCTAATAACCTAGAAATGGTTGATCTGATTTTGACAAAATGTGTCTAAGCTATACACAGAACAGCCGGATCCATAGGGTCTAGGGACTACCCATCCAACCATTCATCCACCGATATAAGGTGCCAAACTCTGACACACCGAGCGGCCGAACTTATAACAGCCGTCTTCAGTAGGATTTTAAAATTAAACTGATTCGGCTGACGAAATACCTCAGCTGCTAATGCGTAACGCAAAATCACGACACGAAATTAAAGATAGAATACACACACATAACATTACAACATCCGGGGTTAGGTACTCAGTCACACCGCTTGGGGCTCGCGGTGGTGAGCGACGTTGATCCCTACACATGGTAAGTCAAAGTCAAATTTTTTTATTCAAAATATGTAGTACAATCAAAGTATCTTTTTGAACGTTAATTGAGTCTACCACCGGTTCCAAAGCAAGTCCACTGAGAAGAACCGGCGAAACAAACTCAGTGGAACTAGTCTTTTCATATTCTGTTACAAAAAATACATCGATCCAGATCTATCGGGTAAGATTAGGTTTGAATCCGATTCACGGCAACAGCAGATAGTTTCAAAGAAACATGAGGCCTATACGATAATTAAAAATACTCATTTCTAATATTTAAGCAAATTTCACTAATTACAATGAAACAATTTTAACGGATTTTATAGCGGTTGTGGGAATTATGGTGGTTGGCCCCAAAGGGAGATCTCCGACCGAGCGAGGTGCAATGCTCGGCC
Source organism: Lycaena phlaeas (assembly GCA_905333005.2). Lineage (NCBI taxonomy): Eukaryota > Metazoa > Arthropoda > Insecta > Lepidoptera > Lycaenidae > Lycaena > Lycaena phlaeas. The sequence goes on along the minus strand of HG995180.1, from coordinate 14,291,221 downwards.
AGGCCGAAGCCCGCTAGCTAGCGTGTCAGATGTCGTATATATAGCGACCGGGCGTTGGAATTCTGATAGCGCGATTTAGGATTGTGGCGCTTTGATTGGTCCGCCACACGTTTTAATAGGATTTTTACCTTTTACCATCGGTTTATCCTCCGGTAACCATGGTCACGGGAGCCGGGAGACCGTTCATCTGAAACTATGCGGCTATTCCCGGAGCTGTGGGAAAAATAATCAGCTAGCATTATAATATAAAATGCTAATCGTCATCCAAACAAATACGTTATTAATCGTAAGCATATAATTTTGAACATAAAAATTATTAACCTTTACATTACATTTTTTGTTTGTCAGTTACGAAATTACTCAAAAAACTTCCATTATTTAATTCATATATGATTTAAATACAACGTTAACATTAAGTGACAAAGGTGTAGAAATAATCATTATTAATCAACATACGGTTGGAAGCCTTAGTTAAAGCTAGCGAAGCCGCGGGAAACAGCTAGTGAATGTTCAAATAAATATCATCCCACAATCATACCACGTTAACCTAGCCCCTTGGTAAACTTGTAAGAACTTAAGTTACGGATACTAGGAACGGCAAAAGAAATGGTTGTCTGACGTGACAACGTCAAACATTACATGCAGCTCGAACCGAACTGAGCCGATCGCTCGAGCTGATCATGCCTCTCTCTCGTTAGTGCCGCGCTCTCGCTTTCGGAACACTACATGACTTCATCTTTTTCGCGCATGCTGCTCGTAATGTCGAGCTATTAGACGTTGTCACGTCAATAATGTAGATAGATACATATTATATATACAAGTTCATGACGCAGTGCAAACATCTGTATTCGTCATAAAAATTATCACTCGGCGAGATTCGAACATGCTACCATTGTGTAGCGCCTGACTCACTAAAAGTAACAACCCTTTATGTCCCACTGCTGGGCACGGGTCTCCTCCTCGAAATCAGGCGAGGAGGGTAATGGGCCATAGTTTACGGATGCGCTGGCCCAGTGCGGGTTGGTGAACTTCACATACCTTCAAAGACTTTCAATCTCATCAGGCATGCAGGTTTCCTCGAGATGTTTTCCTTTACCGGTGAGCGAGCGATGGTCTCGTGCTTGGGGTGCACTTAGAAATGATTATTAGAAAAACCCATTTCAAGGCACACGAAAAGGTCAGGATCGAACCCGGAACCTCTCGCCATAAGAGGCCGAGTCCATCCACCACTGGACCATCGTCGCTCCTGATTCACTAATATTTCCTAATTTATATAAAGGCAGACTTTATTCATAACGATGACTTTAAAAGTGGTTTTTGTCAAAGTCTCAATGCCATTTTACTAGGAACTACTATATTCGTTTCCACCGAGTACTAGTTGCATATCACGAAGGTCACAGATAAAGAAAATCCGTAAGCGCGTGTCAGTCATGTCTGGGGCTAACACGTAGGTACATATAAAACAACACATTTATAATATTACAGTTTTGATTCTAGAACTTTCTGGAATATCAAGAAGATATCGACGACCGACGATGAGACGACCTCTGTGGCTCAGTGGTTAGAGCGTTGGCGCAAGCCGGAGGTAGCGGGTTCGAATCCCGCCAGGGAACAAAAAAGTTTTCTGTGTTCCTGGGTCATGTATGTGTATTAAATTTGTGTATTAAGTATATAATAAAAATCTTAAATATATGTATTTCCGTTGTCTGGTACCCGTAACACAAGTCTCTTCGAGAACTTAGCACGAGACCAGATTGACGTGGTGTAAAAGCGTCCATAGATATTATATTATTATTATTATATATTTACTAGTTCCACTGAGTTTGTTTCGCCGGTTCTTCTCAGTGGGCTTGCTTTGGAACCGGTGGTAGACTCAATTGACGTTCAAAAAGATACTTTGTTGGTACTATTTTGAATATATTTTTTTTTTGATTTCGATTTTATATTTTACCACGCGTAAAGCCTGGTTACCTCCATCTCACTTCTTACATGTTTATTACGTTTCAGCGAGAATGTAGAAACTTATTTAGTCTTACTTCTTAATGTAATTTTTGAAGCGTACTCCTTAAGAATCGATTTTCATATATCATACGATTAACTACGATGTCACACGAAGATGTCACACGAAGAGTTAAACGAACACAAACCAATGGTCCCAGTATTCAAAGATGCTGTTTAGCTTATTGCAATAAATTATTGTTGTTTATGTTTTTATGGTTTTGTTATGTATTTTAACGAATTCATTGTATATTTAATAAAAACGTGTGTATCATGCACATGGTCTAAGTATCATAAAAAATGCATTATTTTAGTCTTATTCACTAATCCATTTATTTTATAATCGTTCGTAAGGAGTAAACTCCTGTCGTGCGTCGGAGCTGACACACACACTTTTTACTTAAACAATATTGTTCTTACAACACAAGTGATATCAACAGATTAAGCTCGTGACACTTTGAACTGCGATCTCAATTATCTGGAACAAATATGTTTATGAAATATTTTTATATGAATGTATTGGTCGGCAGAAACGCCTTAACAAACATCAAATGCTGTGCACGCTGCAAAGCCCTGCTGTGCACGCGGCGAAGCCCTGCTGCACTACGCGTAAACATTTATTGTCTTGTGCTATAATACGCACCAACCAGGTGGTGGTTAATGGCCGACCAACACTTCGTCTACCTAAACGCGAGCTCCACTCTTGAACCTTAATGGCTTATCGGCAGCCGTTCTTCTGAGATCTGTATAGATGATTTCTAATATCAAAATGCATGTATCACATATGCCAGTCATGCTAGTCCGCTGACCCCAGCGCTATCTATTGATACAACTTACCTTTTTAAAGTTTATAACTTTTTGTTTAAAAGGAGCCATCTTCGGCATTACCGATCCGTGCATAAAAGTTTCTTCATTTATAGAAAGTTACATTATTCAAGAGTAGCATGGTATTATAGATAGTTATTTATATAATGTATTAAGATTTTGTACACATTGGTCAAAATATAACGATTGTTTGAGGTGTCGTAAAAATGAGACGTGCTTTCAATGAAAACGCTGCATAAGGTTTTTGAGATATAAAAAATTATGTATGATGGAATTGTGTATCTTTTAAAGGTCTTTAGAAAAGTTCACGATGACACAAGGCAACTCACTACCACAAATTTCTGTTATCAAAATTATAAAAAGAAATTAAGCAAAGGAGTTTGTCGTTTATTTAGAAAAATTTAAAAGATGACCAGCATTAGAGACAATTTGTTAGCACTAAAATTATTTTTCAGGTACATACAGGTATTTTAATATGCCTATAGTCAGTGTTACCAAAGTAATATTTACCAGTATCGAGCGAAAGAAACGACCGAGTTTCAGTATGTTTAATATAAAATGGATCCATTGAAATAAATGTAGCAAGTTAAGCATTTAAAGTATTCAGAGCGTACGTTTTCAATTTGCGCGCGAGAGAGACGAATTAGAAACGGACGTGGCGTTCGTGTGGGGGGGCCGCCATCCGTCACGGTCGCGGATTCGATTACCGGCGACTACTCGTAATGAATTATGTTAAGTTGCCCATAGACGTAAAGGACTAAAGGTTAACCGGGACATATTTTTGTCGCCAGCTGGTTACCCGCAGATTTGCCTGAACATTTACATCAGTATCAGTATAAAAAGGCAAGATTTAATTGTTTGATGAACAATAAAATCTTGCCTCTTTATCATCAGTCTATATCCATCCACTGCTGAACATTGGTCTCCTTTAATGAACGCCAAGACGACCGATCCCTTGCCACTCGCACCCAACGCGGACCGGCCACTGCACGAAAATCGTCTTCCCACCTGGTTAAGGGCCGACCAACACTTCGTCCACCTAAACGCGGCCTTCACTCTTGAACAGATGCGTAAATAGGGCGGTGCCACCGGTGCCCAGGCACAGGGCGTACACTCTGGGGGCGCAAGAATGGCCAGACCAGGCAGGACTATTATTTGTTTCGGTTTGCTAAGGGCGCAGCTATAGAAGCTCGCACAGGGCGCAAAAAAGGCCATTTACGGCTCTGCTCTTGAACCTTAGTGGTCATTCCTTTATTGTTCGTAGTAATTTCTATTCCGTTAACCAGCTATTCGCAAAATTTCCATGCGATCAGTACCTTATTGTTGGTGACTTTAATCTTAGCGGAATTGCTTGGATTCCGTCTGATGATGATCATTCTTTTGTTCCCTCCAATTATTCTACTGAAAACGAGACATTACTTATAGATGAAATTCATACTTTAAATTTAAAACAATTTAATGGGATTTTAAACAAATTTGGGAAAATATTAGACTTAGTATTAAGTAATGTCTCTGTCACAGTACAAGATATTTCTAGCGAGGCGCTTGTACCCATTGATTATCATCACGGTGCACTGACAATCGAGATAGGGTGTGTCTGTGAGCATGTACTGGATCATAAAAGTTATAAAAAGTACTTGTATTTCCGTGCTAATTATGATGAAATAAACACGGAACTAGCTAATATTGATTGGCACCAAACTTTCTCATCAATGTCATTTAATGAATCCATTGCGTATTTTTATTCGGTAATTAACTCGGTACGCGATAAATACGTCCCTATTAAATGGACTGGTAAGGATAAGTACCCAAAATGGTACTCGCGGGCACTTGTCAAAGTCCTTAAAGAAAAAGCGAAGTATCATCGGAAGTTTAAAACCTACGGGAACAGGTCAGACGAGGAATCATTCAAACTATTACGAGGTAAGGCTAAGCATATGGAAAAAGAGTGCTTTGATCGTTATATTCGATCTGTCGAGGACTCAATTTTGGACAACCCAAAATATTTTTGGTCATATTATAAATCGAAATCAAAATCATCCGCTATTCCTAATATACTAGAATATAATAATAATATTTATAATACTGGCAAGTCTATATGCGACGCTTTTTCATCCTATTTTTATTCAACTTTTTTGACACCAGCTACTTCTTGTGATGATCATAGCCCCATTATTTCAAGCACCTGCGCTTCAGGTATATGTAAGATATTTATAACACCAGATATGGTTAAAAAACTACTTCTTGGCTTAGATACTAATAAATCGGCAGGCCCGGATAAATTGCCTGCTCACTTCTTAAGGAATTGCACCATGTCCCTGACATTGCCAATTTACCTCTTATTTAAGCGATCTTTTGACGAATGTGTTGTCCCAGATATATGGAAAAGTGCTTATATATCCCCTATTCATAAAAAGGGTAATAGGCAGAAAATTACTAACTACAGACCTATTTCCAAGCTGTGTATTTTAGCTAAAATGCTAGAAAAAATTGTACACAATCAATTATCAGCGGCTTTAAAATCCAATTTCAGCCCTTACCAACATGGTTTTTTACAGGGTCGTTCTACAGTATCGAATCTGATATTGTTTAACTCCTTTATAACCGACGCAATGGAGGACGGTGTTCAGGTTGATGCAGTTTACACTGATTACAGCAAAGCGTTTGACCGTATCCAGTATAGAACCTTACTAAAAAAGTTAAGTCAATTTGGCATTAGTGGTGATCTATTAAGGTGGTTCGCTTCCTATATCGATAACCGATCTCAGGCAGTAGTCATTAACAACTACATATCTAGTTGGGTAATCGTTCCTAGTGGAGTCCCCCAGGGGTCACTGTTAGGTCCGCTTCTGTTTGTGATCAGTGTAAATGACGTCAGTTCGTGTCTTCATTCGTCCCATATACTTTGTTTTGCTGACGACATGAAAATTTTCGCGAAAATCAGAGATAGTGCGGATGCTGAAAAGCTACAGGCTGATCTTTTACGGTTGGAACACTATTGTAGCAGAAATTTTCTGGACCTCAACGCAGCTAAGTGTAGCGTTGTCACATTCACAAGAAAGCGTAATATTATACCATATAATTACATTCTAAAAGGTGAAGAGCTGCCTAGGAGGTCTATGATGAGAGATCTGGGCGTAATACACGATACCAAGCTGACCTTTGATGCCCATATCGATAGTGTAGTCACTAAGGCCACTAAAGCTTTTGGTTTTGTCTTGCGTACTTCAGTTGACTTTCTTAAAGTTAAAACATTAAAAATATTATACTGTTCACTGGTGCGGAGTCACATGGAGTACGCATCGCAAATTTGGAATCCTAGGTACAGGACTTATATTGCACGCCTCGAGGCTATTCAAAAGAAATTCTTAAAGTACATTTGTTTCAAATCAAATCAACCATACGACTCCTGTAACTATATAAACCTTTGTAAGAAGTATCATATTCTTCCTCTTGAACTGAGAAGAGATATCGCTGATTTGACTTACCTATTTCATATTACATCAAATCGTATAGACTGTCCTGAACTTTTATCACAAATCTTATTTAATATCCCATCTAAAACTTTGCGAAAAAATCCTTTAATTTACCTTCCCCTTGTCTCCTCAAACTATAAACAAAATACTTTTATTTGGCGAGCGGGTAATAAATTCAATATATTTGCGAATGAATTTGATTTGGATCTCTTTAACACTAGCTGTGCGTCTGTTAGAAATTTGATTAGCGGTTCATTCTTTAACTCTCATTGATTGTATTGGTACTCTTGAGATAGATGCACTAAGATAAACTAAAATAAATCAGTAAATAAATCAGTATTTTAATGGTATAATGTGATATGTGGTTGATGACGTATGTCTGCTGTAATTGCTGTTTCTATATGTGGGGAACTATTGTTAGCTGTATGTTTCCATATTAATTGTGTATTTGTAAGTGTTTAAGCTGTTGTTCCTCCTAAAAATTAAATAAATAAAAAATAAATAAATAAAAAGTAATGGAAAGCCATCATCAGCGGGTATCGCTGTACGAAGCCGGGACGGAGCGCCAATTATTTATGTAATCAATCCTAGTGTTAACATATCTACTGATAAGGAAAGAATTTTTAAAATCGGTCGAGTAGTTTTTGTGTGCAATCAAAATAATAAACAAACAAAACTAGTCTAGTCTAGAAGGACTAGTCCTATATGAACTTCTTTATGTTTCTCTGTATCAAGCAAAAGGGTTTTTTTACAGCTCTAAATCGCCTGCACAGATCCTCAAGCGATGTTGGCATCGTCAGGTCCACAGCAAATAGAAAAAATTAGGGGCATCGATGACCTTAAGCCCAGACCTCCTAGGACGAGACCAGATCATCAGCAATCCATCAGCACACACTTAAATAATAAACGAAAATAAAACACTCGTTCGAAGTGTAATTACGATGTTACAATATTAGCTTTAATTTGGAAAGTTGGATCGTGGGGGGAGGGAGGGAGAGGGAGCCCCCCCCCCCCCCCTCCCAGCTCTCCGGGGAAGGCACGTTTTTACGTGATCAGCCTGATTGTGCCGGTTTAGGAAATGGACAATTTTGAACTTTCTTTTTCCTTGACGTCATGATTTTTAGTTTTGGATTTTGGTTTGTTTTATTAGTATTTATAGTGAATTGAATTTATACGTTAGTAAATGGTAAATAAATGAGCGACGGTGGTTCAGTGAGTAACGGGCTCGGCCTCTTGTGAGAGAGGTTCCGGGTTCGATCCTGACCACCGTGTGTGCCTTGAAATGGGTTTTTCTAAACTTCTAAGCACCCCAAACACGAGCCCATCGCTCGCTCACCGGTGAAGGAAAACATCGTGAGGAAACCTGCATGCCTGAACATAATATTAATCCACTTGTAGGTACTAATTAAAAAGAAGCAACTGTTTACGTACAAATCTTAACAAACTGTTATAATCCGTAACAAATTGGTACATTTTAATACGTATAGCTATCTATATCTATTACTATTAATGTAAACAATTGTATATGAAAGCCGTAAAAAGCTATGTAAGGAGCGAAAATATAAGAGCGATACGTGCATAAAAATAGAAAACAATGAAACCTATCAAGGTTTTCTGTATATTATCGATAAGAGGACAGGACATGCTGCAGTGGCACCAACTGAGTCCTCGAATTTGAGACACAAAAGGCGTGTTTTGATTTACCTGTCAGACCATATTCTAACATTATTCTCTAGTATGATACTAGTTAATTTACGGATGGCAGTGATGCTCCACCGTGTTCATGGGTACCACCATACTGCTTGTCTACTGTTAAACAGCTTTGTGTTTTGGAGAGGAGCGCAAGACAGGCATATAATATGACTTGTTAGATTTATACACATGTTGTGACGGGTATCTGTCTCTGTTGTTATTGCTAGCAACGTGGCTATATTTCGGATAGAAGAGCAAAGTCTTACTTCTCAATGATAACAATACTTTTTTTTTTAAATTAAGGCATATGTTACAAAAAAAAAGTAAAGTATCGACCCTTTATGTCCCACTGTTGGGCACGGGTCTCCTCCTTGAAATGCGACGATGGTCCAGTGGTGGATGGACTCAGCCTCTTATGCGAGAGGTTCCGGGTTCTTGGAATGTAAGTGAAGTTCACCAACCCGCACTGGGCCAGCGCACCGGTGAACTGTGGCCCATTAGTCATTACCCTCCTCGCCTGATGTGTTAGGTACGAACACGACTTAATTTATAAATTAATTAATACTATCCCATCACAATTTCATCCGAGGAGTAAATAAAGAACCAAACTGATCTCACAAAGGGAATCAATAATTAAAAAGGGTTTTTCACTTCAAAGACCGGTTTAGGAAAAACGAAAATAACTTCACGTTAAGGCTCCTGTTCGCGAGGAATGGAAACGCAACGATTCTTCGTTTGTTCGTTTTGTGGCTGTTGTTTTCGGTGTTCATTTTGTTTGAGTGGTTTCGATGTGAAACATAATATTTTTGCGCCTCGGCAGTAAATTAGGCTTAAATGGCGTGACTTATTTCTTTATTTTGTTCCATCGTTATTTATAGTCTAACAATCAGGTGTAGACCTAAGGATCTTATATTGACTAAGAACGAGGTGTTAACGTTGAAACTTATCAGTTTATCGCTCACGAAACAATTCAAACGTTAAGTATTACTCTCCACGTGCGAACAACAAAATCTGCCATACTACGATATGGTCAAAAGCTAAATATTAATTGTATCGTGTTTTATTTAATTACGATTTATCACTATGTATAGTTTTAGTTTGTTCATGTTATTGTTAAATCACCAAATAGTGACATCTATTAAGATATTACAGTACCACTACGTTATCAAAAAGACAACGGAAACATTAATATAACTTTTTTTTCTGGGCTATATTATAATATTGTCAATGTTCAATTAAACTGTAAAGTCGAAGCTACGAAATTGTCTTCTAAGTTCGCTACTATAGTCCTCGCCACTTTAGAAGTCCGATAGACGCGGCGCTGCGGTCTCATAACTCAATGTTGCCAATTTATAGTGTAATGATTTTCCATCAAGTCTAGTACAATAAAAAAATTTAATAATTATAGGGCCTATGGTCAGTAGTGGATTGATAAAGACTGAGTATGATAATAATGACAAAAATAATTATAGCAGCAAAATAAAAATCTCCCTGCCAGGATTTAGTAAAATTTTTTTGTAAATATTTCGTTCGTATTTTTTACGTATAATCGATTAGTAGAATTCATCTAAAACAAGCTTCTTCGGGTGTGTTCGGCTTTTGCCAGGAGTGACGATTTTCTCAGAAGTAATTGCTGCCATTGTTACTTCTTTTGTTATTCGACCTTTTTTACAGAAACACCTGAAAATATAATTCCTCTGAGCAAGGATTTAATTCTTTTACCTTGTATTTATATTCATATAAAATATCATAAGATAAATGTAGGCATAGAGTTAATGATAATATTTTAACCATAAATTAGGCAAAAATAAGTGACTCTGGCATCTCTAAAATTTACCTGTCATGTCAGTGACATTTATAAACATATTATTCAACGGGGTTAATTATTGTTTATTTTTACTTTCTAATTCACAAAATTATTTCAGTTTAATGATCATTATACGGCCTTCACTTTTTACACCTCACTTTATATTATATGCCCCATATTTCACGTAAAACAATTTAAAATATCACAACTTCAACGTCAAGATGTCAATGTTGTCAAATTTAGTTCGGGCATTAGTCGCAGGACTTCAAAAGTGGCGATGACTCTAGGAAATATTTTAATAAAATTGATTGATAACACATTTTTTTATACTTATAAGTACTTTGATGTTTATTAAGACTCTTCTTTTTACTAACAAACTGGTTGTCTGTTATATTTTTTTATTTTAGTATCAACTGAATATTTAACCCACATGACGTAATGATGGCATACACAACAGCGCCATCTGTCGTAAACTAAGAACCTTATCTCATATCTAAGTTATGTAAATATCTCAGTTGCGCCTTGTGTGAAATTTTAATAAAATAAATTTTGTATCTTAACAAATCATAATGAGAAAAAACAAAACATTTTTTTGTGTAACATTTATTCACGCGGCATAATGGCGTGAAGTGAAATGGCACGTCTATTTAATTTCTTTATTATATTATTAATTATTACTAATTATGACTATACAGTATTCACATATTTTGTGGTTGTTATGCTAAAATAAAACGATTTAGCCATTATCTGTTTTATTTAATTTATTGACTAAACCTAACAAGCATTTAAAGCCTAAGCCTTGTAGTTGTCTGTATGTTTGTAGTTGATCTTCTTGTCTATTCCCAGCAACTGTCTGATAATGAACTCTGGAAGACGCTTGTGCTTCCAGCGAGTTGGCAGAGGAGTGTGGTTAGCTTTCTGCAGTTTCTCCGCCACATACTCCTCTGCTGAGAATTTATTGGCCTCTTTTACTAAAGCTAATAGTTCATTTTGAAATATCTTCTCTTTTTTTATACGACGGTTTTTCTTCACCTGAAATTGCATACAGAAATTTTTAAATTCATTATAAACTTATTGCTTAAAGTTTAAACTATTACTTTATATTATTTAAGCAGAGAAACTTTCTGCTATTTGTATCTATAATAAATATCTTTGTATCTATAATAAAATAAATAATAAAGTATCTATAATATCTATAACTATCACCCATTATTTTACTTTGGTATGGAAGTAGTAAGAAACTTTATTCGTCCTACCCCTGGGCACAGGCCTTCTCCTTGAAATCAAGTTCAATTAAGCCATAGTTCGCTGAAGCGCTGGCCCGAATCAGTTAAGTGAACTTCATACAACTACATTCTACAATGACTTTTAATCTCATCATACATACACTATTCTGACCTGAGATATACTGAGATTTACTGAGAAGACTCAGTAATAAAGCAAAGCTGTGCCACAGAAGAAACAAGCGAGATGGTTGTGCTAATTCATAGGGGAGGGTGGCATAAATGCATCCCTGTCCACTCTACCCATTTTTTTAGCTCCTCCTTTACGATGAAATCTAATATATAGTATATTAGGAATACTTTATATAAGGAATAGAAATGCCTCACCTACCAAAATTAAACAAGCAAAACCTTTAAATATGTTTAAGTCTTTAATTAAAAAGTCATTACATAAATATGTCTTTATTTTTACCCAATGGTTTCGTAGAGGAAATTGCTTCTTTTCATTTATATTTTAGCAATATGTGTGCACAATAAAGAATATTCATTAATTCATTCAAATCCATCTCTCATACCGCTAAGGTGTGGTACGTAATGGTAAGTGATGGTGTGGTGGCCAATATCACTATTGAACATAATATTAAACAGGTAGAGCCGGGACTAGCATTTACCATGCTAGGCTTTAAGCCACCACACATCACAACCATTCATTACTATACTCCAGCCAAACTCGATGTTGAATGTTTAATGACAAAGCGTTGCTAGGCAACCGGCCGGGAGCAGGGACGAAAAACATTTTTCGAATGTTATTTTTTTGTAATTTTAATAAAGTGTAAAATATTGAATATGAATATGTATCTTAGAAACCTACAGTGCAATATTGTAATAATAATTTTTATTGACTACTTTGATAGGTTATAATTTCATTTATCAAGTTTCAACAGAACTATTTTTTTTTTGTAATATGAAAAGTATAATGAAATTTCTCTATAATACTTAACAACGCATTAATCTCGTAAAATCCTGACCTCAATCACTTAAATTTTATGCGAAATTCATCGTTTTAGCGTCACCACATTGTTATTTTTTTCTTTTTCACTGTCATTGGTCATTTGGTTTAGTAATAGAACAAAAAATAATGGACTTATTATTTGGAATACTGTGGGATTCTACTGGTATTTGTACATCATAGTATAATACAAAAATGAAAAAAGGTTCATGACTTCTACCAAAAACTGAACAGTGCATTATGGGATGTCAACATTTGAAACTGTGACTAACCGCCAAAAGTAAAAATGTAATAAATGGCCATTTACATGTGATTTGAAACGGTTGTTGTCATTTTTTATGTTTTACATGACTAAACAATTAATATTATAGACAGTCTGTTTGATTTTTATGATAAAACAATTAAAAGTATGAAATTATAATAAATTGTAAAGTGAAAACCTTAAAAATCAGCTGTTGTGGTTTGTTTACAAACATTCTACATTGAAATTGGCTGGAGTATAGTATATTTAAACATATTTTTTTTTTTGTAAAATGTAGCTGTGTTAATTCCAATATAATATTTCACATTTGGACTTTACTAAATATTTTATTAATATGATTTGTACTTACTCTAGCCCAGCGATGCCTCATTTTCTTCCAGAGCTTCCTTCTCTGATGCTTCTTCATTTTCTTTCTTCGGATGACAATCAAACGTATTGCATGTTTCTCCTCTTGTTGGATCGGAGGTAGCCCAATTTCTTCATTTCTCCATGTATCAATGAGAGGCAAAATGGAACGAGGGTTTACTATAGGAGTGTATGTTAAGGGATCTTTTTTAATTTTTTGCGAATCTTTCTCATCTCTTATTTCCAAACCAATGCTATGAGGACTAAAATACAAAGTTTTCGATTTTGATGTTACGTCAAACCTTGTATTTTGAAACTGTACAGGCTTAGGTTTGCATTCTTTAAGAGTATTAAATACAGTTTTTAGATTTAGCAAGCGCAAATCTGAAAATAATATAAATTTAAGTTAAGTATTTTTAATTGTTTCTTAGTTCTAACCTAAAAGAGCTATACTTACATTTTACACTGTTATGAAAGGAATTCATGATTAATGCTTATTAAAACTGCTACGCATAATTTTGTTGGTTACAAGGTAGTTTGTAACTTTATTTTTAATAAAAGATATTTCGTATAAAACAAAATTAATTTTAATCGGTAATAGAATATCTTCCTATATGTCACTGTCAGATAGGATATGTCATATGAATGACATAATTTAGTTTTTTTTGTTCCTGCTAGAACAGGCTAAGACCAGAATCAAAAGTCTGTCATAATATTTTTATCAATTGGTATATAAAATGAAAAAAACGCCAAGGGCCACGGTTTCGTCCTTCATGTCCCCATCAATTAACTTTCATTTTCAACTCCATCCGTCATTAATTGAGCCTAACGAAATAAAGTAAGACCAAGGCCATGCTGCCAATTCCGTCGCAATCAATATTGAGCCTAGAGATGGAGAAATGGCGTGAAACCTTAAGGCACGACTTCGTCCTTTCAGTCCCTCTCAATACACTCGCACTTACCACTCCACCCATTCAGAATAACACTTACAGTACAAATTACAGTATTCGTCAACCAATCAGAATAAAATTATTATTTAAGTTGTTATACAAAGTACCGAAAGCAGCTAAGAATGATTAAAATAAAATACTATAATATAATACATGTTTTATAATATTATTCATATTATTTATAAAATAGATAATTTCTGTTGTGTATTTATTGCAACAAAATTCTATTTTTTTAGAAGTTCCTTGCCTGGTGGAATAAAATTTAAATCACCAAGAGCAGCGACAGCCATGTCTTTACCTGAAAGCAAAACATCCGCTAGGTACACTCATTTACTGTTACTTATTTATAGCTCTGAAAACTACAATTATGATTGACCGATCTATACTTATTGTTGTTATTATAAAAAAAACTCACTCTTTGACATTAAATTTTTGGCAACACTTAAAATCTCATTGCTGGTAATCTTGTCGATCATTATAAAATATTCTCGCTCGTTGTTTATGAGTACGTTATTAGCCAGTTGCAGTGCCAAACCCTCTGATACTTTAGCACAATCCTCGTAATGCTGAGCTAGACCTAGTTCTGGATAAACAAATAAAAATATTTATTAACCTTTATTTGTCCCGCCGCCGCTGAGCACAGATCTCCTCTGGTGAGGAGGATGTTGGGCCATACTTCTCCGATACATTGGCTAATAACGGATTGGTGTATATCACACTTCCTCGAAGACATTTAATTTCATCAGTCATGCAGATTTTTTAATGTTTTAAACTCTCCGGTGAGCAATAGATGGTCTCTTGTTCAGATGTATGAAGAAATTTAGTAAAATGTAAGTGAAAATATCACAGGGGAGCAGGACCGAAGTCGAGGGTCGTAAGAAATCTCTCTCACTCCATTCAGGCTATCGTCATGGGGCCATCGATTGCTCATCCGTGACTAAAAAAATATTTAAAAAAGTCCCTCTGGCAATCCTGATATTATACATGTCACGAGTAGATTGTTTAATTGTTTTGGTCTGCGATTTGCCGATCAGCTAAAGTACAATAAAATGAGCGATAATGGCCCAAATTTTAAACGATATTTTAAGTATTTCGTTATCTATATAATCCATTAGTTGTGCCCCGCGGTTTCAACTTCCCGTTCCCAGGGGAGCACGGAGATAAAATATACCTTTGTGATTTTATGATGTATAAGCTATATTATTGTAAAGTTTCATTAAAATTCAATTAGTCGTTTTTACGTGAAAGAGTAACAAACATCCATACTTACAAACTTTCACGTTCATAATATTAGTAGGAAGTAAGATGATACAAAAACATGTTGATTATTTAAATCATACTTAGTCTTCTCTTCCCAACTTCTACATGTTCAGGCTTGAGCTCGCCTATATGAGAGAGAAACTGTGTGGCAGCTATAGCAGCCTTACGAGCAGAACACGATTTAGTTTTCCCCACAATACCTAGAGGTTAAAAAAAATGGAGATTTAAAATTGAAAACGAATTCATAATAGGTACCGAATCCACACGTTTGTGGCTTGCCGCAAGCTCCAAGCTTCCACAAGTCACAAGCATGTGAACGCCTCGCAAGCGCTTGCGGCAAATTCTTTTTTGTTCCCTTTGACTTGTGCACGATACTGACACTCGTCGGGTCGGCCACAAACCTTTGCAAGCCTATGCAAGCCAAGACAAACTCAGTATCTACACGTTTGAATTTGTGAAGGCTTGCCAAGCCTCGGCAAGCGTGCGGTTCCGGCTTAGTAATTTTAAGATACTAAAAAGATCTAGCTGAATTCTCTATAAGACATGGACTAATTTATAGCTAGAATAACCAAATTACGTGGGAACCCCAGATATGAGGTTTAGATACATACAGCACGGGAATAAATACAAACTTATAATTACTTAAGCGGGAGACCAAAATATAATATTATGATAAGAAGTATAGTTTGTAAGTGGTTTGATCTGGTGATAAAATACAAATGAAGGAAGTATTAATATTAGTAGAAGGACGTATTAGCTAAGTCCTTTTAAACTCCTTAGAATGGAATGTTCACTATAATATCGCCGCCCGGCAAAAAAGCGTCATAACATAAAGTTTTATTCGAGATAATGAGACTTTTCTGATTTTTGATTGTTTCCAACATCGATATTGTAAAGGTTATTGGATTTAAATACTTGAAATTTTGTTTAGCGATAGAGTGTAGATATATAGATAGTACGCTTCAACATAGCATATTATTTTCTAAAATATTTTAATTTTTATTTAAGTAACTTTCAAGAAATATTTCATAAGGGATATGTATGACTTTTTATGGCGAAAATTATAACATTTTGAGAAATAATCCTGTTATTTTGGTAGAACGAAATGAATAGCATTCCGGCATTTCTTTACGATTTTAGTTTACGTATTGGGATCGTAGGTTGCACTTCCTTTATCTCCGACTTTGTTTTCTTGTTGTCTCGCTAAAGACACTCCATGGGCATTGAAGCGATATTTGCGTTAACAGGTTGGATAAACTTGATTCAGAAATAGATGTCCTTCTCATGTCACTAATACTACTGCTGCTGCTACTGCTACTGCTGCTACTAATAGACCCGGGAGACGACGAAGATGATCGGCGCATACAGATTCATCACGCTGAAGTATACGTATAAACGTAGACAGGGTTATATCTTAGTTTTCAGTCGTACTCGTCGATTGCCAAGGAGTGTCAGTATTTGTAAATATAAATCTGTTTGTTCCTACTGTTTGGTTGCCAAGACTTAGGAATTTCGTCCAATACGTTTCCCTACTGTTGGACGACTAGAAGACAGACTTTTATCTATCTGAGCACTTTAATTGATAGTTTCAAAATTCGGGGTTTGGACGCTATCGTGGCTGCCATCAAAATAAACATTTTCCACTAATTCGTGATCTCTATATAAACAAAAAAATTGTTATAATGTGATTCGAGTATTATATACACACCGGCACAATTAGCGGAACACAAAAAAAAGCAGGATTTTAAAATCTTTTACTTGAGGAACTGGCCACTTATGATATTTTTTTAATTTATTGTCAAATTTGAAAATAGAAAATTAGATGACATACACTTTTTTCATTCATTTGTTTTATTTTCCCGAACAATACGTTTTGTCAACTTGTTCGAGTAATAACTACGTAATTGTAATTTTTTTGAAAAATTACACTTAATGGTTTTTTATAAATTTGTTATTCTATAGGCAATTTTGTTTATTAAAAGCTCTTTACTATGCCTGACTTAACATCACTGGAAATCATTAGGGCTGATGAAATGAGAAGAAATGGCCATACCTACAGATCGATTGCCTCAAGGCTTCGTCGACCAGTATCAACGATTCATCGCAGCATCCAGCGGTACAGATCGTCTAATTCTCTTGTGAGGAGGAGGGTTAAGGTAGAAAAATATGTACATCGAGGCGCGATGACAGTTTTTTACAACTTGGAGTTCGTAGGAATACGCGATTAACGGCTGTACAAGCTCGAAATGAACTGGAAGACGTTCGAGGAGTACGAGTAAGTGAGCGTACAGTTCGCAGGAGGTTTGAAGAAGTTGGTTTAGGGTCGTATATACCTGCCAAAGGCCCAAAACTTGAGAGACGTCACCGCGTAAACCGATTAGGCTATGCGCGAGAACATCGTCATTGGGATTTGAACGAATGGTAGCAGGTTCTCTTTTCTGATGAGTGCAGAGTTCTTTTAAAACAGATCGATGGGAGACAGCGAATATGAAGACGCAAAGGAGAACGCCACATACAGTCTAATTTTCAACACACAGTGGCTTATGGTGGCGGCTCGATTATGGTTTGGGGAGGGATATGTTTGGGAGCTCGCACGGAGTTAGTGATAGTCACAGTAGGGACCATGACAGCAGATCTATACATCAGAGACATTTTAGAAGAACATGTTGTACCATTTGCCCCATTTATTGGTGACGACTTTATTCTAATGCAAGATAATGCTCGTGCTCATAGTGCACAATCGGTACAGGCATATCTGAGCCACGTAGGTATACCGGTGATGCAGTGGCCAGCAAATTCCCCCGATATGAATCCGATAGAGCATGTCTGGGACTTGCTAAAAAGAAGTGTTAAATCCAGAATGCCACCCCCCAACAATCTGAATGAACATGGAAACGCATTACTTGAGGAGTGGGAGCGGTTGCCTCAAGAAATCATCGATAACATAATCTGTAGCATGCCCAGACGAATGGAAACCGTAATCAGAGCATGAGGGGGAAACACTCGTTATTAATTTTGCTTTAATTTTATTGTTAAAACATTTAATACTAATTTTTTTTTATTTTTTGTGATGGTTCATAATCATCTAAAAATTTCACTTATTTCAAATTTCTTTATTTTTCAATAAAAAATAACGAAGACTTTTCAAAGTCGTTTTTAAAAGATGTTAATCAATTTGTTATTTTGTGTTTAATTACATTTTCGTCAAATATATGCGTTATTATCTCATAGTCTCACTTTTTTTTCTGTTCCGCTAATTGTGCCGGTGTGTATATTATTATAAGGTAGTAAAATCGAATTTCTCTATACATACTTTGTTAGTTACATAGAGTCTTGTTGAGGCGATTCAACAAGACAGAGTATAGTAACAGAGAGCATAATAGTATTGAAACTAATAAATAAATAAATCTTAAAAATTATATTTATTACCAACCTTTCTTTTAAATACTTAGTACGCTCTAGATTACTTTTTCCTTCAGTTTAAAATCGGTAGAGTACTGTGCTCGAAAATGTTGCCTTGTTGTTTCTCCCCGCACGCTAATGCCACTATTAACGTTCCACGATTGGTCTTCCTATTATTTTTTAATAATAATTCAAAATTCTTAGATATTGTCAGGGAAGATTACATAATAATTTTAACATTTAACATAGTAAATTATGAAAAAAACAAATAACATGATTAAGAATATAAATTATCACGTGCTGCAAAATGTTTATGCAGATAAAAAGCAATAAAACTCAAAAATTATTATAAAGTTTTACAATAACAGTGTCATTAAATGTATTATGACTTTTTTTTTTACATGACTTGCAACTATAAGTTACATCCCAACCCGCCTTCAGAAGAGTAATTTCACAAGTTGTGACTATTATTATTTTTTTAATGTTAAGCATTCGACAATTATTTTTTCTTAAATAAAACTATCATAACAAATTTAGTGCACTTTTCATGTTAGAAAATACCACATTATTTTTTTCAATCTTACCAATACAAAGTCACATCACACAATATTACACTGTTTTGGGAATACGGCACAAACATGAAACAATATTATGGCTTAGTGAAAAAAAGGGAACTTAGGGCCATCTCTCGATAACTAAGGGCAGTATAATAATAACGATTTTACAGCCGGTCAAATGAAATATTTCCTATCCAATGATACAAAGATGCCAAACTTATCATATTGTGTTATGACGCTTTTTTTTGCCGGGCGGCGATATGTTCACTTTTATTTTGAGGAACTTTTTGTCAGAGAAGCATCAAACATTCGCAGACAGTGCCGAAATATAGAGCTCCAAAAAAAAGTCGAGTATACATTATATTATAATAAACGGGCTTAATGGTGAAAATAGCCTTGTTAATTTAAAATCCTTTTACCGAATACTCCCGTGTCTTGATACGATATGTTAAAGCATTTGAAGTCAGTGAAGATATCTCCTCCAGTCATAACCCCTAGCGGTGACTGCGGTGCCCGGTGCAGTTCATGTTGACCCATGTACAAATATCCAGTTCCACACGCTGACGATATGATCGCGTGCTTCACCAAGTCCCTGGAGTAGGCAGGTTTGAGGCTTAATATATTACTTTTATAATAAATTAGTAAAAAAAAATAAGTTTTAGCGCCAAGATGAAAGTCAAAACGCAGCATACATTTTTGCCGTCGGCTGGTCAGGCTACTGCACGCGGTTTAAAATCCTGCCAAATGAAGATAATTTGTATGATAAATATAAATATCTGTACGACGATCGACGACAATCGACGACACAATTTATATAAACTTTCAAAATTTATTTCCGTGTATTATATATTGAATTTACCACGGGGCTAAGTTGTGTTATTTTTGATTAATAATAATAAAAATTTATAAAATTTTCTTCAATATCTCGCAGGGGGCGTTCGAGTGCAATGATTACAATGAGTGTCGAGTGTACACAACGTGTTATCGTGTTGAGCCTCCAATCCTCTGCGCTACGAGAGGCGCGCGACAGGACGACACAAGAGTGTGGAGGCGGCTTTCTTTTACAAACAACTTTAATAAGATCTTATTTGCTATGCAGATATTGTAAAAATATGATTCAATATGTTCAGAAACATTGCCGACTTTTCCAGACCACCGACGCAGACATACAGAAGACAAAAATAATCGGTTTAGTTAAGTGAAATAAAATCGTTGCGCAAGCTTTAAAATACGATTTTAGTATGCTAGCAATCATTGACCTCGGAATATAGAGCACATAATGATGGTAGTATTCTTCCAAAGTAGAACAGTGGTTTGCGTTCAAACATAGCAAAGAGCCAACTCTGATTATTAAAGAAGAAAAAATAAAAACACATGTCAAATGCTCAAATACAAGCAAGTATTAAACAGTGTGCAATATACA
The DNA here is from genome assembly GCA_905333005.2 of Lycaena phlaeas. NCBI lineage: Eukaryota > Metazoa > Arthropoda > Insecta > Lepidoptera > Lycaenidae > Lycaena > Lycaena phlaeas. Next base: position 14,270,992 of record HG995180.1, on the reverse strand, counting down.
TACCGACATTTGCTCTCTCGCTCTTTTGTGTTTGTGTCTCTTACCTGTCGTTTTTTCCGTTGCACCCGGTTTGAAATCACAACGATTCTAATGAAGTTTCACTTTAATACTAACGCAAAATCCCTTGTTCCGCAGCCGGGCACCGCTGCAGCTAGCCAGGTGTATTCGGCAGGCCCGCTGTCGTGATACTCGAAGCCACCGCGCGGCTTAGACGGAGTTTCCTTTCGTGATGATGGTGTCTGAAGGGATTGAAGATTAATTGAAGAAGATTGGAAACGATCTGAAGATCCATACAGATAAGCATTCACCGATTTTTTAATTACTACTCTACTTTTAATGCAGAAGGGTAGGGTAGGCGAAATTTCGAAGGAGCCAATATTCACTGGTTTTGTGGCGAATCTTCATACGTTAACGTCAATCATCATCATCAGCCTTTATCCGTCCACTGCTGGACAGATGACAACAATAACTGGCGTTAATCCTATATAAGTTCATTGGTGAATCTGATTAAATCAAATCAAATCACGTCAAATTAAATGAAATCAAAATATTTTTATTTCGTTGGTAACAACTTGTACATTTTCAAAGAATTTTGTCTACAAGTTTGAGCTTTAAATTTGTAAGAACCAATTGAATAATAATGAAAAGCATTTTTTTTGTAACATAAGCTATCCAAAGTACATTCGCATTCATAAGTTATTCAATGCTGTTAATACCCTAGAGCAGCCAATCTTCTCCGCCAACTTCAACGTCTCATCGAAAGGCACCCCGGCGCTGGAGACGCAGCACGTTGTAGTTTTGAAGTTTCTGTCCACAAAGTTCTTCAACTTCTCCCCCGTCATGGAGTCTATCCTGTCCTCTTCGCAGAAGGTCGAGTTAGCCAGGGATCCAGCCCAGCAGGCTCTCTGGACGAGGTCTATGACGCGCTGCTCCGGGTCGAACACGAGGTTGTCGTCCCGTACTAACGGCTTCTGGTCTGACACATCCCACTCATTATAGCAGCATCTAGAACAAAATACAGCAAAGCCAAGTGAAACAACATTGACACGCCTTAAAGAAAATAATATAAAGTAATATTCTAATTCTACATTTGAAACTGTATCAATAGAAAAGGTTTTATATACACATATTCTTTATAAATTTATAATAATTCAATAAAGATAAAGTCGAACCGAATGACGTTACTTCAAAAGGCGTGACGCTGGCATCTCTTTATTTTCTTCCGTTCTTTGTTATATATTAATTCGCACTTAGCTTAACACAAAAACTCAGACCAAATAATTATTTAGACCACAATATTTTTTAAAAAATCATGTAAAACGTTTTATACTTATTTTTTTTTCTAGCTCTGAGTTCTTTGTGTAATTACAAAGTGTTTTAAAAATTAGTTATTAATTAAAACATTAATGTTTTTTCTTCAACAGTCACGACGATGCTAAGTATCAAACCCAGCCAAGTACGAGTTGAATACATACACTATGAGTTCCACATACTACACGTGTATTTTAGACATTCGAAAATTCCTTCAAAAACTGTCATCACGCATGTAGGTCTCTCCGCGATGCTTATTCGCCAATTAGCGAGCAATCATCGAATCAATTCTATTTTGACTTACATATTTTTTTTGTAACAATGCTTTTAATTTTAGTGTTTTTCAACAAAAATAAATATAGTAATACAAGTTATACGTTAATAATAAAAATTCTGTTGTCTGTAAAGTTGGTTTACTGACGATAGTTGAACGTGACAACGTCATAAGAAAATACTGATGGGCCGATTGTTCCTCTTTATCGCCCGTTCCGCGCTCTCGCTTGCACTTCAAGCCTTAAATGGAACGCCTCAGAGCGAGGTAACGCCGCATGAGTCATGTTTTTTCGTGCGTGCAGCCGATTCCATCGAATTATAAGTCGTTGTCACGTCAAAAATAGAAGCGAGCCTTCGGAGCATGGAACTGCATCTAATGCATATACAATTGATAGTCCCATCGTCAACTCAGCTTTTTTAGTAATAAAATATAGTTAATAATAGATAATATTATGCCTAATTGTAAATCAAAATATTTGCATGCCACTGAAAAATGGCAAACATTGTTACTTTTATCTGTTAATTATTGTGCACGGTATATGCGTAGACTGCCTACGGGCTACGGCTATCGGCTATGTCAGCAGCGGGGTGATTATGATGAATAAACTGACTCTAATGATGAAATTAAACTTCTAGGTTGGCTGGCTTCGGGTTGATGATAATTAAAGGGTAACTGGGAACTTGAATTAAAATACTGAACACATATTTAGGGTTTGTTTCACAATATCCTAATAAAGTTCCATTTAAGCTATTTGCAACATATTTACCGCATAACTACAACGTTTTTGTTTCACAATTGACATATAGCAATATTTGGCTAATAAAGTTCCCTGTAAACTATAGGTCGGATCAACTGGCCATTAGCAAATCTATCTGCCACATAAATTAGTTGACAGATATATACGCGGTTGACAGCTTCACGACATTTGACATTTTGACGTTCCGGTAACAGTAATATACAAAATAATTTAAATTGTGTTTTGATCGTTTAATAATTAAGGGATAACATTATATACAAGGTCTATGTAAATAAAAGGTATAAAGATGGTATGATACATACAATTAAATTATAAAAACATATTTTCATGTACATTTACAACATGGAATTTTTTTCTAAAACATATTTATCGTAAAATGGAACGATGAAATGCGAGGTTGCCAAGCCTACTTACCAGTAAATGCCAAATAGGGATCTGCCAAATAAATTTATAGGGAAGATGATGGTGAAACCCAATCAAGACTAACTAGAAGATTTGTGTCAGTTAATTTATGTGTCATATAGCTATAGGGTACTTTACAGGTACTTTGTGAAACAGACCCTTAAACTATTGAGAATTGAGGCAGGGACCAGTTTTGACACTTTATAACTTTTACTGTTTCTGTTACTTTCTTGCTCCGGAGACTGTTTTCGGATGAATTTTGGAGATTTTGTTTATCGAAAATTCATCTTATGACCACCTGAGGCATTCCCGAGTAAACTCAAAGAAAAGTTTGAAAACATATTAAGCAACAATCCAGACCCAACTTATAAAATAAAAGATGTTTTTTTTTAATATGACTTTATTTTCTCCTGTTTAATTGTTTGCATATTTTGGCCCTTGTATGGATTTTCGTGCATATTTTAGGTATTTTAATTGCATATTTGCATGCATATTTTGGACATTTTTGAAGCCTCTATAATACATTCAAATCATAGTACAGATACATTTTATTATTTTCAAACTTCGAGGCAGAGCCTGTCTAATTACAATTAGTCAATTATAGAAAAAAAACCTGTGAAATGACCCAACGTAAATAACGCTTAGAAGACTAGTACTATATCAGAAAATAGCTCTGAACACTATGCTGTCATTTTTGAGCGGTACAGGAGAGTACGAGAGTAAATGGAATTTCCCAAAAATAAGTGACGAATTACGACCAATTGATCATGTACGGCTTCTTTCTAAGTCTATATATTATGATTAAAAATAAATTGTTGAAAAACCTAGTGCCGTACTAAAATGGTGGTTCCGGAAGTCAGTGCAAACTTTTAAATTGTCGATATTTGTATAGACTACATTCGGGTCATACATTTCTGTACGGCATCTGTGTAGTTGCTTTGGCATACATATACAGATACTTTACCCATGAACGCCGTACATATTTCATGGGCCCGGGCCGAAAGCCAGGGGTCGAAACCTATCTCTGACTATCATGTAGGTGATAATGATATGACACAACATAAAAGTAAATGAGCTTGAGAGTACTTCACGAATAGATAATATTTTCCAGCACGCCGTACATTTTTTGTGGAACACATAGGTGTATAAGGTAAATTAATTCCCTCGGGAAAGAGTGACTTTCCGGAGACTTTTATCTGTACGGCAACAACATAGGTTGTTAATACTTTAGACAATCTTCATTAAAAGATAAATGCCGTACACGTCGAAAGTCCGCTAGTCTATGAAATGGCAGATTATTCCAAAAAGTCTTTTTTTAAAGATTTTTCCTTTACCTCTGCTGGTACGATAAGGCTGTTAATACTTGGTATCTAAGTTATTATTAGTATTCTAAGCTGCATGTTAATTGGTGTGTGAATACATGAAGTACATATCTGTCTTTATTTGATAATACCTTTATTTTATTATAGAAGTGATAATAATCGATAAACTAAAGAATCGACATCTCACGTCTCGAAAGACTTTCCAGACAGTACATACCTGGTGGTAAAACTTAACATCTTCCTTCACAGAACTCGAAAATCTGATTGAACATTAAGTGGAATTGACACTTTTTTTCACTTACCCAACAGCAGTGTCCAGAAGATAGTATTTCAGTTCTGCGAACGCATCTAACGGGCAGCGTAGGGTGAACGAAATAGTCTGCCTATTAGAAGAGGTACTGAGATAGGCTCCTCGCTGCTGCAGCACTCGCATCTTGGAGAAGGAGGTGTACCCTCCCCCTGATGTTGAGGACATAGCTCGGAGGAAATGTGAGGCACCCAAGTCGTCGTTCGTTTCGTATCTAGATCCAGCCTGGAAAATACTATTTAATGTCTTCAGGATGTCGGTTACTGAGGATGAGGTGGCCTTGAATGTCGTCAAGAAGACTACTACTCTACTACTACTACTAGTTGTTCTAAATTTAAATAGTGTATTAGAGAGCTTTAGACGTTGGCTTAGTAAACAAGCAAACTCTTAGGTTGATGATAAGGGGGTCTTTGCCTAAATAGGCATATCCTTTTTATAGAAAAGGGGGCAAAGGGACTATTAGATCACCTGGTAGGTAGTAATAATTTGGTTTTTTATAGAAAAGGGGGTAATGTAACAGATCCCGATGCCCGTACATACTTAAAAGTCGTCATGAAAATTAAGGATATTAGTTTACTTAGTAAAGTAGTAAGAGTTGATACCTGGAACATGATAGTGCACGCTGTCATTGGCATGCCAGTGGTCTTGGCAGCAGCCACCTTAATGCCGTTCAGCATTTCAGTCCTCTGCACTTCCACGGGTCCAAAGCTTGGCGATGGTGGACAGTCGGACCATAGGACTTGGCAGTGTGATAACCTTTTCATCAGAAGCACTCTGGGCGCACGTTTTAATCGTAACATAATTTTTGATCAATAATGTTTTGTGACACAACATGGACACAACTAATTGTTTGTTACTTTATGTCAAATATACTTTACATACGATACTTTTTAGTATTTTATAAAATTAAAAAGTCTTTATACAGAAAAATATGATTTAAAATAACAACATGAATTAATAATATTAACTTAGATCAATAATAATATGTCATAATAATGATCGAAGAATATTAATAAATATTATTCAACGATCACACGACATTAAGTCGAGGCATTCGAATGTTTAGGAATTAACCTTACGCTAAAAATTGGAAGCAAAGTAAGTTAACTACGTGAATTAAACTGTAGTATGTTATTTTTCATCGTAATATTTACTCTCTTGAACATTACCACTAGATTCTAGGAATCTAGATAGTTATACATATTCTATCGTCAAAATCGTGGCAAGTCGGCAAAATGCCAGGGGCCCCCAGCTGAAGGAAAGTTGGAGGAGAATTCTAACTCCCAAAATTTATTGTTACACAATATTTAGTAAAAAAAAATTGTGTCTTTCCTAGCATCCGATGAGTTTGCCACGTCCCTGAACGGTATAGTTACGCCACTGTCTGTAAGAATTGTGTATTTATTTAGATATCTATTACGGTGAGCAGACTCCAGACCACAGACCACCTAACCTAGGTTAGGATGTCGGTGGCCCAGACTAACAGACGACATCAACGACAACAATATGGTTTAGTTGGCACTCGAATTCAGAATCCAAAAGCCACCTATAGGATATAAGACATAAACAAACGTAATATAACATACGAAAAATGATAACCATATTGTAATATTAATAATTATAATATGTATTTATGTATCTATTAATATAATTAAGTTGTAATATAAATTTATTTCTCGGAATGTTAATTAACCGTGCGTCAATCTCTACAATAGGCGGGTACTTCAAATACCATGCAACTAGATTATGATCGGAATTATGCCCGGTTTCTGAGGAATTTTTAACGGCAGTTTATCTATTCATTAGCGCTATTGGTTCGATAACCTAAGAAAGTGCGTTTCTGAACATCGCAATGTAAGATAAACTCCATTTTAAACTTAGCTTAACTTAACTGACCAATGTGTGTCGTTTATCGATTTCATAACTTTATTTGACGTTTTGCTTCAAGCAAATTACATAAACCTTACATCAGTGAGTTTGACGTTTATTTAAAAAAGAATGACTACGATGTCGTTCATTCATTCGCTGATAAATAGCGAATTTTAATAATTTATAACTAAAACAATGCTTATTTACCCTTGAATAAAATATTCTCGTAAATAAAACTAGTAATAATCCTGAATTAAAATAATAAAATCAATTTTAAACTTGATCTCTTAAACAGACCCATCTAACGGCAGATTTTGGAACTGCTTATCTGTTTGATAGTTATTGAACAGTTCATTGCGTATTCAGAAACGCAGTGACAGTTAACCGACGTTTATCATACACATGTGTATGATACGTATATACGTGATAAGCTATTGATACAATAAAGTTATGTATAACTTTATTGTATCAATAGCTAATGAGAGTATAACTGGAAACTTCAGAAACCGGGCATTAGCCAGGTTTTCTTCGATCGCCGTATCGTGTTATCGTTCGGTATGTTTAAGGACGGACAGAAAGAAAGACCTGAGGATGAGTGATCAGTGTCGTCCTTAGACTCTCACACCAGAGGACCTGCGTTGCCTTTTAAATATGAGTATGCCCTTAACTTGAAGGTCCCTGAGTCGCTGCTATACTTGTTTATTTATAGCAGGAAGAGAGAGAACTTGTTTATTTATAAAAAAAAGAATTCATCATAATTTCTTTTTGACAACACACAGCCATCACTGATCCTAAACTAGGCAAACCCTGCGTTATGGCAATCAGACAACTGATACATTAGTAGGTGCTTATACATCTAAATACTTGTACATGTATACATAAATTATACTCAGACACACAAACAATTAAATGTCATGCTCATCACACAAACATTAATTATCCTGGATGGGAATTGAACCTACGACCTTCTGGTTTAGCCGGGTTACTAACCACTAGACCAATAGACCAGGCAATGTTTCATTCAAACTAAATAAAGAAGTGTGTTTTTTACATTTAAATTCAATTTAGACGAATCACCCACGAATCACCTGGTAGAAAGTGGTTACCATAACCCTTATGTAATAGTGCCAGGGGCAAGTCGTCAATACTATTCTAAGATAAAGGTGTTCTTAGTAAAAGGTTACAGGGTAGAGACAGCTATATCCTCCATCCGTCTCTTTCATTGTCTTGTTTTTTTTCTATCATTCTAAATCATTGTCTAAATCAATAATTAATTACTATTAATATTATTATTATAAAAAATTAATGATAATGTTTCTAAGAACGACTTTTGTCGTTACAATTATCAATTCTAATTCTTTGTTAATGGACTATTTAACATCTGCAAGGACTGTTCATTTTAACTTTCCTCGTCGAGAGAAAATACTTTTTTCTACGGTGACCACAATTTTTGATGTTCGTGGACTTTATCGTATTAACCGAGCATGAGATTACAGCATAGCAGAACAGAAAATATTTTTAAACGGCCATCGTTTGGTGCCAGATTTCAAAAGGTTGGGCTGTTTTGGTCAATCTACAAATTAGTTAAAACAACTATCTCGGTACAGTGGCTGGTCTCCATTGGTTGAGATGGGAAAAAGATGAGAGAAATCTCAGCGTTCAATGAAAGACTATCGAGCCTTTGAAAATTGGAAGGAAAATTGTTGATAACGATGATGATGATGATGGATGGGCTAGTGATAATATTCACTTGATATACTTTCATAGTCATCAAAATATTTTTTTTTTTAATTGAGATTGAGATCTTTATCTTTTCCCCGCTGAACCCTTTCAATCGAAAACATAACCTTAAGGACGTCGTTTGGTTGAGGAGGTCGATTCTTAAGAACTTTATTAAAATTACCATTATTTTAATAGTAATAATGAAAAAAAGTTATGTAAGTATATATATTATTTAGTGTAAAGTTTATAATATATTACGGTTTATGGATTAAGTTAAAAAAACATTTTATACACATATATATATATATATATATATATATATATATATATATATATATATATATATATATATATATATATATATATCCGATTTCATACAATATTCAAGTGACTTACGATTCCACCACCAGCGCTATTCAATATAATATTATTATATATTGACAAAAATGGCACTGCCAAAACAAATGGGAAAAAATTACCTTGTTATAATTAAAGTACGTTTAATTATAAAATATTGAGTTTGCTGTAAAATGTCGATGTAATAAATGATAAATGTAAAATAACCGCGATGAAATTCGTACAGGCTGTTTCATTATAAAGAGTCTAATACGCGTAATTTTATTTACATATGACCAAAAAAACATTAGAAAACGCCAGTTTATTAAAATTCTTCGCATTAAACACGAGACTTATTTATCAAGTAACAAAGTCACATAGTTAAATTCTTCTAAGATTTTCCTGTGAAATTAAAAACGAGAGTCACACTAAGGGAAATAAACTTTGTATTATAAATGTATTTTCATTATATAAGCGTTTGCTAGAAACAACGAGTCAGACATCTGTTGGTGCGCGGGTGATGATGTACGAATTCAAAGACGGGCCTCAATACGCGCGCTACTTGGACAACAATGATCCCCTGGGACACTTCCGAAATCGGTTCTACATTCGGGAGGATACTATATATCTGTGTGGAAATTCTCTCGGTCTGGCTTCTAGAGACGCTGAAAAATCTCTACTGAGCGTTATGGATAGATGGAAATACGAAGGAGTTAGGATATGGACTGAAGACAATAATAAATTCTTAAGGTATTCGGAATATTTGGCACAACTCATGGCGCCGATTGTTGGAGCGGACCCTGAAGAAATCGCACTATCCGGTTCAACAACAGTAAGCATCCACCAATGTATAAGTACGTTTTACAAACCAACCATAGACAAATACAAAATTCTCGTAGACGATATAAACTTTTCAACAGACAGATACGCGGTCGACAGCCAAGTTCGGCTCAAGGGATATGAACCAGAAAGTGCTGTAAAAATTGTGGAGAGCAAAGGTAACTTTATTGATGAAGATAATATAATTGCAGCGATGACTCCAGATGTGACCCTCGTTTTACTCCCAACGGTATACTATAGGACTGCTCAGATTCTAGACATGAAAAGGATCACTGATGCTGCAAAAGAACGCAACATAATCATCGGATGGGATATGTGTCATGCCGCAGGTGCGCTAGAAATAGACTTAAAATCCTTGGATGCGGATTTCGCTGTTTGGTGCACTTACAAATACTTAAACGGTGGCCCCGGGGCAGCTTCAGCAATGTACATTAATAGGAAGCATTTCCATCTCTTACCGGGGATGTGCGGATGGTTTGGTAACAAAGTGGAGACGCAGTTCAAATTAAATCAAGAATTTAGCCATAGACGCGATGCAAATGGCTGGCAGCTTGGAACACCGCATCTTTTGTCTATGGGACCTTTGGAAGGCTCGCTGCAAATATTCAAAGAAGCAGGCTTGGCTAATATAAGAAAGAAATCTTTGAAGATAACAGCATATTTCATGTTCCTAGTTGACTTAAAATTGTCTTATTATGGATTTAGTATTGAAAATCCAAGGGAAGATTATAAAAGAGGCGGCCATGTTTGTTTGGAGCATATCGATGCGTACAGAATTTCGATGGCTATGAAAAATCAAGGCGTGGTTCAAGATTACCGACCGCCGAATGTAATAAGACTGACCCCAACTGCCTTGTACACTTCCTACGAAGAGATATACACGGTCGTCGACATTTTGTTGGATATTGTGAAAAATGCTACTTACAAACAGATCAGCAGAACGAAAAGTATCGTAGTATGAGTGCCCGAACATGGAAAAAAAGTTGAAAAATTGAAGCAAAATTCTGCTGGACAGAAACTTTCCAACATCAGCCTTCAGAAGCTTCTTACTGTAGCCTTATATTGTCTACTACTATGTATGTATTATATACGATATCACCTTACAAGTTATTTCATTGCGATATCTCAAGCGAGTGAACAGGTGTTTCCTATAATAGATATGTTAGGGGTAAGTATGTTAGTCTAAAAAAACTACGTAGGATTAATTAAAAAAAACACCAATACAATGACAACTATATTCATAAGTAACAAGGTAGAATATCAAACAACAGTGAGTGGAGAACAAAAGTTTACAATTGCAAATGGAACGCAAACAATTTTTTTTTTTTAACATTTATAGTATACGAATTTGAAATGTGATTAAAATTAATTACAAGTTACAACACTCCTTCGTCACTAGGTGTTTATATTGCGAAATATTTTTTAATTTATTTTTCACTTTATCTCTGCCAGATGGTAAAATAATAATTTTAATAAATTAAATAAAAACAAAATATAAATTGTGTGAACGAGACTCAAATCATTTTTTTAAATTATGTTTACAATGTTAATCATAAAAAAATAAAATATAATCAAAACGACAAACTTCAATTCAATTATAAACATTTTCCCATTGTTAACTTAGCATTTTTGTTTTGAAAGGCCTTGTTTAAAGCAAAAATGGCAAGGAAATACACTTCGCAACATTTTTTTGGTAATCCGACAAAAAGAAGTTCATCAAAAAGATTTGTAACCAGAAGTTACTCTATTATCTAAACTAATAGGTATATTATAATTAAATTGATTCTTTGGTTGGTTTTTGTTTTGTATCCAAAACCACCAGAAGGGTTTGTAAAAAGATTTTTCCATTTGATAACCCAAATATTAAAGAATGTCAAAGGCTGTGTGATATGTGGTGTATGTTATTTTAAAACATCCACACATTGCTTGTAGGCGTATTAACCGTTAGCGTGTGACAAAATCTAAATTGTATGGTGATCTCCCGAGATGTATAATCTAAATACATATTTCTTATCTACAACCACATATAAAACAAATGATAAAACGTTTGATCGCAGTTTATTCTGCAAATGTATTAAACATTGCCCGCTGTTTCCGCGTTGACCTCAACCTGCAGACTTATATAATGATTTTTTAATTCCTATCTCACTCGGTGATACGTCAATCATTTTTTAAAGTGGTTTCGAAGATCAACTCAAACATCATAACTGACAAAACAACGAACATAATATTAAACATTAGTCTAGATAATAGATTCTATCTCTTAACTTTGAGGCTTTGTTAGTAGAATCATCGGCCGATGTTGATTAAAAAATGCTTTACATGAAGACACAAGGTTAAGAATTTAATTTACCACCGAGTAGCGAGACATGTCTCACGGATTGTGAATTATTAAAAATAACAAATTAAATAAATACATTATAATTAAATACACTGTGAAATTTTATGATTGTCTTCCCGCTGTAAAACTGCTCGCATTAAGGAGTCCTTTCGAAGGAAGCAGTAAAAGTTAAATAAAAATGATGTTTTTAATTTAAACTATTTTAATAAATATTCAACAGCTCGAAAAAGTGAGAAACAACACGTAAGTTACGGCTACTACGAGTACTCGCTTCGCATGAAACACTGAAGAAAGGTAAATAATTAATGTTCAAATCAAATTAAGCTCTCGCACTTTGCGATACGAAATATAATAGTTAACACATCGGAAGGTATTACTATTCATCGTGATTGATTTCGAGTTTTGTTACCGCTGTGGGAAAATAGCCATTAAAATTTCATTGTATATAAGGTCAATTATAGATGCGGCAATTAAAATAAAGTTATTTTATTTAAATCGTTTTGCATATTATTTCATACCCCATTTCCTTAATGTTATTATTAATGTTATTATATTATTCAGGAATTTATTATTGGTAAAATAATTGACCAAAGTAAAATTATTGACATTGGTTATAAAAATAACTAGGCTATATTTTTTCACAGTTTCTTATAATATTTTATATCTATTAAATTAAAATGACATTTTTAATAAGTTAAGGATAATTTAAGCTACCGTTAACAAAAATATACAATATAAATATTTACTTGGAAAAGTGTAAAATAACAAATAACAGATTATCTCTACAATTTCATTTAAGGTTTTTTTAATTAAAACCATAATTAAGTATACAATAAGCGTCATTTCTTTGTAATTGACAAACAAAATTAATAATTTATAAGGAAAATGTACATTTGTATTAATTATATAGCACACCTGCAGATTTAAGTTTCATAATTAATTACCTATTTTAATGTTTGTACGTAGATTTCATGATATGGATTAAAAGAATCGTTAACAATTGAAATTATTTTGAATATATTATTTTAGTACCAATCATGTTTATGGAACACCAAGCAAAGAACCACGAGGAGTAGGCTTGTCTACTTCTACTAATCCCTGGAGGATTTGCCACCATCTATACTTAGCATCTACATGATCGTAGGGCTATTCTGTAAGGTCGTTTTCGAATCTCGAAAGCGGAATCCGCGGTGATATGAAGAATTTGACGAATTTGTATTCTTTAAAACTGGACTCTCTATCTATACTAATAAAGTTCGCTTTCGAAGTGAGCGTAAAGTGAGCTCTATCACTCAGGTGAAGGTCGATATCGAAATGTTTTTTACAGAATAGCCCTTCTGTTGATATTGTGGACTGTGGCATCCTTTACAGGTGTTGTCTTTCCAGCAGTGGACAATAAATAATGATGATCACAACAATATGTATGATACCCTTAGAACTAGAGCCGACATTTTTAAAGGGGCCTTCTCATAGGACAGGAATGTATTTTGGGGGGATCGTCGCCAGTGACCGATTTAGGCTTGATGCCGCCCTAGGCCCTGTTTATTTTGCCGCCCTTAATGCTAGAAAAAAGTAAAGTATCAACCCTTGTATTATGTCCCACTGCTGGGCTAGGGCGAAATTATTAAGATTTAGTCATTTTTAAAAGCTTTATATGCATGTGATATTCAGTAATGAAACAAAAAGTAAAGAACATCATTCGGTAAAGACTATAATTATTAATCTTTAAAAAAACATAATCTTATTCATAGACTGAAAAGTAAATAAAAAAAGTGAATTGTTATAGGTATATTCTATAGAGAATTCTTTACAAAAATTAATCCAAACTCATTTTCAAAGGCAGTCTTCTTTACTTTTTTCGTCTCTGAAATTTTGGCGCCCCTCAAATCATGCCGCCCTAGGCCCGGGCCTCACGGGCCTATACGTAAATCCAGCACTGATCGTCGCGAAAGGGAACCTTATAATAAGAGCCCCAGTACGTAATAATAGCGTGTGTTTATTGTAGCGGGAACTTTTAATATATAATCATTTAAAATTAAGCTAAAATATATTCTATGTATCTAGTTTTAAAGATGATCTTGAATTCGAAGTATGAATTGACAGTCATATAATAATGCAATTAATTTAAAACATGTTCCAATAATTGAATTATTTCTGAATTCGTACTCTATTAATTATTAATTTCGAATAAATTTGTAATAGAGATTGAGCGATGATCAGATATAAAATATATAACAATATAAACTCTGTAAGAATTTTTGCAATGTGCAAAGAAGAGGTAGGTAATAGATTAACGTTCTAACACTAGGTATATTACATCATTCATTCATAAGAATTGTTCGAATTGAAGCGTTTCCATATTCATAAGTAATATTTACTTTTACACAATACAATATAAATATAACAAAGGCGAGGTTAGATGTGTTTATAATTGTTTTTAATTGAATAACGCATTCGGTAATTATTAAATAATTATATGAATTTAAATAAATAGTAATTAAAATATCTTGTGTTATAATGGACCGTAAAAGCATATTTATGTGAAGTTTTAAGATCTTAGCGGCACAAAAAAAGTATCAAAATTCGATATCGTTTTTTTAAATACACATCTAACCTCGATAATCGGTACCCAAGTACCTGAATGAGATGCAGAGATTGAGTAAGGCAGGCTTGCGGACGATTGACCACTGTGGAGGATGAATGAAGGTAACACGTAAGGCCCTATGGGCCTTTGGCCTTAAATCTACCTCTGATAACACTTAAGTTACTGAGCAATATGAGAGAAGAGGTAAAGGGAAGACAATTGTTAACAAAATTAGCTTATTATTTACATAATACTTGTGTTAATATTAATAAAGAACAATAAATAGATTTTAGACAGCCTTTTTAAGTGGAATTACATTAAAAATAGTGCACGTTTTCAATAGGTAACATCGATTTTATAAGTTTTAACATTGAAACATTACTTACATATATTATAACAAGACTAAATTACGCATAAGAACATTTATTTACAAGCCTTAATTTTAGACGATATGTTCGTCGTAGAAATGAAAAAGATCAATATTAATAACATGTAGATCATGACAATTTAATTTAAACCCAACGATTTTAAAAAAAAACCTTCCAAAAAAAATTAAAATACAATTTTGAGACTACATGTCGTATAATACAATATCAACTAGAACTAATCTTGCAATAAAATGGAAATATATTTAATTTGCCATACATTAAAGTAAAAAATAGATTAATAATACATTTAAATGTCTTTGTCCTTTTCTTATCTAAGTAAATATATTAAGTCTCAATTTTTTTGTTTTTGCTAGCAGTTCTGCTACTTGAGGTTATAGTTAACAGCCACATTTTCTTTATTATCGATTTAAAGTTTTTCAAGTATTTATAGGTATTTACCGGTATTTTTATTAATAATATTATATGTATGTAAGTATAAATATACTTACATTAAAGATATAGTAATAGATACTACTTGATATACGTTAGGTGAATTAACAAAATAAACATTTATATCAAAAATAGGTGAAACGATTGATATTAATGATTCATTACAAATACTTCTAACTTCATTAGTATATAATATATAAGCATTATTCAGAATTAGAAACTGGATACCATGTTGTTTTTATTTAACTTAATATTTAAACACGTTCCTGCAAAGGACACGAAGTCAAAATGTGCTTTCACTTTAAAAATTATAGTAAATAACTTTTAAAGTGTTTTTACAGAAAAAATAACTATTACTACATAAATAACCTGAAGTATAGCATGTAAAAGCATGCAAAATATGTGTCAATATTTTTATTAAATTATAAAATAAAATCAAATGTATGACAAAAAATAATTCTTGCGACTTGCAGTCAAGGAATTTTTTCAACGCTTGATAATGCATTAAAAGTACTTTTTCATTAATTATTATTAATAACTAATTCTCATTATAAAATTTTTCATTAATAACTAATTCTTTTTATTAAAAAGAACGCCAATAAAATAAATTATTTGTATACAGTCTAGCAAGAAACCTTCAATAAATAAATGCTCTGCTCTTATATTACAACAACGTTAACACTAAATGACATAGAAAAGGACGTAGAAAAGACTTAAGACGAATTCTCACTATAAATCACTTTCTATTTATTAAGGAGCAAGATCTCATCAGTAAAATCTCAATACCTGTACAGTGTACTTATAACATTACGTGGTTAACTTTAACAATATGCTTTAACATGAATGTATTTTTGTAAAGCCTGTTCATAACGAAGTTAACTGTAGTGTCTTAACTCTTCGTCTTAAAAACCCCAAACGCTAATGACAGTTCTCTTAACGTATTCTAAAGGTGCTAAAAGGTATTTGATTAAATTTGAAATGTGCTGCGTTTTGCATCGAACGTCTAATTTATTATTAATTTAAATATCATCACAATTATCTCCACCGAAGCTATTTAATTGGCTACGTTTAATAAGATTGTACTATTATGTTTTATTAATTTATAGTACGCACACGTAAGTATTTAATCACTCAGAGGACGTATAATAATAAATAAAAATATATTTTTTCGGACAACTCACACACGGTCATTGATTCCAAACTAGACATAGTATTTAATGGCAACCCAGACAACTGATACATATTTAAATATTTATAATTAGCATACATAATATTATGGATGAATTACGACACATAACAAATGAACAATCATCATTAATGGATGGGAATCGAACCTAATTAAAAATAATTGAACATGTTAATCAATTCCAAACAAAAAGATTAGCTACATTTGGATTAAAATGTAAACAGGAACGACATTATTGTTTGAGCAAATAGCTTACTGTGGTAAGAATATATTTTGAACATGAATTAAAAACGCATGTTAAACTCACACCCGTATTCAAGAAGCGTACTTGGCTAAGTAATGTAATAATACTATGCAGATAACGCTTCTATGTGCTCCTGGTGTCAATAGTCTGGTTTTTATGGGTTTGACAGACGCACAGTGGCGGATTTCATTTAAGTATGGTCTATGATTTGGTTTAAATAACTCTATGCTATTAGGGAATACGATGACATATCAAAGTATTGTATTTTATAGGGTGATAATGGCGTAGGCTTTACCTACAGTACAAAGTGTATTCAGCTGTGAGGCTTTAGGTTTGCGTTATGTTTTTATATTTTTGTATTACCATCCGATAAATACATTTTACTCGTGCATGTTTTATTTTCATATATTTATATTTTCACCATTTACAGACCGGTTTCCGTTCTCTATTGAAAATATAACTCAAGAATTTTCGCACTTATTTGAGGACGCCATCGATAAATTCTTGTGTATCTGTAATTTATATTATCTATTATGGCATACACATGTCATTTTATGTGGCACAGCTTGTGCATATAAAAAAAAATGTTCGAATAAATTATTAATTTATATATTTTTCATAGACGCAAACAAAATATTGCGATATATATGCATTATGCACTAATCCACGTCGAAAAAGTGTCACGTCAACAACTATAAACAATGATCCTTTATTTTATCCTTATCTTTATCTTTACCTTTTATTTAAAACACGTTTTATACGATATTTTAACATTTAATATCAACAAGAAACACGGGGAAATGTAACTACATGTATATCACTCAACGCCAATATCAACAACCTCTATAATACAACTGCGCATTAATTAAATATTAGTCTAACTTTGATTTAATTAATTAGTATTTAATGATTCGAGAATCGAATAATTCATAATTAATTAATTAATAATTTAGATATGCATTAGGATTATAATATGATATATTAAACTCTGAATAACGATATGCATAGGGGAAAAATACGTTTCAAGGCCACGAGGAAAATATCTTGAAGGTAACATACACTTACAAATTGTACTAATACTTTTTACTTTTTTAGCGATCTGATAACACGCCGTGACAATGATTTATAGTAAATTTACGTATTATTATAATAATTATATCTTATTAACATTGACTTATTCATTATATTTCATTAAGTAATACAATTCTCGTAAATATATTAATATATGTATTTGTAATCGATTAAACACCACGATATATTTACCTCTTTTACGTATTTTTGAAATGCCTTTTTTTCTTACGTAGTAATAATATTTTTTATAGCCTGTAATGATTTTTGATAAAATTTATTAATGTAAAGTACCTGTATAAAATACGCAAACGTCAAAAAATCAACAAAAATAAAGCTGTTTATTATGAATAGCATGACTTAAGTTACGATTGCAACAATAAATACTACTGAAACTATTCAAATCTAAATAATTTAAATTTCAAATTAGATCTCTCATCCATCTTTTATCTACTAATTTTGAAAGTTTTGTATTGTGTTTCTTATCATGAGTAATTATTTAATTAAGTAACGTAAAATAAATTAATGTTAAACGGCCGTTATGACGTCTTATTTCATTAATTTAATCTAATAGAAAATAATTCATGATTTCATGTTCATTATAATAATATTTTCTACATAAGGTTTCCCGTAAGTTCACTTCATGTTTATATGTTCAATGATTTATTATGTTACACACATTCCACACTTCGTTGGAATATATTTATTCAAAAAGATATTAGATTTTTTTTTAATATTTTGTGTAATTATTATTTATCAGTATAAATATATTAATATGAATAACGATAATAAGGAAGAAAATAAACCAAGACATTCTTAACAAGACTATGAAAAAAAATAATAAAAAAAATCTACACAGTTTTATAATAATAAATTAAATATTCAATTTTAATTGAATAATTAAAATTGAATAATTGAATTATTCGATTATAATTTAGTTATTCGAAGTTACAAAAATGATGTTTTATACGAGAAAATATTTTATTAAAGTTATGTACTATAAAAATATGTTTTCAATAGTCATAGTTAACAGTTATAATACATACTGCTTAACTGCTTAATAGGAAGATCTTACAAGAGAAAGAGGTGCAGAAGGTCACGACCCTCGATACTCCAGGCTTCAAACCTAGTGATCTACCGGTCCGAGCGGGACTGCACCAGCGGCGCCAGCGGTGCCAGAGCAGCCAGGGAGGCTCTGCGTCGTCGCTGGGCTGCCGGGGACGCGGGGGCAGCGGGCAGGGCCCCGGCGGAGCCTCGCGCCGCCCGGGGCTCCAGCTCCAGGGATAGCGAGTACTGGCGCTCCGGGTTGATCACCAGCGAGCGGTCGAGCAGGAACTCGCATACCTGGTGTGTTTGACTTGAGTAGTGACAGTGAACCGAAGTGATGTGAAACATTTATTGACATGATCATCTTCACAGTAAAATTAACACCACGAAAGTAGCACAAAAGGCTTATGATTTAAAAAGTTATTCAAAAAATATCAACTTACATTATGTAAGTATACATTTTAATAAATTATGATAACTAATAACGTAATATTAGTTATCATAATTTTTTATCATAATGTCAATCAAATCAAATTTATAATTATATAGTTATAAAAAAAGAAAAGTCTTTCATATAAAACCAATACAAGTGCAAAGGAGGAAAGTAAAAAATTACATAATAATTATTGGCATGCATTAAATTACGATTTGAATAAATTAAATTATTGTCGATAATTGTAACATCACCGAGATTAATCACTTAAGGATTTATTAGTTTTAAGTAATTAATTCGTTTGTCTAATCCCGTTAATTGACAGCGATTACCATCATTACATTCGACCTTGGACTCCATACTGTGAATGGTGACACGTAAGTCGTATTGTTCCACCCACAACCTTGATGATGAATAGGGCACGAAAAAATGTTACGTGTCACAATGATGTTTTGTTGTTGTTTTAAAATAGATCCCCCAAAGAGAGGAAAAAGAAAGGTAGTTCATACAGTATAGTCTGTATTTGTTAGTTGCATTCCAGTATAACAAAAAGCCGGAGCAAAGTCTGAAATATTTTATTTTTTCTCTACTGAGTCCATAGTAGATTAGTCATTAGATTAGTCATTTCCATGAACAAAATATGAGACAGTGCCAAAATATTGAGCTCCTCAGAAAAAAAAATCCAACATAAGCAATTTCAATTGTAAAAATAGCCAAAAACCATGCTGATTTGAAACCTTTACCTTAGGATTATGCTTAATGGTGGTGTACGGTGTCTGCTGGAAGTTCCTTATCTCTCGGATCACGTGGGCTATCTGTAATGTGATCAGACAGGTCACAGGTAAGCATAACGTGACAGCGCGTCTATAAAACCCTACTGGGTTAGCTTTTTCATTTGTCTCTCAATAACCAGATTTAAGATTAACGTAATTAGGGATACAGAACGCAATATTATTCATAAGAGAAGAGATCTGATCTGATGGAAGCTGTATCGTCCACAAATCTGCATGGGTAGCTGCTACTATCTTGCTAATTCCTACCAAAAACAGTTAAGCTGTATTTTAGAGAAGAGGCTCGGACAGACAGTTAAATCACTGATTAACTTTGTTTCGTCTTAACGTAAGTAAAAATGTGTAAACTAGTTTATCTTCTTAGGCGATTTTGACCACTTCCAATCAGCTGGCATATCTGCCAGTTTACGTATACAATTAACATTCAAAAGTGGCGGGGTTGTTGATTTAGGTACTAATCATAAATACCACACTCACCATTCTCATTTTAGAGAAGTTGAGGAGGCCGTCGGGCGTGTAGTTGGTGGTGCCTTCCTCAATGAACGACAGGTCGGAGAGGTACATGCCCAGGTACGGTATGCACGGCGGATCACTGCTTAAATAAACCATTTAAATGTATCGAACTTTGCCAATCATAAAGGCTAGCTCTATCAAAATCCAGAAGATGTAGGAAATGTTACTTATACCAATCATCGTGTTCAAATAATAGATTTCTATTTTTTTTTTTTTGAGAACATTTTTATTATTAATCCAAAATTGTATGCAAATTTTTAGCCAATTTTACTTTGGTACTACGATTGAAGCCAATTACAGCTGCATTATACTAACTTGTGTAAAGTTTCTCTCAAAATTCTGAATCTGCACTCCGAAGACATCAAAGTTTGCATCCTCTCTATCGACTGCTTACTCTGTCAGAAACAAAATTAAATGATTTTATTTAAAAAAAACATAAAACACTATTGTGGGAATGAAAGGTTTCTTGGAAATCTTTATTTTTTTACACAGTTTGTCACATTATGTCAATGAACGTAGACGACCGATCCTTACCACAGGCACCCAACACGAACTGATGACAGGAGTCACCGTCCTCATCAAAGAAGACGTGTTCGATTGGGACTAGCTCAGGCTACGTGTCCATTTATTCAAGTGCATGGCGCATACGCATCCTCCATATATGTAGTAGAAGGTACCTAAAGAGTATGCAAATGAATAGCCCTCCCTAATTTTCCACCGGAATCTAAGAAACCGAATGAAACGCTACAGCATTATGCTTTTTAGAAGCCAAATTTAAAACCGATTTATTGCTTGAATATAACGTATCTTAAAAATGAAAAAAACGTACAGTTTTGGAAACCTTCTCCCAGGTCTTCTTCAGTCGGAATATGGAGGAGTTGGAGAGGGCAGCGCAAATCTGCAGGACGCCGTTGTAGTTGTGGAGGCAGCGGGCGATGTCAGCCACAGCCGTCCACTTCTCGATCGCCGCTGCTCGACCTGTAAGTGGCAGAGTAAGTTATGGTGATTTGGGTATAGGAAAGGAATAAAATACACCGTAGAAGAAGCTACCTTGTTCAAGCAATTAATGTTAAATAGCAGCAAGTTTGTCCAGAAGCGTTTCTCGCAAGATATAAATACCGATGTTCTAATGTGGTATTTAGATGCCAATAATCAACATGTTTTTTAATGAAAATCAAAAAATAATAAATACATAATTTATAACAATAATTGAATCTAATAAAAATTTGATTTTCATCATAAATACTTACATCTATCGTTGGACATACATTTCTTTTAATAACCCAGGCATGCCAAAATAACCTGGTGAAATAAAATCTATTTGCTCCGTGCAGTAGAATGATCATCGTTACTTCAAATATACTTAAATCTTACCAGCCAGCGTGAATTTCCTCAGAATCTCCGATATGACGAGATTTGATATGTGGTTGAAGTGACTGGTCATCATCAGGATGTGCGGGGCGCGGGTTAGCTTGTCGTCCTTGGCCCAAGCCTGTCCCAGGAACTCCCTAGATATTATTTAGTAAATAAATAATACTTCATATAAGAGTAGTATTACAAAGTAAAATAACAAATATAAAAATAAAGATTAAAACAGAAGCATATGAACAAGACTATAGAAAAGGTCATTAGCTTAAATATTCTATTTCATATATTTTTTAGACATTATAAGATAATAAAATGTATGTTACAAATTTCGAAAATATTTTCGAAATTATAAATAATAATTAAAAATACCATTAAGTTTATTTCGTCGATTCGTGGTGAAATGGCCCAGGAAGGAGATAAATCAATCAGCTCCTTTGTTGCAATGTTTCTAACGGTATTTCAATCCTCTGACCTCTAGAGCATTTTGCAGGCTTTCTAATTTATACACATAATATACTTACTCGCTATGAATCGAACTAAATATTTGATAGTCCAAATATGTCATTTGTTCAGCAATATCAAGCGCAGACAGAGTTTCAATGTTGTCTTTGGAGGGAACCTAGAAATAAATAAACTAAATCACTCCAAGATATTTTGAAGAAATAAGGTTTTAGTTGTAGGGACACAGGTATTTAGCAACTAAGCAAATGTTACATTGTATTGTGTGTGCTATATGTGCCTACGCACGGCTGCGTCCGTGATCACGATGTATTACTAGTCGCATTAAAATTATTAGTCAGAGCACTCGTCTTGTAGTTATTTCTCACCTTTCGCCACAACTCATACCTATGCATTCTCACTAAATAAGTAGCCTCTAAATTGGTGACCCCGACGTGATGCTGTTATTATTGTGTAGAGGCGTGAGAAAATAAGTGAGGATGAATCCAGCTATCCCGTCTGCCGCTAAGGAAAACTCTGGCGAAACGAGTGCATTGGCGACCATCACTGTGTCATCACGAATACCTGAGTTCTGGGCGGACCAAACGCGACTCTGGTTCGTCCAGTTTGAGGCCGTCGTGGAGAGCCAGAAACTGAGTGATGCCGCTAAAATGAATCTGGTAGTTACGAAGCTGGGGAAGACCGCTATACAGCAAGTGAGCGATATATTGCTGGCGCCGGCGGAAACACGAAAATATCAGACACTAAAGGACAGACTGCTGGAAGTGTTTGAGGAGACTGAAACCAGGAAACTGCAGAAATTAATTGGGGAAATGGAGCTTGGAGATCAACGTCCATCACAATTGTTACGGCGAATGCGTGATCTGGCTAGAGAAAAAGTTACGGAAGAAACCCTTCGGCTGTTATGGCAATCTCACCTGCCAGCAGCAGTTCGAGCGATACTCACGGTAACGGACTCGAAGAGTCTCGATGTGCTCGCGGCGATAGCGGACAAGGTGTTGGAGAGTACAGCAGGCAGCGGCACAGAAGTATCCGAGGTCAGATCATTTGAGACATCGTCGTCAGGTCAGCGGACAACCGCTGGGGCGGCGGATTCAAACCTGATCATGGGGGAGCTAGCGAAGATCAACCTGCGACTCAAGGAGTTAGAGCGGGGAAGACCACGAGAAGGCCAGTGGCAGGGATTCAGATCGGCAGGTGTTTCGAAGTCAAAGAGCGGTAACTCATACCCTGAAAGGAAAAGCTCTACGTGGCTGTGTTTCTATCATTTCAGGTACAGGGAGAAAGCAACGAGGTGTGTCAAACCTTGTAATTGGAAGGGAGCCCTGCCAAAAGCAGCGGGAAACTAGAGGAGGTGCAGCCGATGACGGGCCGCTGCATGTCTCTGAACCGTCTCATAGTTCGTGATAGAAGGTCAGGCATAAAATTTTTAATTGATACCGGGGCTAATGTGTCTGTTTTACCAATTAATAAGCATAGTATTCATAAATATATTGGTGATAGAAATATTTATAATTTATATGCGGCAAATGGGACATTAATAAAAACTTACGGGGTAAAAACTTTGGTATTAGATTTGGGTTTGAGACATCCATATAAGTGGAATTTTATACTGGCAGATGTTAAACAGCCTATACTGGGCGCAGATTTTTTATTGCACAATACATTATTAGTTGATATTAGTGGTCGACGTCTTTTTGAGCGATTAACTAATTTAAGTGTAATAGGATCCATTGTAGAGTGGAAGGGAACCTCGTTATCAACGGTGGACAATACTTGTATATACTCTGATTTACTCTTGCAATACTCAGAAATTACTAAACCGGTTTCGTTTCGGGAAAACCCGCCGTACTCGGTATATCATTACATCGAGACGTCTGGGCCCCCGGTGTTTGCGCGGGCTAGACCGTTAGCACCGGATAGGTTTACGAAGGTCAAGGAAGAGTTCCAGCGTATGCAGGAGCTAGGAATCTGTAGGCCATCAAAGAGCCCATGGGCGAGCCCTTTACATGTGGTACCGAAAAAGGATGGGCAAATACGTCCTTGCGGTGATTACAGGGCACTGAATGCCATCACGAGGCCGGATAGGTACCCCATTCCGCGTGTTATTGATTTTACATACATATTAGGGAACAAAAAGATATTCTCTCGGTTAGACATAAATCGGGCATATCACAATATTTTAATTGCACCGGAAGATGTAGAGAAAACCGCGATAACGACGCCATTCGGTTTATTCGAATTTACGCGTATGACCTTTGGTTTGCGAAATGCGGCGCAAGCTTTTCAAAGATATATGAACAACACTGTATTCCAGGGTATGGAAACGCAAATTAGGATAGAGGAAAAAGACATCGATCCTAATTTTTATTTTTGTTATATAGATGACGTATTAGTGGCCAGTGAAACAGCGGATAGTCATAAGCGGCACCTAAGGGCGATTTTCGAACGGTTAAATAAATTCGGACTTACTATTAATTTAGCAAAATGTTGCTTTGGCAAAGAGAAGTTAGAGTTCTTAGGCTATGAAATCACGCCTGAGGGGATTAGCCCTTTAGCTAACAAGGTACAGGCAATAATTGATTTCCCGAAACCAAAGACTGTAGACCAATTAAGACGTTTTCTTGGAATGGTAAACTTTTATAGGTCTAGTTTGCCTAGGGCCGCGGAGTATCAGTCAGTTTTAAATGAGTATTTGCGGAATGCTAAAAAGAAAGATAAATCGCTCATTCAGTGGACGGATGAGGCGGATGCCGCGTTCGCAAAATGTAAAAGTAGTTTGCAGAACGCAACCGTTCTGAGTTACCCGACTGCGAATGCAGAGCTTGCAATTATGACGGACGCATCGAATGACTGCGTTGGTGGCGTATTGCAAATAAAGGCGGACGCACACTGGGCACCGTTAGGATACTTCTCTAAGAAACTAAGTAGTGTTCAGTTAAAGTATAGTACCTTTGATAGGGAATTGTTAGGAATATATTTAGCCGTACAACATTTTAGGTATTTAGTAGAAGGCAGGCCATTTGTAATTTATACTGACCATAAGCCCTTGATATATGCTTTTTCAAAAAAACCTAATGATAAAGAGACACCTAGACGTGTTAGGCAGCTCTTATTTATAAGTGAGTTTTCGACGGATATTAGACATATAAGTGGGTCCGAAAATATTGTAGCTGACGCATTATCGCGGATTTCGACGATTGCTGGTCCGACAGCATTCGATTTCGCAGAGTTAGCGGTAGCGCAACGGATGGACGGAGAGCTGAGTAGGTTATTGTCGGAATCTAATGAGCGAGTGCGATTCAAGGGAATTGTTTTGCCAGGTGGTCATGATCCAATTACATGCGAGGTGTCAACTAACGTCGCCAGACCGTACTTACCTGTCGACTTTAGACGAAAGGCATTTCATATAGTGCATGATATTTCACATCCGGGCAATCGAGCTACTAGAAAATTAGTAGCGGCCAAGTATTTTTGGCCGGGCATGAATGCAGATGTAAGGAAGTGGTCTAAAGCCTGCGTGCAATGCCAAAGAGCTAAGGTGGTTCGACATACTGTTTCGGGGTTGGGACAATTCGAAGCTAGCGGTCGATTCGAACACATACATGTAGATCTTGTGGGACCCTTACCCACATCGCCTGATGGTGAAAGATATTGTCTTACAGTGGTAGATAGGGCAACTGGTTGGCCTGAAGCTTTCGCTTTGAAAGACATATACGCCAGTTCGGTAGCTAAGATACTCTATGAGGGCTGGGTTACGCGTTACGGCTGTCCTATCAGAATTACGACGGATCAGGGCAGGCAGTTCGAAAGTACTTTGTTCAATGAGCTCACTAAATATCTAGGAATTTATAGATTAAGAACTACACCATACCATCCGCAGGCGAATGGAATGGTGGAGAGATTTCATCGCGTACTTAAGGCAGCACTTATGGCCAAAAGAAATAGCGGTACGTGGCTCGAGGAGTTAAATACGGTTTTATTCGGATTGCGAGCAACACCGCGGAGCGATACGGGTGTCAGCGCCGCCGAGTTAGCGTTCGGCAAAACGCTGAGGCTATCGGGAGATTTTTACGATGGTACAAGTACAAGAATTAGCGATACTAATGAGTATGTTAGTAAGATTAGAGAGACTATAAATAATCTCAAGCCGAGACCTATCAGTCAAAGAGATTCTCGTACTATTTTTGTCCATAAAGATTTGCAGTCATGTTCACATGTTTTTGTACGGGTGGATTTAGTCAAAAGATCTTTGCAGCCGCCATACGAAGGACCTTTTAAAGTCTTAAATAGGCGGGAGAAATACTTTCTAATACAAAAGTTAGATAAACAAATAAAAGTTAGTGTAGACAGATTGAAACCGGCCTATATGATTAACGAGGGTCTTAACACTCAACAAGGGGATGATAGTTCGTTACTGGATCAAAGTAAGATAAGTGATAATTTAGACAGTAGGATAAACAATAACTTAAGGAGCGATAAGCGCACAACTTATACCACACGTAGTGGTAGGATGGTAAAGCCTCCGATAAGGTTTAGGTAATAAGACATACTACTGTGAATAAGTATAATTCATGAACTATTTGTATACTTTAGGTGGATATGTATAATTCATGTTATATATATATATTTTTTTGGTATTGAGGAGTATAATATATACAGTACCATAACTTTGTATAACTGTCAAGTTTTAAATGTAATGCTAAAATATTGTACCTAATATTTTTGTTTTGTAATTTAAAAGTAATTGTTTTGCAATGTATAATTAAAATGGTAATATGTCACGATTGAAATATGCAATTTTAAGCAATCGAAATAAGAAACTTTTATTATATTCCTGTAGTTTAGTAAATGTGAAATATCATAATTTTGTTTACTATGGATATTTAAGTGTGTCAATTATTAAATGTCGACACGAAAGTTTTAACATGTTGTTGTAGTGACATTATGCACTTAGGTTTTTAGTCATTCAACATTCAGGCTATGTTAAGTAATAACGTAAAAATAGAGTGATGGGTTATAATCAGAGTAAACCGGCACAAAGCAATGTGGCAATTTCACAAAGTGTGTCCAATGAAGTTATTGGACAGAGATTAAATTGGCTGGAGATTATGGTGATGATTGTTGCTATAACATTAGTACTGTTGTTTCTGTGGTTTTTGCGAAGTAAATGCAAGAAAAGTGTGCGAGGTTGGTTTCGTAAGGAGGCCGCGGTGGCTGGCTGGTCGCCTCCGGTGGTCAAAGTACACACTGTGCAACCTCCGACCACGGTGCATAATACTGAACAATATTGATCATGTGTGCCAAAGTTGTGAAGTAGTGTGATTATGTTAATTTAGTGTTTATCATTTTGGTTTAATTACTTTGTGCATGTACAACAAACCCGTTGTAGAAAATGTAATAAATTTCAAATTGTTTTCATATTGAATATTGTTTTGGGTTTAATGTATACTAATTTAACGTAGTTATTGTGTAAAGATGTTTCTTTCTTTTTGAGGGGGGACTACTGTAGGGACACAGGTATTTAGCAACCAAGCAAATGTTACATTGTATTG
Organism: Lycaena phlaeas; assembly: GCA_905333005.2. NCBI lineage: Eukaryota > Metazoa > Arthropoda > Insecta > Lepidoptera > Lycaenidae > Lycaena > Lycaena phlaeas. Next base: position 14,243,445 of record HG995180.1, on the reverse strand, counting down.
TGTGTGCTATATGTGCCTACGCACGGCTGCGTCCGTGATCACGATGTATTACTAGTCGCACACACACAATTATTAGTCAGAGCACTCGTCTTGTAGTTATTTCTCACCTTTCGCCACAACTCATACCTATGCATTCTCACTAAATAAGTAGCCTCTAAATAGTAATTAAGTATGTTTTGCTAAGAAATACAAGACTAACTACTACAGTCTATTTTCAATTACTTAAAAAAAAATCCACGTGTAAATCATTTTATATCAAACTCATTTTTATAAAATTATAAAAGGGACCAAAATTATTGGGCTTTGTAAATAGCAAACATTTTCCTATGACTGACATGAACAGCAGCAGCAACAGAACATGAGATATTTTGGCAGATATCATTATGAAGAGACTTAATAGTTTAATTATAATTAGTTAGGTAAGATTCCTTACGACACTTTTTTTCTTAAAAAATCTTACAAATAATATGTTAGCTATAAAATTAAAGTATTTCAAATTTAAATTAGATTAATGTTAAATTACTCGTGGTGGGGCAAGCAAAGCCTGCAAGTCGACAGTTCTGTTTGGTGCGCGTTCCAGAAGACGCAGTAGCTGCGCAGCTGACTTATGTTCAGCTGGCAACAGACCCGGACTGCTTTCTATCTCCCTCAGGAAGTCCATGGTCATTCCCCTTAGCTTTTCGTCTGACCAAAAGTCAGATGAATGCTTCGATACCCAATGTCTGTAAAAAAATTAATACTTAAATAGTTATAGTATTTTTAATACACCAATATTCTCGTAAATTATACAATATATGAAACATGATGAAGAAATCATCACAATTTGAATTCGTTATTATTTTTAATTTAATATTACTATGCTATTGCTTTCAATAATGTAACTTTAACAACATAAACAAAAATAAAGGCCTATTCTTAGCAGTGGACGGCAAAAGGTAAACGATGAAAATAAATTGAATAAAATATTGAAAAAAGCTAACCTTAGGACATTCAGAACCCTCATGGTAGCCGCAGTAGATATAACAGAGTCACGTCGAGTTTGAGGAGGGGACGACGGCGGAGGTGATCGAGGGTTGGATGACGCAGAAGTAGCTACAGCAAACGCAGCAGCTGCAGTAGACGTACTGCTCCTAAACATTCATCACACTTGTAAAAACTATAATACACTGCTTATCAATCATCATCACCGTATTAAATATAAAGTAGATAAAAGTGAGAAAATAGAAAAGTGACAGAACATGCAGATTTGTCTTGAGTGACAATAAATAAATGTACATTGATAAAAATTCGCCAATTTAAAATCAAAATCGTAATTTAGAAAATAAAATTGTAAGAGTAAAAATGGAAAGTGCAGGAAAATACAGTCAGTGAAAGAAGAGGGTGAAAATGGTGCTCGAGATATTTTAAGAAAACATGCGGAAATGATAATTATTGTTATTTCGTTATACCTAAAAATTAAAGACACTTCTAACATCAAAAATTTTGAAAAAAATGTTTAGCGAGAATCTGCATTTGTACATCTGAATTTTGTTTCTCCCTTTTTGTGTGATCAGATTTACTTAACAAATTGCTCGCATGAATCAATCTAAAACAATCTACATTTACGTAAAATACAGTAAAATACTCTAAAAATATATGTTTTATCTTATCTATAATAAGCAATAAGTTAAGATAAAAGTTAACTGTATTGTATAAATGTAGACGTAAATGTTTGTGAATCAGTAGAAGTCCCAAAACTTGTGCATACTTTCAAAATTAATTAAAGTGAACTCATGAACAAATTCTTACGTCCATAGACGTCAAAATTTGTTGAAAAAAGGTAATGCGTAAAAAGAGAAGTTCCGTAGACTAACAATTTGCAAAACTTTTAAAGTCCTATTTCCAATATTTACAAATAAAATATAACATAACACAACATTCTAAAAATATCAATTAGCCTGGTATCATAGTTATGAATATAAGTTTATGAGCATAATAATGAATTAAGCATGATTGATTAAACCTAAAAAGAAAGTTTACGTGGCTACTTTCCCTGGACATTATTAAGATCTCTTGCTGGATCTTCTCAAACTTTTATATCTCCACAAATTTATGAGAAAATTTTAGATCTTGCATCCTATGGAACCTTAAATATTATGTGTTGTGTGAATTTGGTATCGTGGTACGATATTAGTATAAAATTTCAATACAGGGACAAATACAACGAATCTATTAAATTATCCAATGAAAGGGAAAATTGCAGTACGCTCTAAGTGAAGCAACTCTGTCAAGGTTCCTCTACGCAGCTCTACAAAATCTGGCTCTACAGTTTACCTCATCCTTCCACTCACCACAACAGGTCTTTTCCAAAGCTGTTGAATTAATATTGACATATTAAAATCTAAATAAATGATTATTTCGGGCGAAACGTAAAGACCACTACTGTTACTTACTTCAACAGTACCCGTATGTATTACGAAATGTTAATGGATAAAACTTTCAAGAAGTACATGAATCGTGCAGATCCGAGATTGAGAAATTAACATGCAACATGGAGAGAAATATCGAGCTCTCGTCGTATCTATCAAGAAATATATGATTATAAGCTTGACAAATGCCTTCGATGAGATAAAAGATTTATACCTTCTATGTGATTGTCGGAATGAAGTAATGACCACTCCCGCTTTTGATTGACTCGTCTCACGGCGGTAATTCTGGAATAAGACAATTGAAAAGTAAAATAAATCATAAAAAATGTATAATATATGTGCAAAATTTATAAGATAATCGTAACTTGTAAGAAAAATTCACCAAAAATAATGAATCTGTTACAACAATAAAATAATTTAAAAACCTATAGTAATTAACAGAATTGTATTAATAATGATATCTAATTTCAAGAATTCGTTTTTAAATACAGCATGCTTATTCATACCTGCATTTGTGAAACTTGAGAGGTCACAGAAGATCTAGGTTCGGAACCAACTAAACGGCGCCTTTCGCTGGTAATAGATGAGCTGGTGCAACGACGCTCACTAAAACATGATTTATCAAACTTTAAGTATTATATTAAAGTTATACATAAGGGCCTATGTTCAGCAATGGATAGTGAAGCATCATTAATTTGATCTATGGTAAATCGTTTGGCAATAAGTATGCTACAATTGTGAAGGAAGGCTATGACCCTCAGAATTTAGTGCAAAGATTCCAGGAAGAGGAGGTGCTACAATTGCATCTCTGTCATCTCATCGCTGATAAACTGTATGCATATTTCTATAGTCCATTCTCAAGAAAATATTGGTGAACAGCCCGAATATTTCCAGGTCTTTTCTCCGGGTAATCCGTGACGGATTCTGGGTTATTCAAATGCTTCTTCACAAGACGAGGACACCACCTGACTGAACGACGAGGGGCAGAACGTGCGGTGATGTCCGAGGCCCGACGAAGTTCTGCGGCAGCAGCAGCACGGGCGCCCTCCGACCTACGGCGGGCGTCTGCAGCGCTCCCACCACCAGGTACCAGTCTTCGAGGACTTTCCGTCATTGTGCGCACGCGCTGGTAGTACATAAATAAACATTGGGTTTTTAAAATTCTTTTAATGTTCCCAAAAAAAAATCTTATTTAGAAGGGAGAAATTTTGAGTAACTATTGAGTTCGTAATTATTCAGCCTAATTTTTCATAGATCTTCATAAATATTAAGGTGTTTCTAATTTATCGGTCTCAGTGGCGATCATTCGCTGAACTTTATAAAAGCTTATGATATGGCGATAATAATAAAGTAGTTTCATGAAAAATGAAAATCATAACTTACGTTGCAAACCTCTGAAAAGCGTTGCGATATTTTAAATTTGTCGTCGATCTTGTATTGTTTCCTCTCTGGCTCTCCCTCCTTGTACTTCACGTCCTCATCACTCGGTTCCACCAGCTCTATGCTCTCAACCTTGGTCACCACCGGTTTCGTTCCATTCTTCGCTGGTGCTTCCTTATCATTCTTCTCAACTGGACTTGCTCGTTTGGGACTTCCGACTAACGTTACTGAACTTAGAGCTCCAGGAGAGGACGGGGAAGTACCTAAAGTTCATAACAAAAATAATTCGCAAATATTTTGATGGGAACAGCTTTTGTATAAATTCTGATTTGTATAATATTTGTGCCTTTTACCTTTTAAAGTTTCATTACTGGACGATGTTGCCATTATTTTAGGTATTGTCAAGTGGCTGCCATCTTCTTCCGTCTAAAAAAGAGTTGTATTGTATTTATGTTTTTCATTGCTTTAAAAAACACCCATTTTTACTTAGGTTCGAAAGAGATGAGACGAAGAAACAAAGAGAAAGAGAAATAGAGCCAATAGCAATTTAGAAATGATCTCACGCATTCTTCAAGTGTCTATCAGAAGTTACCTTGCTGACAGACGAAGTGCGACGGGACGGGGCCATCAGATGTGGAGACAGCTTGTCCTCATCTTCAGCTGGTTTAATATAACAGAATTACTAATGGTAAGTCGTAAATTTTTTATTACTTTCAATTAAATTGTTACAATATTAAAATTTGATTATGACGGTAAATTTTACATTTACTTTAGGAACTTCTGTATTCGAATTTTGCCGAACGTTATACTGACGGATATTCTAAATGGCTAACGAAAGTAAAAATGCTTTTTGGTGAGCTTCAAATACCAGCAAAATATAATTGTTAATTATATTAGTACTCACTCTTCTTTCGCCAAAATTGCGTTTGCCAATCTCTATCGCTGTATTCCGATCCATAGCCTGCCGACAAAAGTATTGTATAAATGGAAAATCGATTTTCTGACTGTTTCGTCATATCTGATACAGAACGCCGCTGTAAATTTCTTAAAATTTTGTTACTAGACTTAACTTTTGAATTAAAATTGTACCTTTAATTCCAACGTCATAATAATCTGATACTAGATTTCTAGCCCAAACTAGATCCCTTTACTTTGGATTGCATATCGTAGGATATGTCTACAGCAAGATATACGGCAAGATTACCGTTACATTATGGTTTTGTCTCTATGATTGTGTGGGGTTCTGTAGGACCGTCGACACTCCCATGTTATACAATTGATAAATAGCACGCTATATTGCACAACATCAAATTCGTTTCGAATTAAGCTTGCGCTATGTTCTTCTGATAAAAAAAAAGTTAAATATATACGCAGTTGCCTTATCAGTATTACCTGACACAGTGCTAGCGGCGCTGGTCTTGCGTGTGGCGTCCGGCGGTGGTGCCAGCTCCACCTCCTGCTGCGACTGCTCGTAGAAGACGTGCTGCAGAGCCTCCAGCACCGTCACTCCGTCCGTGAATACGCGGTAAGTCAGCAGGAACGTGTTCAAGAAATCCACCGAGAGGAAGCGAAGATCTGGAAAATTAATAATTATGTGTTTGTGCCATGCGGTCTTCTTCATGTTTAGTAATACATAAGCATTATAATGAAACAACTTTTACGGATTTCATCGCGGTTTATTTAGTTTTTTATGAGCCCGACGTTTCGGATACTTTACAGCAACCATGGTCACGGGAAGACTAAATGGAGGAATAAACCGCGATAAAATCCGTAAAAGTTGTTTCATTATAATGAGTGAAATTCGCGTAAACATAAGAAAACAATACATAAGCAATTTTCTCAAAAATCTCATGATATTTCTGTTTTCAAATCTACACACTCAGTATTATGTCTGTTTAAAAAGTTACAGGTGATTACAGATACAACACTTGTATTCCAAAGTAAGTGTAAAATTATGGTCACGTCGATAAATAAATGCAATAATTAAGACATCAGGTAAAATTATAAATAAAAAGGAGCAGATCGGGTCATTGGAATGTTATCATGTAGAAGAAGATCTCACCAGTGAGCCTCTGTAATAGACGCTGCGGTGTTGCGGAGCGGATCTGCGGCACCTTGCATGAGTTAAGCGTACGGCTGAAGCGTATATCAACGTCATCGGTGAAGAGCGCCCGGTCGGCACGGCAGGCGGGCAGGCTGGCGGATGCCTCGCTGGAACCGCACGCCCGCAGTAGCTCCGTGAGGGCAGCACTTTCCATACATTGCGCTAGCTCGCTTGTCCACGCTGCCTTCTCTTCTAATGTCGGTGCCACTGTAAAACATTTATTCATGTACTAGGCCTACGATTTAACTAGCCTCAAAATTTAAAATTATTTGAAAGTCATATATTTTCCTCAATAATTGGTTCGAATACAAAAAGTGTTTATAAGTACAAATTTAATACATTTTAATTTATTTTAGTATCATCTGTATATAAATTGAGCATCACCTAGGCAGGGCCAAACCTAACGGATTATAGATAACCCGCTGAGCAAGCTCTTCAATATTTCGGTTGTTTGTGTACATACCCAAGTGCGCACAGACTTGTTCACCCTTAACCTCTACGAGAATCTTGAAATCCTTTCCCTGGTACAGCTCTCCGCCCGGCGAGGAGCAGACGGAATCTAAATAACAAAAACCATATTTTTTACGGCCTATATACCACTTCGAGCATAATTTAGAAGCTGTCTAATGATTTTACCACCATCATCCTCACGGCTTGAGGGATCCTCGATGAGCAGCGCATCGTGTAATGGTAGTCGCGCGGCCGGTGGTAGATGCAAGCGGCCTGCAGCAGCGCGAGTAGCGAGCAGCAGATGCTTGCTGAAGAGGAACGTCTGTCGTGGCTGCAGTGATGCCCTTCGCCCCTTCCCCACCACTTGAGACAGTATGCCTGAGAAATTTCATGCTATTAACATACGAAAAGAACACATCTGAAGGTGTAATGAACTGATTCACATACCCTGCCTTATGAATACTTGGTTAACATCCAGGAGGATGTCGCAGCCTTCTATTATCATGCGTTCCACTGCAAGATTCTTCCTCAAGTTTTCGGTCTCGCTAACCTAAAATATTACAGGCCAGGTTAATGTTCCATTCTTTGGAACAGATAAGGTTTATCAGTATTTGTGTTATTTTGATAGCTATTCGTTAAAATTATCTGAATAAAAAAACTGGCAACGTAAGAAATTGAAATCAAGATGTGAGAACAATAACTGTAACCCAAAATAAGATTTTTTTCTCGGTCTACTTTACATCTAGGAATAGATACCGTATAGATGAAATGCTTGAGCTCGTCACGGCATGACTTCAAGAACATAATATCAAATGCCTCATCAGGCAGTCTGATTATCTGATTTAAAATATAAAATGAAATAACTTCAAAGATCACGCTAATAAATCATAGATCGTACCTCATCGTGCATCTGCCTGGAGAGCTCTTCAAGTTGGGCTCTGGCGTGTGTGAGGCTGCGGCGCTCCACGTGGTCGTGTGGAGTGTGGGCGAGCAACTCATGAAGAGTCACGATGTACCGCGGTATCTGCAAGGAATATCACTTATTAGGCCTGGCAGGAAGGATCGGTGCATGCTTTCCAAAAACAAGCGCTTTTCTACTTTAAAAAAATCTTCGTCGTGTTTCGTAAAAAGTAGAAGAGAGAGTTCCAGAGTTTATGACCACGGATGAACCTGACCAGTTATTATCACGTGGCTCGTGTGTCAACTTATCTAAATAGCATAAAATAATCATTGTAATAGTCAGATATTTTTTTACCTGGTGCATTGGATACGTTAGGAAGGTTTCCAAAGATCGTCCTTGGCAAGCCGGCTTGCTCTCCAACCGAGCTAGCAGCTGAGCGAAAGGCTGGCTCTGCTTGCACTCGGTGAGGACCTGCAGCGAGTAGTGGTGGTTCCGCACGTACTCCTGGTAAATCGTCAGCATCGGCAGCAGCATGTCGAAGAGATCTCCTGGAACAATGTTTATATGGGAACGTGGCTAGCTAAGGTCATCTCTAGGGGCTTAGATTTCAAGAGTAAGTTTTGACTTCAGTAAATTTTAATTATATGAGTTGAGTACTTACTACGACATTACTTAGGGATTCGTAAAAATTAGGTATTGGAATTTATGGCAGTGTAACTATTGTAAGCAAAGTTAATTAATAACGCGAATAATCATCATATTTTTTTTTCATTATATTCTAACAAACTGTGATAGGAAAACGTGATTACGAAAAACTTCCACGATAAAGTTTCGAGCCAAAAAAGTGGTAATTATTTATTTTTTTGCTGACTTTTCCGAATTATGTATTCATCTTCACTTCACTTAAGACTAGACTAGTTTATGTTTTGTCGAATTTTCGTATAATATATTATAAGGTTTAAAAACAAAAAAAAACTTATCTTCCTGCGATCATTTTTATTGATTTCTTGTGCTCTTTACTACTGTTTTGCCTTTCCTACTTATTACTTTCACATCTCTAAATTATACCAGCAGAATTTAGATTATTATAGGCCTATTTCATCTAAGAACTAATTCACGTGCCTACGTCGTTGTTTCCATGCAAACGATTATCAAATTATTTCTGAGCCCACCGAATGGAAAACACGCATGACTCGTCTCCACTCTCCACAGCGTCAGACGTATGTTTATTTATTTAAGCTTCGATGATTGCCTCAATAAAGTAAACAAGTTCTTGTTCTATCTATAATCAACTGTAAATTTAAATGGGACTCCATGCTAAGACTCCACTCTCTTTCCGTCTTTCTGTTCGACTGTCACTAGGCTGTATCTTATGAGATGTCAGAAAATAGCTTCTATACCGTGTTTTTTTTTTTGTTAGAAACACCAGATCTAGTGAAAGCATAAAAAAAGTAGACCAGACTACTTTAAAGGATAACTAGTGATGTATAGGACACTCACCTAGCACGAGGGTTGGCCAGGATTCCATCCTAGACGTGAGACCCTTGAAGAATATCTGGTGCAGGAAGAGCACGGTCTCGCTGTTCAGAAAAATCGAGTTGACGTCCTCATGAGAGCATGGTGGCTTCTTCGAACTGGCCGCCATTTTGAAGGGCCGCAAGTAACATGTCACCTGAACAATAGCCATTTATTTAACGCACTAATAGACTATACAGTAATGTTAAATGGTTTTTTTTCTACTTCTGTTCTATGAATGTTCTTTTAGTTAATTAAATATAAATAATCTCTATAGTAAATTGTAAAGAAATAACAAAGAATCATAGCTCGAACATAAAATATACATAAACTCTTCCTCGAATTTCGTAATTAATCCAATAAAATTTAAACTCACCAATATTTCCAACTGCTCCAGATATTCCTCTTCAGTTTCCACCATTTTGAAAACGAGGCTACAAAAAAGAATACCTTTCATCATGAAACAAATAAATACCACATGTATTCAAATCATTCCTTCATGAAAAGTTTAGTCATTCCTTCTTAAAAAGTCCACGGAAATAAGAATAGAAATAAATCATAAAATTAAATTTTCTAATTATATAGTAGGATTCATTGCTCACAATCATAATATTATTATCAAACTTCAAAGTTTCTTGCACACTTATTCCAGGAAGTGCTAGTTGCATTTGAAAAATTAATTATTTTTGCATTTGACAGCCCAATTATTGGAAAAAGTTATATAATCCTATTTATTCAATGGAAAAGCTTTTTACTCATATTTGAAGTGAGTGAATCTACAAAGCTAGCATACTATATCAAGTAAATTCACCTATTTCTCTTCCTCATGCTCTCGGCGTGAGGACTTTTGATATATTGTTCCACGATCTGCTTCCACCGCCTTCGACAGAGCCATCCTCGGAAGAAGCTCTGCAAGAAAAATCTTTGTCGGAGAAAAATCATTTCTAAATAGTAGTATAACTATTTATAATTAATTAAATATCCATTTGACTCCGTGTGTCTGTGGACTCGTTTTAATGATATATATTAATGAGCCAAAAAGTCTTTATTTTATTCGTATTAGCTGATTACCAACGTTGCAAGACAGTTTTTCAGGTGTATATTTTAACGGAATCAGATTTGCAGTTCTAAACCGTTACAACAAATTAAAGATATCAAATCCACCGCAGCATTTTTTGTATCACTAAACTACCGCTATTCGTGTTCATGTAATAACTTGATACAAGAAACGATCTAAGTCAAAAATGCTGGAAACAAATCCAGACAGTGTTTACAAATAAATCCTTCAATTCTAAGCTCTGACTGTTTGATACTATCTTAGACAGCTCCAGGTATTTGGGACCCCGAAACGAATTTAATCAGAAGAATTTTGGATGATAAATATTTTTAATTTCCCTTCGCAACTAAAGCAGAATACGTTGTAGTGATTTACGCAAAACAAGAAAGAGAACAGCTTTTTCCTATCTTAGATGCAATACACCAAGGAGAAATTATTCTAATGTCTAAAAAACCTTCATAATATTATTAATATAGTCGTAAATCCATAATATGAAGTCGTACAAGGTAATTATAACATAGCTTATATTTGCTATAAAAAATCATACCTGAACTTTTTTAATCTTACGAAGTTCCACAGGATCAATCTCTTCTGAGTGAGACTGGGAGAGGCTGGCAGCAGATGACCTGCGGGTCGCCGGCTCGTGTTCCTTTTTGTATGCGTAAAGCTGCCAAAACATTATCCATCATTCAACACACGTGTGGGATGCACTGGGCCTCTCTCCCGTCTGCATAATTACGACCATACCGCTCGTCCAGTTTCCGAAATTGTCGTGTTAGAGAAGGACAGGCTGAGTATTTACTAGCACAAAGATTTAGATTTCAAGATAGAAAATAGATTGTAATTAAACTAGTGATATAGAATTTCAGAATATAATGTGTCCAAGAGTTATGTGGCCCGCTTATGGCTGCAGTTGGATATAACATTTGGTTAAAACAATGCTTCACTTTGATTCTGAAGCATATTATTTTCAACGTCCAAGATTAGAAGCCAGAATCGATAACCGTTCTGGTAAAACACACACATACACACTTCACTGAACAGCAATTCGATGTGTAGAGCGCCTATTTAATCTTTAACACAGTTCCAAATACAGAGTTCAAATCTCTCATACAGATTTTGTGTGTGGTGTATTGTGTTAAATTAACTTTTGATACATTAATTTTTTCATAAAAATAATACATTTTGTCATTTATTAATTGATTCATTGACACATTAATTGCTTTTATTACTAATTCAAAAATTCGTTATCCAGACATACCTCGGTTCTAAGCTTCTTGACCTCGTTGGCGAGCTCGTCGCACTGCTGCGCGTACTGCCAGCGGGAAGTCCGCTCGCTCTCCACCACCTGCAGCAGGTGCAGCTGCTTCTGCTCCAGCTCCTCCTTCTGTAGTAGCAGCTTGTTGAAGCTATGACAAGAAGGAAAATTATTTTCTAGTGTCTCTTTCATTTATTTTTTGTTTTACTGATAAATTAATTATCGGTGGAGAAAAAATAATATTTTTTTAGTAATAATGAATTCAAGGATTTTATAGTGAAATGCATTTGACGTGATAAAATCCATAGAAAGTAGTTCTAGAGTCCGATCTTGAAAATAACTAAAGCCCCTGAATGAGAGTGTGTATGAAAGTAGTATCCCTTAGTAGTTTGTGGAACGAACCCTAATAAGATCACTTTCTTGTTTGTCTCATTTGTTTAAATCGTGAAATTTAAGGACAAAATCCGTTAATTTGTTATATTATCGCATAGAAAGCACGTTTTTTTTAAACCGTCACCGCGCGACTCACACTTATGTTTGTCTGGGTTTTCATAATTAGAAAGTGACTGATGCCCGGTTTCTGAAGTTCCCAGTTATACTCTCATTAGCTATTGATACAATAAAGTTATGTATATGATAAACGTCGGTTAACTGTCACTGCGTTTCTAAATACGCAATGAACCGTTCAATAACTATCAAACAGATAAGCAGTTCCATAATCTGCCGTTAGATGGGTCTGTTTAAGAGATCAAGTTTAAAATTGATTTTATTATTTTAATTCAGGATTATTACTAGTTTTATTTACGAGAATATTTTATTCAAGGGTAAATAAGCATTGTTTTAGTTATAAATTATTAAAATTCGCTATTTATCAGCGAATTAATGAACGACATCGTAGTCATTTTTTTTTAAATAAACGTCAAACTCACTGATGTATAGTCCTCGCCACTTTTGAAGTTCTGCGACTAATGCCTGAACTAATTTTGACAAGATTGACATCTTGACATCTGTCTGGAGTAAGAAGTTGTGATATTTTAAATTGTTTTACGTGAAATATGGAGCATATAATATAAAGTAAGGTGTAAAAATTTAAGGCCGTATAATGATCGTTAAAGTGAAATAATTTAGTGAATTAGAAAGTAAAAATAAACAACAATTAACCCCGTTAAATAATATGTTTATAAATGTCACAGCCATGACAGGTAAATTTTAGAGATGCCAGAGTCACTCATTTTCGCCTAATTTATGGTTAAAATATTATCATCAACTCTATACCTACATTTATCTTATGATATTTTATATGAATATAAATACAAGGTAAAAGAATCAAAACCTTGCTAGATGAATTATATTTTTAGGTGTTTCTGTAAAAAAAAAGTCGAATAACAAAAGAAGTAACAATGGCAGCAATAACTTCTGAGAAAATCGTCACCCCTGGCAAAAGCCGAACACAATCGAAGAAGCTTGTCTTAGATGTATTCTACTAATCGGTTATACGTAAAAAATCAAACGAAATATTTAAAAAAATGTTTTATTTATAATATATATTACTACAATTATTTTTGTCATTATTATCATCATCAGTCTTTAACAATCCACTACTGAACAAAGGCCCTGTAATTATTTAAATTTTTTATTGTACTAGACTTGGTGGAAAATCATTACAATAGAAATTGGCAACATTGAGTTATGAGACCGCAGCACCGCGTCTATCGGACTTCTAAAGTGGCGATGACTCTAAGGTTTATGTAATATGCTTGAAGCAAAACGTCAAATAAAGTTATGAAATCGATAAACGGCACACATTGGTCAGCTAAGTTTTAATGGAGTTTATCTTACATTGCGATGTTCAGAAACGCACTTTCTTAGGTTACCGAACCAATAGCGCTAATGAATAGATAAACTGCCCTTAAAAATTCAACAGAAACCGGGCATTAGGGAGGGTAGGAGGAAAATTAATAAATGCAAACTAGTCAATGGTAGGTGGTCATTAGCAAAAATGTGGTAAGTTGTTGACATCGCTTAAAAATATTAATGGGCACATCCGGTAAATACCCAGGTCTCGTTACGAAGATGCTGGGAGTATTTGACGCGGCACCCGTATGGCAAAATCCTAAGCATTGCGCTGCATCCGATCTCCGAGCGGTGGGTGCGCCGTAAGGATAAACTCCCACCTTTCATCTGACATTGGTGCTCACTGGACATAGACACTTTGGTGAGTACCTGTGCTGGACCGATCATGACCGGGAGCCAATGATAGTATGTGCAGCACGACCATGCAAACCCTTGAGGTGTGCCGTCATGATCTAAAGTCGGAGGGGACTTATGACATACTTGGTAATGACGAGTCCTGGACAGCAATGGTCTTTTTATAATGAAACAACTTTTACGGGTTTTATCGCGGTTTATTTAGTTTTTTACAAGCCCGACGTTTCGGAACTTTACAGCGAGGCTATTGAAATTAAAAAACATCCTAATTTCAATAGAGAAGATGGCTGGCCACTACCATCTGCTTGGGATCTCATAATAAAAATAATAAAATCTAAATCCAAGCATAATAATATGTCACAGACTAAAGGCTCAGTTAGCACCTTTTGCATAGATAGGACTAAATAAAAATATTATTGTATCATAGGGTAGTTTCGAATAACTTTTGTAACAGAAGGACGTCTGACACCTCAGTCCTCCCGTGACCATGGTTGCTGTAAAGTATCCAAAACGTCGGGCTTGTAAAAATCTAAATAAACCGCGATAAAATCCGTAAATGTTGTTTCATTGTAATGAGTGAAATTCGCGTAAACATAAGAAAACAATAAGCAATGGTCTTTTTCAGCGAGTCAGTAAGCGGTTGTAGGCGCTTGCTGGTGGTTTATTTGGGGTAGTGCACTCCCAAGCGTGAGTCCCACATGGAGTCCAGAAGATTACGCGAGTAACCTGGATACATGTTAAATGCATTCTTCTGCATCATAATAAAGCTATTCGTTGGCTATCGTTAGACACATTTATAGTAATTCTATGCGCCATGCCATCAATAAAACACTACGGCTGTAAAGAAATAACCAAGAGGGTTGCCAGAAAATTTTAAATTAGTAGTTACAAGGTGTTTTTTTATTTTAATTTAATAAAAACTCGTTTTAAAATAATAATACCAAATAGGTGGTGCGGTCGAACAAAGCAAACCGAATATATGGCTGAATTCATACATTCATTACTATATTATTCATTACTGTATTATTCATTACTAGTTTATTCATAGAATTGTTAAATATCCAGAGATTAGCTCCTTACATATTTAATGGTTTCGGGACCACGGGAAATGGTCCTTGGATATACTACGTTCATAAACGTAAAAGAGTTACCGAGCGTTGTTTTACAATTATTGTATCAAACCATATTATTATATACTAAGGGCCTGTTTCACAATCTCCAGATAAGTTCCCAATACGCTATCGGCAACATATTTGACAGATAGAGTATGAAGTAACTGTCAAGTATCTGTCAAATATGTTGCCGATAGCCTATTGGGAACTTATCTGGAGATTGTGAAACAGGCCCTTATACTTAGAATTTCTCGTGTACCACTAAAAGTGTATTTATATCTTGTCTATAAATCCTTTTGCAAATGCTATAAGAAATTTTTATTTTGCTTTTTAGTTTGTGTTTTTAAGATCATCAATCTGGCGTTCATTGAGGGAGGCCTATGTTCAGCAGTGGACTGATAAAGGCTGATGATGATAATGATGATGATGAAGATAACAATGACTATCGACGTGAGTTAGAATAATGGCAAATTAAACCTTTTCTACCGAGAACCTAGCACACATATTCATACACATTACACGCACACATGCATACAGACTGCTAAACTCGTAACTCCTCCGGCTTTCCGTAATCGCGTAATAAGCCGTTCTCGTTAACTGAGGTAGTTACTGCTCGAGCTCTAAGGCAGTTAGACGCACACAAGCGGATAAATTTGCGTGGGTGTGCAAGAGTCTTTATCACAGCCAATTTAAAATAAATTGAATCCCACAGGATTTATAGAATATTCCCGGAGACGTGATAAAAATATATCGTGGGTGTGCGACATATCCTACTGGTACGGGCTTCCTCGAAATTATGTGAGGATTCTAAATTTCTAAATGTCCGATGAGGCTGAAAGTCTTTGAAGGTGTATGCAGTTCACCAGCCCGCATTGGGTTATTACCTGGGAGACCTAAGGACACGATAGCCTCCTCGCCTGATTTCGAGGAGGACACCCGTACCCAGCAGTGGGACATATGATATGGGTTACTACTTTGTTAGTATTAAAAAAAAACAATAAAAAAAAATATTTTATTTGTAGTTCAAACCTATCATAAAAATTAACCTATCAGTAGCCAAAAAAATCGTTGGACAATTTCGGAGATAGTCACGCTCAAACCAACTAACTCATCAATGTGTTTTTAGAACGTAAATTCTTTAACGTGGAGCTATTTCTGAACATCAAATGCAAAGCGTCATATGAAACCTGTCATCAGATCATCCCAAATACAAGCATCAGTTGGCATTGACCTTAATATCCGAGGGAGATGGAACATCATTCTGTTCCTCTCCCCGTTTCCATGACAACTGAATCTCGAGACGCCATACACCGGCTCATATTTCAATTAGGCTTTTATTCTGAGAAGTTGAATTTGATTTAAACATGCCTTTTGACAAGCAAGACGACGCCTAAGCTTGCTCGTCTGTATTCGAGGACCTTGTTTCAGGCAGTATCGTGTCTTATCGTTTATTGAAAAAGGTCTAGAATGCTATGGTCTAAAAATCTCATACGAAATCTAAGGAATAAAAAGAAAAGATCTAGACGGGAAACAACACGCGACTTTCAAGTCGCGATTAAATATGTCCGCTTGTCTCGACCCAGGGCTACCATTTACTTAGATACTATATAAGTTTACATGACACCCAAGTGATACGTATCCTACTGCTAAGGGTATCTTCGCATACAGGTGGGTTATTTTCAGGTCAAGGTAGCAGACATATGATATATCAAAGACTTTAAATATCACGTAGGTTATCTCTCGTTAGATTTTTTCAGGGGAAAAAGCAATGTTTAGTATTGTCCCATATTATTCGGAAAACCCGTTTCTGGGGTTCATAAAAACACACAAAACACGGTCTCATTCCTCACACCTCAAAGCCGACCCATAGACCATCGCTCGCAGTAATAATAGTGATAAGTTGAAACTGAAATATTTGAACATAATTTTCCTAATATAGTATATGTATAATATAGTATAGTATAATCATTTACTCTTTCATGAGCTTGTAACAAACTTTTACATAATAATTAATCACGAAATATATTTTTAACTATCTTTTTTCCGCGAAAATATCAAGCCTTTTCAAAACAAATGGAGTGAAGGCAGTGTTTGGATAGACGAAGTGCTGGTCGACCAATAACCAGGTGGGAAGACGATCTCCGTGCAGCGACCGGACCGTGTTGGATGCGAGTGACAAGGAATCGATCATCTTGGCGTTCATTGAAGGAGGCCTATGTTCAGCAGTGGAGGGATAGAGGTTGATGATGATTATAATAAAATAGCCTTTCATATTTATAAGTGAAAAAGGATTTTTTTAACCTACTAAAAGCTTCCTTCAAAGTTTTATAATAGTATAGATTTTTTCTCCCCCTAGATAGAATGAATACTATATAACTAGATACTAATCTATATTAATATTATAAAGAGGAAAGATTTGTACCTATTTTTGTATGTTTGTATGTTTGTAATGAATAGGCTCAAAAAGTACTGGACCAATTTCAATAATTCTTTCACCATTCGGAAGCTACATTATCCACGAGTAACATAGGCTAAATTTTATTCTGATAAAAATAGGGTTCCGTAAGATATTTTGGTTTTTCGGACACAAGGTGTAAAAAATGTTATTTCGCGTACTAAGATCCCGTTGTAAATCTTAGTTAACGCAGGCGAAGCTGCGGGCAATAGCTAGTAAATAATAAGTCTTTTTTTTTCAAATTCGACTGATACATCCGCATTTAAACAATGGCAGTGAAAATCCGCAAACCAAACTCAATAACGCTTATTATTTACCAGAGTACACATTATATTTGTGTGCGGTACATTGACGAACGCCACTCGACAGAAATGGGTCAATTTCGACATCGAATTGTTTTTTGCCGCTATTACAACTACTCACAATATTATCATTTAAAATACCAAGAACGTGAGAATGGTTCACCGAATTACTCAATAGATTTTAGTGCAATTTTCAGCAATAGATAGAATGATTCATGTAACAGGCCATAGTAAATAATTTGACAAGGTTTTTCGTAAATTACGTGTAAAATAAACAGATAAGGAAAAATTCAAGCTTTCATTGAAGACGTGGCCTTATAACTTAAATATAACGCAAACTAATAAATATTATTAATGTGAAAGTAAGGGTGTTTATTACGCTTACACGCAAAAAGTACTCAACCGATCATCATGAAACTTTGTAAACATATTCTCGGAGGTACTAGAAGTAACATAGGACACATTAAAAAAAAGATTTTTTTTTTTTTGCTAACGCGGTCAATATTAGGTATTGACCGCGTTAGCAAAAATTTATTGAGCGCATTCCTCCCTTTGTTAATTGTTTCTTAAATATGTTTAATCATCTAATCCTACTAATATTATAAATGCGAAAGTTTGTAAGTATGGATGTTTATTACTCTTTCACGTAAAAACTACTACTACTACTGAATGGATTATTATGAAACTTTAGTATAATATTATACCTAGCTTACACATCCGAATAGCACATAAGCTATAATATTTTATTCCCGTAGTCCCAGGGGAATGGGAAATACGGGTGTGAAACCGCAGGACGCTACCTGTTACTAATATTTTATTAAATGTTTATAGCTCAAAAAAAACTTTTGCCAAATGTAGGTCAACGGAAAATAGAAATTTTCAATTTTATTTCTGTTATCAGTATTTCCTTAAACCACACAAGCATTACAATAAACGCATATGCATGCATAAAATACATCTTCAAAACTTCTTTGATTTACTTAAAAATATCTTACATTTTTCAGAAATCGTATAAGTATTATAAACGCGAGAGACACCACGGTCAAAAGCTAGTATAACCACAAAACAATTGCGACATGTATAAATAGACTCCGTGTTATTGGCGGAATGAAACGTGAATGCATGTGTCATGGTACGGAGGAAGCGAAACCAATGCAACTAATTTAGAGCGTATTAGTGAAGCTACAACTTTATTAGTGCCGTGTTGATTAGCACTACTACAAGTTATTAGTGCTACGACAAGCTTATTAGCATTACATTGCGACAACATTATTAAAGTGCTACGGGTTATTACTTATTAGTGCTACGACAATATTATTTATTCCGCCGCGATATAAGCGCTACGAATAATGTAACGTCGCTAATAAAAATATTATTTTTCTTCCTTCTTCTTAAATATCACTATATTTTTATTAAATATTGTTACACATTACCCATACTAAGTACAATAAGTAAGTACTATACTGTAAGCACTATATAGTTAGTTACAGAAACAAAGATAATAAAACACAATTACACAAAGCAAACATTTTGCTATTGGCTATTACGGTTCACGAGATACAGCAAAAAACGCCAATAACTACTCGGTTGTATGGGAGCCCCCTTGATTATTATTGTTATTTTGATTTTAGTATTTTTGTTGCTGTAGCCGCAATAAAAATACATAATCTGTGCTAATTTCAACTGTCTAGTTATTACGGTTCTTGAGATACAGCCTGGTGATAGACGGACGAACAGTCGGACAGCGAAGACTTCGTAATAAGGTCCCGTTTTCACCCTTTGGGTACGGAACCCTAACAGCGGGATGTTTGCCATATTTTTACGTTTGTTTTGCGGACCTCGTACAAAACGTAGATTGTAAATAACCAAAATTCACGTCTCTCTTTTAACATAGTTTCATATTTGGTTCTACTTTTTTTATTTATATTTGATTATACATGTTAATTTAAAATCTTCTTTAAAACTTTATAAAAACACTAGCTGTTGCCCGCGGCTTACCCGCATTAATTAAAAATATCCTTTTTTTAATGTGTCTTATGCTACATACTTTTAGTACCTCCGAGAATATGTGTACAAAGTTTCATGATGATCGGTTAAGTAGTTTTCACGTGGACGCATAACAAACATCCCTACATTACATTTATTATATTAGTAAGGATAAATATTGTACACTAATAAGCAAGCTTACAATGTTAACATTTATGAGAGTTGCACGTGGTAATAAAGAAAATCTAGCTGCGCGTGTCCCGCCTTACCCGGGCCAAGGGCGGGCGCCCGCATTCCCGCCACTGTAATATTGATAAACTGTTCCTCCCTATAAATCTAATACTCTTTTATTATTTTTTTTACACTGTTTTCCCTTGTACATGATAAACGAATTAAGTATAATAATGTAAAGTACGCTACGATATTTTTTTTTCAATATAACAATATCAAACATGTAAATAGTAAATATTATTGAAAATCGGTGAACTATGGCCCATTACTCTGTTCGCCTGATTTCGAGATAGAGATCGTGCCCAGCAGCGGGACATAAAAGGGTTGATACCTTACTTTTACTTTATTGAAAAGCCAAGGTATATAATATATACCTTACATATTATGTAATGTCTTTAGTCCAGCAGTGAGCAAAAAATGATTGTTTTATCAATAAGTATAAGAGCGTATGTCAAAATTTCCGAACTTATTACATCGCCGTGAATTCCGCACTTGAGGAAAAATTTGCGTTACGGAACAACACAACAACACGTACAATTCTCGATACTATTTTTGTTTGCTTGTGACCACAAGGACGCGGCCCATTTGCATTGTGTACGCGCCTTTATAGTACCAAGGGCGTGACCCTAATTCCCGACTCCTCTCCCGTCCGCTCCGATCTCCCGTCGCCATGGTTCCAGGGTGGTCCGGATTGACCCACTTATATTTGTACGGCTAATTTAGGTTTTACATTTCAATGTCAAATATCGACAAACAAGGATTTGTTTTTTCTTTCAGATTGACGTAGAATTGTAAGGAAGTGGAGTTATATATTATGTGGATACATTTTTTTTGTGTATTTAACCGTAGTTTATTAATATAAATCTTAGTTTTGTAGTTTTTTGAAGTTAACACCTGAAACATAATATTAAACGGTCGCAGACTCTAGTCCAGACGAAAATGATGTCTTCATTATAATTACAGGGTATAGAGGAGGAGATATTCATTCTCTTTTAAGTAATAAAGAAAGGCGTAATAAGATAGCAAAAATCTTGTAGCAGTGTAGTGTAGTGCTATTTTTATGTGGCACTGGCATGGCTATGTAGCACTGCTATCATCTCGTAGCACTGCTACGTCAAAGTAGTACTCCTCGAATATCAAAATTTTAGATACTTAACATTTAACCATTTATTCATATTTTATGGTAAAAAAGGAACATTAATAATTCCGCCGAAATTAATCAATAAATTGATACAATAACAGACAACGTAGACGTCTAATGAGAATTTTTATTCCACCCAAAAAAAAAACAAAAAAAATTCTATCAAGTGCTTGCTGATGGTGCTTTTACATTGGCATAATATGGCAGTGCCATACATTATATGCTTCATGTAGTCATGTGGGTGGTGGTGGTATTAAATGTATCAAAGTGAATCGTTAACGTAGGTTCATGAGGTTTTGTACACTTATAATCAGGCGCCTAACTAATTAAAAATATAGCGGGCGACAGCTCTGCCGCTGCTCCATAGTTATTATTATAACAAATGTCCACATCGCATGCTATCTATATAATTGCGGTAAATTAGACTGTATGTTCTACATGTACCATTTTTATAATATTGAAACACTAGCTCTTGCCCGTAGCTTCGTCTGCGTTAACTAAGATTTATAGCGACATCTTGGTGGGATGATATACATCCTATAGCCTTCCTCGATAAATGGGCTATCTGAAACTGAAAGAATCTTTAGATTCCGGCCAAAAGTTCCAGAAGTTAGCGCATTAAAAAAACTCTTCAGCTTTAAATATTAGTAAAGGATTACATGTAGTTACTGCGTAAGAATTAATATTTCAAAATATTACTACGGTACCACCTTGCAAAATTTCTAGTCTATAGTAGAAACAATTTATATTAGAAATTACAAAAAAATACCTTTAAGATTGTATTTTTTTGTATTACGAGTTGGCTTACGGGCAGAAGAGATAAATTGTGAGGTACTTAGACTTACCATTTTCAACCCCAAGTTGCCTGGGCTACACTAGCTTTAGTCGATTCTTTACTAGATTAGGTCTTTTACTAGATGTTAACAAAAGCGTGTTCAGCTTACCTGGCCTCCCGGATGGCGTCGACCCAGTGCACGCAGTCGATCTCGGAGGCGGCGCGCAGCTCGTACTGCCGCTGGCTGTCGCGACGGTACGAGATTGTGAAGCAGAACTATGGAACAAGCAGCACATAAGCACATAATAGCGAAGGATGTAAGAGCTAGTAAAAAAATAATTCTTGATTAAATTTTCTTCGAATATTGTCTTTATTTCTTGGGTGTGTAATCTTTCGACATCATCAGTTTTTTAAGGAGAATGCCTTCCCTGTCTTCTGTCTGGAAACAGGGTGACCGCTGCCTTTGAATTAGCAATGCTAAAGATACAGTTGTTTTATTTGTAAACATAAGTACTACACAATGTTTGGTGATATTAAATTAAAATGGTGTTGTTAAAACGAAGTATTTCTATACTCTTTGGGTGATGTTTCGTACGTATTGTATATTCGAATCCCTATTGCGTATTATTTTAGACAAATCTGTAATGTGGTAAAAACTGGCAACAAGGGTGAAATTCCTCTTAAATATTATCTTCACCTCCCCTTCAACTTTATGAGTATGTATGTTAAAATTTTTAAGCAAAAAGTCTGAGTGGCTATCTGCAGATATGATGCGATAGATATGCGATAGATAGATATGATGCGATAGATGCAGTCTCGCGTAGTCTCGTGTGCTGGGAACGGACGCGGCCAGTGGATTTATTGCCTGTGAAGGCACTCATGCGACATTAAATATGTCACATACATGCACAGTGTAGTTTTAATTATTTACAATCTTTAAATATTAAGCACACTGCACACAATTTGATTTACTTTCTCAATCATATAAAAAATAATTATCTTTATTTTATTTTATTTTCACTTCGGAAATCTTACAGCTAGTTAAACATATTATATAACACAATATATAACAACTATAAGGGCAATTACAAGTTTTCACTTCCAGTACCTAATTACGAGGTTGCATATCATTTCCCAACCACATGCTATTAAACAGTAACAAGGCATTACATTTCTTTAAGGCACAAAAAAGCTATCACACAATACATTCTTTAATTTTGGAATGCTTGTATGAAAAAAATCTACATCGAATTCCTGGATCACGGTGTTGAAAGTACGAAAATCTTTTGTTTTAGCTATATTTTTTTTACTTTCATATTTCTAGATTATTTATGTTTGTAGGAGGGTTTGTGCGAGTGAAACCACGCGGATCAGCTAGTGTATATAATCACGGTAAGGTCCACGATACCGCTCGTTGTGGTCAGCTCGCTTTGGAGTCCAAACAGTAACCGCGACACATCCAGGTTGTCGACCACAACCGCTACGTTGTATAGATATATATTCTATTACATTATGGTATCGATTGTATTATTTTAATGTTAGATAGAAAAACAGGCATATTATTCACATGATGATGTCAATGCTGCCTTTAAACAAACTAATTTTTGACTAGTTCAGAAAATTTGTTTATGTGTTCTCAGACGTAAGCCGATATGTTTCAATAATTACACTTAAGGTCGTTTATTAAATCATCTGCGTAAATTTTTGACGTCTGTTAAAAACATCGTTCGTTACCGCCATCTTTAACGATTACATATTCGTTAAAATCGGTCGATGCGACCCGCCCTTAGTATCTTACCTGTATTTTAGGAACATAGCATAATTGTTTTACGAAATAAATAAGCGGCATTTGATAAATGTGAACTGATAGAGTTACTAAAGTATATCCCATGATAGGACGGAGTACCAAATGCTGACCTCCAAACTACAGTTTGAAGATGGCCCCCATGAAATAGAGCTATATAGTAGAAATAGATGTGTGTGGATCGTTTGACACACAAGACAGGACGACAATCTTCAAGTCGGATGCAAGTGGGTCATCTTGACCTTGATCGAAAGAAGCCTTTCTCCAGTTGCGTATAGAAATATAATGATGATACAAAACCTCCGTACTTACTGTTACAGTGAATTAATATGAAAATCCGATTATGATTAATTAATGATTATAATAGAATATGATTAATTTATAATATTTTTGTTCGCGTGCTCGGTGGTCGTGACAATATTATTTGAATATGTTTAAGGAAGCATGCGATGCTTCAATGACTGGCAGTTTATTGATATCGTGTTTGACTGTAAGCGAGTAGTTAAAATATATCATACTTAACTACGGTTCCATAGTTGTTCGTGTAAGTCACGTAGCGGTATGTGTTGGGTATTGGGTATGTGTAACTTGTTAAATTCAGTATTACAAATGTCAAAAACACTTTTGATCTTATGAAGACAAAGAGAAGAAAAAATAGAAGCTTTGATAATTTTTAAAGCAGAGTTTCACTTTTTACCATTTCCAAAGGCTTCAGCACTGGTCTATTTGGCAAATCATAAAAGATGTTTGGCGTAAACTCTAAAAAAATGTACGCAAACAAAGTGAAAATTGATTATGGACATAACATGGATAGGATACATTTTAACTATTTTTATTTAAGAGGCGCACACAATAAAATCTTCAAATAGTCTAGAAATAGAAACCAAATTAAGTAATAAGTACATAATATATCAGTAAGTTTACAGCGAGCTGTGTGTTTCCTTAGCAGGTAGGATTTGAAACGAAGACCTTCGCCAGAGAAATAAAGTTACGGATATCACGTGAAGAATATGCACTTTGGTATGGCAGTGGTCTCAAGAGTGGAGGCCGCGTTTAGGTAGACGAAGTGTTGGTCGCCAATTAACCAGGTGGGAAGATGATCTCCGAGCAGTGGATCCGTGTTGGATGCGAGTAGCAAGGGATCGATCGTCTTGACGTTCATTGAGGGAGGCCTATATTCAGCAGTGGATGGATAAGGGCTAATGATGATGATGATAAAAGTTTACAGTCATTACAAAAAAAACACATACTGTAAGCGCATTTTGTAAAATAGAGGCAAAGTTTTCACAGAATATACAACATATAATTTTCAAGGTAGCTCGTAAAGAATATTAAGTAAAATTAGCACAATAATTTGCCCTCGCTAGCAAGCAGTGGTGTTTCTAGGAATAGCTGCTCAAAGAGCTTATACAGTGAAAAGCTTCCAGATATTACATAAAATTAATTTAGAACCAACTATTCTCCTCGGTTCCACTTGCGACAAAATAAAAATAATTTCCTTCTGCACAATATCTACAACTTCCTCGACAATTACGTTATTAAATGTAAATAGAATTTTTTCAAGCGTTCCTAGCGTATCAAACAAGCTCAAAATAAATATTATTATAAAATACGAGTATATAACACATTCGATAGTAATAAAAATAAGGTTTATTGACTAAACAGGTAAGTTACATTAATTGGTCAGACATGCATATTACAAGGAATGTTACTACCAAGTTTTTGTATTTTCAGATATTACAATTTTACGTTAAATGACAGCATAATTATCTTCTTGCTCTTTTTCGTACCTATCCTTCTTAAAACTACGTCATCAAACTGTTAAATGGAAAATGAAATTCCATACACAAATCACATGGTTACATTTAAAAAGAAAAAGCTCTCGTTAGCTTACGTAGGTTTAAAGATTTATAGTACATGAAAAAATCCTACCGCAATAACAAAAGAGCTAGAGATATTAAAACAGCTAAGTCCATTTTAGCGATCAAACTTATTGCATCTGTCTTTTTGCGTCGGAGGTTCATAAAGACGGACTTATCAAGAAATAGACTTATAAGCTTAAGGCAGTGCTGCAGCAGTATAGTGCTATGACCATGTTACACTGCCATTTTATGATCCTACTACATGAGTAGTACTGCGACGACCACGTAACACGGTTACGATCAAGTAGCAGTGGGATAATATTGTAGCTCTACTAAGATCATGTAGCACTGCTACGATCATGTAGCAATGCTTCGGTCATGTAGCACTGCTACGGTCATGTAGCACTGCTATGGTCATGTAGCACAGCTACGATCATGTAGCACTGCTACAACAATGGTAAAATATAAACACTTACTGTATTAAGGTACTCACAGAAGCGTTCCGTTCCATCGGCGACTTGCTGAGCCTCTCGCAGTAGGAGCCCTCCAGCAGCAGCACGCCGGTGGGCCGCGTGTTGTTCTCCGACTCGTAGTAGAACAACAGGTTCTGAGGACAACAGACGGCAGTGAGAGTGAACATTTAGCATCGTGTTCTTTTAGAGTGTTGATTAGTACCTTTTGCGTGAAAGCGTAACAAACATCCCTAAAACTAACGTAACAAACATAAAAATCTAAATAAACCGCAATAAAATCCGTAAAAGTTGTTTGAAAAATAATGAGTGAAATTCGCGTAAACATAAGAAACAAAACATCACTAATTTAACACTTAAAATATTAGTAAGGATAATAAAT
The DNA here is from genome assembly GCA_905333005.2 of Lycaena phlaeas. Classification (NCBI taxonomy): domain Eukaryota; kingdom Metazoa; phylum Arthropoda; class Insecta; order Lepidoptera; family Lycaenidae; genus Lycaena; species Lycaena phlaeas. The sequence continues at coordinate 14,217,644 of HG995180.1, read as the reverse complement.
CTTATAAATTGGCTATAACAATCAATCATATTTAAATCAAACTTCTGCAAACCAGTTGTTCCCTTAAGTATTATGTTAAAAGCGCACCTAAGATCTTGAAGTTAAGTGTTAATTAAGTATTAGAGCTATTAGAGACTCACCCTTGAATCTTAGCTTTAGTATAAGCTTATTAAGCCATAAAGGTAAGAAGACCCTGAGAGAGACAATACGAAGGACGAGATTGATAAGTAATAATAATAATAATATCTATGGACGCTTTTACACCACGTCAATCTGGTCCCGTGGTAAGTACTCGAAGAGACTTGTGTTACGGGTACCAGACAACGGAAATACATATTATATTTAATACTTTTTATATTAATACTTTTATTTAAGATTTTTATTATATAATACACATATTTAATACACATCCATGACCCAGGAACACAGAAACTTATTTTTGTTCCCTGGCGGGATTCGAACCCGCAACCTCCGGCTTGAGCGCCAACGCGCTAACCACTGAGCCACAGAGGTCGTCAAGTGGAAGAGTGTAGAGGAATAAATACCTGGTACAAAATGAACCAGCGCAGCTGCCATTTCGAGTTGTCCGAAGTGCGTTTGTGAAGGTAGCCAGCCTGCAACAACAACATGTACATACGATGTTTTTATGTTCCTTAGTTTATGTTGATTCACCTGTGGGAGGGTTGGTAGTACTGCGCTCTTGCCTTCTCTCTGAGAAGACAGCTGTGCTTTAGGAATTAAGGGCAAGGCAGGCATGTACACGTCCATTCAACTAACATTAAAACTAGGCTTTAATTAGAAGTTCCACCTAGGTTCCATATTATATATTATGTGCTAGGCACAGTATGCAGGATGATGAATCACTTGTGATCTTATTTTCCATCATCATCATCATCATCATAGTCATCATAATCAGCCTTTATCCATCAGCTGAACTGGCCTCCCTCAATAAACTCCTAAACCGATTCATTGCCATTCGCATCCAACACGGACCGTCCACTGCACGGAAATCGTCTTCTTACCTGTTTAATAATCGACCAACACTTCGTCTACTAAAACTAATTCTAATATTATAATATTGTTTTGTGGTTGGCATATTTGGTGTTTAAAGTAGTTACATCCACATAACTTATGTATCGAATTTTAATGATTAAATTAAATGAATACATGCTGTAATTATTTTACTGTATCGCTATCTATAGTATATAATACCACCTGCTATAAGTACATACGATTCCTCTGCTATTGAAGTGTATGTTTGTTACCTGCTATGTGTAATGGTTTGCCCGCTATTACTTTTTATTATTTTATTGTTTTACTATTATCAATGTAAAATACATAAATATAATTTATGTTACTTGTAGGCTGTGCAAGCGAAAAATGGTTTCTCTGTGTATGTTTGTATTTCTTTTTCATGTATGTCTCCTGTTAGTGTTAAATAAATGTTTCTTTCTTCTATTATAATAAAAATTCAGATTGCTGACCTGTGAGTGGTCGTACTGCGCTCGGTCGGAGAGCGCTATGAGCTGGCCGTCGTTGACGCGTATTGCGCGTTGTATTTTCGGGCTGAGCATGCTGCTACTGTCTGCAACAAAAAAAAACCTGTCACTTGGTAAGAGGCCATTATTTCATTGCTGCCGTATGGGCACGTGATACTGGCTTGCAGTGACAATTGTGCTGTGTAATTTCGTGCTGTTTGTGAGTTTTTGGCCCATTGGGGAGATGGATAAAAGAAAGACAACACATCTCTATAATCTCTGGTTATGTGGATGTGTGCGTCTGCCCTTCTATACCATAAAAATGTATGCTCTGCTAACCTCCAACATATCAATGAGTTAAGCTATCACTTTACGGCCGGTATTATGTGAGCGATAGTTACCGGTCGTGCCGGCCTAATTAGGCAAAACTGTGTGGCTCTTAAAATTATTATTATGATATTCTTACTATCTTCAAGGGCATTAGTTATACTGTCGGTGAGTAATGGAGAAAAGTCGATTTGTTGTCAACCTGTATGGTGACTTAAGCCCAAACGTTTTATAGTCATGATTTCTTTATTATTTTCATATACAAGCTTAGTATATATATTCTTCTTTATTCTACGGCGAATTATCCTTAAGTGCTATGTGTTCCCAAGTTTACTGATTAAAGCTTTATATTATTACCTATAGTTTTTTTTTTAATACTTCCCGCCAATATTCAGAATACATATCGCAATAATTTCGGGGCGCCATGACGCCTTGCTTCTTTTTTTTTAAATTTACACACGTGTACAACAAATCGCAAACAATTTGTGATCAATTATTGAGTGCCATCCGAGCAAAATTGATTATTGATTGACAGTCACTGCGGAATTTAATTACTACACAAATATGTATATCCAAGGGTAAATATTTTCTCTATTACTCTTCCGACGTAATTTTATAATCGACTTTATAAAGGTAAAAAGTAGGAATATTTTTAATAGTTTTTATTGGTAGGAACTGGTGGGAAGTATTTTTTTAATCGCGTCTGTCTGTATATGCAACAGTGGTTCTTACTCACACACGTTCAGAGTAGCAGTTTAGTTCCCTTAGACATGTGGCACAAAGGCTAAACGAATAGAATAGAATATTATAATACTTATTGTATGGGAATGACACTAGCTGTCAAATTACATGTCGTAAGCTATATTAGGTCATGCCCATACAATAAGTATTCTATTCTATTCTATTCGTTTAGAGTTTATGCCACTTGTCTAGTGGGCCAGGTCTTCATTTTACGAAGGCTTTGGCATACGGTACTGTCACTGAAATCTATGGACGAATGACCTGGGAATAATGAGTAGTCCCATAGACTATATATAGACTTTTTTTATTGACGAATACCTCGTTTATATAGCAAAAATATCTTCTTTTGTTTGGCAGCTTGATGAGAACGGCAGCAAAATTTTATGTACCGTTTATAAACTATGATTTCTTATAAAAAATATATTTGAAATGTCTAAAGTTACTCGTTAAAACTTAACTCTTTACATATTTTTTTTTCATTTATTTATTGCCAAAAATCCTTAGAGGGATTTGAATCCTTGACCCCCGCAGGTAAGAGACACTTTTAACTAAGATATTATATAAATCATGAGTTTATCGAATGAACGAAAGAACGATACTAAAAGAGGGTCTTTTCTCCCGTCTGTTTGAACCAAATACACAAAATCTTTTTGATAGAGCTTTATAACGTCGATACCTAAATGTCAAAAAAATACATCCTTAGGGTCCGATGGCCGGTGGCTTGTGTCGCAATTTAGAAATGATCCACAACACTTCGATTTGTGATTATCATTATAGCATATTTTAACAACATTGGCATATTGGCTATAAAAATGTCATTCGAAATATGAGAACGTCGAGGTCTGACAGAAGGTCTACCCAAAACCGACCTACAAAAAGCCTACATCAAGACACCGCTGAAAGACCAGCTTACGAAGAACCAGAACTTTAAAGACAGTGAGGACATAAAAGTGATTATGACGGCTGGTCCAGTGGTCAAGCTACTGGACACTTTAATCTGCGGTAGCCGGTTCGAATCCCGCCAGGTTCAAATATGAAGAACATGTCTGCACTGGGTCACGGAAACATATGTACATATGAATCTACATTTCCATTCATAGTAACACAAGCTCTTACGAGCTTACCAAGGGGCTAGGTTAACGTCTTGTAAAGAGAACTTATATCTTAAGATTTTTTGAGTAAATACAACTGAAACGGAACTGAAAGAACGACGAGATGGCGTATTAATAACACTTTTATTTAGTTCCCTTATGAAGGCCTCTTCTCGATTTTAGTGACCAGTAATTATTATTAGCCGCATAACTGTGGTATAAAAAATCATGTAGAAAGCTTAGCTTTTATTAAAAATCAGTGATGAGAAGAAATTTGTACCACATATTGCTAAAACAGCATTGTTTAAAAAAATCTTTATTAAGTATCTTAATTATTTCTATAGGTCACTTCAGATCAGTTCCGATGTTTTATTATACAAATATGTCAATATTAAATCAATAAATAAGTAGATACTGCTCCCAACAATATATTTAGGTTCATAAATTATAGGTAGAGAGGTATTTGCGTAATATAAAGAAATATTTATATTTAAATAGTATATAACTATAAATACAACTTACCTTTTGATCTCGTAGATTAAAGCTAAGTAAGAATGGGAAACAACATCTTTTCTCCTTTAATTAATTATTGGCGTAAAAACCTCACACCTACACACTCAACTAGATAAATTTGAGATACACTTAGAAGACACTATTAACATTAATTTGTATAATTGGGTTAAAATTCCATCAAATAGAGGATCAGAAACTTTAACAACAGCGAAACGATCAAACTGTTATTGACTTAAGTAGCCAACAACGCCTGTTGAATTTAAAAGCGCAACTGGTAGAATTACGTAGAAAAATATTGCTAACATAAAAGTGACAGGCGTTTATGAATAAAAGCTGTTATAATTTATTATATTATAATTTACTTTGTAATTTAGGTGATAAACGAGTTATTTTGAGAAAATCAGCATCGCTATGATATTTTTGAACGTCTGGCCAGGCTCGCGAGGTGTGGGCCTGTCCGTGGCGACAGTTTGACTGCCGGGCGAGCACCTGTTAGCTGGATCGACGTTTGCGCGCGTGCGTGTCTCTGATGACGTACGAAATATGAGAAAGAACTAGGAAATAATAGATGTGGCCTTTAATTATTATTTACCATTTATTTTAAAGTTTGAACACACTTATGCATAAAGATAGTTGAAATATTTTATAAAAATATATTCTATTGATCGACATATTTTGTCTTTAGATACGATATAATATAACAAAAGTTTTTATTCCAATGATTTAATAAAAAGTGTACTTAATACCTATGTATTATAAATAATAATAATAATAATAATATCTATGGACGCTTTTACACCATGTCAATCTGGTCCCGTGCTAAGTTCTCTAGGAGACTTGTGTTACGGGTACCAGACAACGGAAATGCATATATTATTTAATACTTTTAATATTAATACTTATATTTAAGATTTTTATTATATAATACACATATTTAATACACATCCATGACCTAGGAGCACAGAAACTTTTTTTGTGTTCCCTGGCGAAATTCGAACCCGCTACCTCCGGCTTGTGCGCCAACGCGCTTACCACTGAGCCACAGAGGTCGTCAATGTAATATAATTCTGTTATTTATTGTTAATTATTCTGTTTGTACTTGGTGGTTATAGATGGGAGCCATAGTATTGGGTAATATTTTCCCGGCAAGAAGACCCGAACTGTCTAAAGACCAGAAGATAATAAGTTACGCACAAATAAATTCCAATATAATATTACAATAATACGCAGACTTACTTAGATTCACTACTGAGTGATTCCGTTGAACATGTGTGTGGCTACAGCACCTATCTCTATCTTATATCTTAGAACATCTATCATACATAAATAATGCATATCGCACATACAATATAATATTATTATCGTCGTAGTTTCTTATAACGAGTCTTACAAAAACCACGACGAAGGAGTGAAAATTCAAAAATCTATTTACCATCCTACTAATAGAAAACTATTAGTACGGTGATAAATTATTGCCTATAATATTATAATAACATATTATAGGCAATAATTTATCGCCGCACTCCTACGGACACCACGGGTGAAACCACGGGGCGCTGTTAGTAATCAATGAATTCTTTTTTTTTTTTTGTTCACAGCTTATCATAGCCCTTCGATGAACGTCAAGGTCACTTAGTCTGATTATGTATAAGCCACCTAAACTTGGAGTAACCTTGACAATTATGATGTGACGCGTATCTGAAGATGCATAGGTGCATGGCACAAGCTCGCGTCTCCCGCCCGAGTTTTGTTTTGCACTAAACTTATTTTACCTGACCTTTAACAACGTCCATAATTATTATTAACCAAAATGAGAGTCTTAGGCTCGGCGCAAACGGGCCACCGACCACAGCCACCGGTGGCTGTCGCGCGCTACCATACCGCCACATTTGCAGTGTCAGAAGCGAGCGACAGCCACCGGTGTTCAGAAGCCGCCACACGTTTAACCCACTCTCTGCTGCGCAGTCTTACGATGGACTCCGACACGGAATGTTTGCTCGCGCTATTGTTAATACGCAGACGACGTAGACAACGCCATCGCCGCCTATATTGGATACATCCAATTTTAACTGGTCCTACAGTAAAACATAACTTGCATTTCGATAATCTACAAAAATATCCAAAAAAGTTTTTTAGACATTTTCGAATGAGTTTGACTACATTTCAAGAACTGCTGTTGGTGTTACAAGATGGATTAATACGGCAAAATACCAGTATGCGGCAAAGCATCAGCCCTGCAGAGAGACTCGCAATCACGTTAAGGTAAGTAAAACACATTTAATATTTAAATAGGTTTAAATAAGTAAAACACATTTAATATTTTAACATTTATTATGATGAGTAAGATCCGTAATTTTAAACTTTAACTGTGACAAGTCGCCCTTGTAATCAATTTTTAAATCATCGTGAATTTATAATTCTCTATGATTCGGTACCAAACATTTCTTCTATTATAGAACTATTATCAATAGAATGGTTTGAATAATTTGACAATGCCGATGGAGAAGACATCGAAGTCGATGTAGTAGCTTGGTTTATTGTATAAGCATTTGTGTTTTGTGAAGAATATACATAAGATGGTGATGAGTAAGATCTGTAATTATGAATAGGTTCATACATTTTGTACTTCTTAATCAGCTGTAACATTTCACCCTTGAAATCAATTTTAAAATCATCATGAATTTTTCTAATATCCGGCAAGACTGACATCAAGAAATCTTTGTCAGGATCCACATGTTCAGGTCTTACACATTTATTTTTTATATTGTCCGATAGTTGTTTCAATATTTCGTTTTCTGATTTATCAATCCTCCTTTTCGTTGCCCTTCTCTTGGAACTGCTCATAGAACAAGTTTCTTCTTCATTTTGTTCCGTTTGTTGTTCTAGTCCTGAATCATTTTCGTTAATCTCTTCATCCTTTGTAGGTCTCACGTTTTTAAGACGTTTCAAAAAAGACAATTGATTAAAATATATATATTCTTTCCTGCCTGATGCTCCAGATCCGCTCTTCTTTTGCTTCCCAATTTCTCTGTTGAAACTATCGCGGAGACTCTTCCACTTTCGTTGCAATGTGGCAGCTGTAACAAATTATATTATTATTCAACAATACTGTATTTAACATAGAAGTTGCTATTTGTTTCAGGTACCTTGGTACCGGATGTTCATTTGGAGATTTTGAAACGACTTACAATCGTGGTGCATCTACAGCGAGAATGATAGTCAAAGAAACGTGCCAACTAATTTGGAATAGGTTAAAAGCAATATGTATACCAGAACCAACGAAGGATATGTGGAACGAAATAGCTAGCGGGTTTCTAGAAAACACTAATTTCCCTAACTGCTTAGGTGCTATCGATGGGAAACATATAAGAATTGTTCACCCATTTGACAGCGGATCCTTATACTACAACTATAAGAATTACTTTTCGATGGTACTTTTGGCGGTTTGTGACTCTAATTACCTTTTCACATTCGTGGATGTTGGTTGTTATGGCAAAGCATCGGATTCAACAATATTTAAAGAGAGTGAATTATTTAAAAGGATTGAAGACAAATCTATTAATATACCTCCAGAAAGACCAGTTGGTAACCGTCAAGCATTAAATTATTCATTTGTTGGTGATGAAGCATTTGGTTTATCCGAACACATGTTGAGACCTTATGCTGGAAGACATTTGTCTTCAGATAAAAAAATATTTAATTATAGACTAAGTCGTGCTAGGCGCTGCATAGAATGTGCATTTGGTATACTTTCCAACAAATGGAGAATACTTCATCGCCCATTAAATACATCTATTGAATTCTCAGAAGACATCGTAAAAACGTGTTGCATTTTGCACAACTTTGTTCGTAAAAGAGATGGTTACAATTTCAAACACACGCTGAATGTAGTCGGATTCGAAAATGTAGAAGATACAGGTACACCAACTTTACGATCATGTACTACACGAGACATATTAAAAGATTACTTTATGAATGAAGGATCAATACCATGGCAAGAAAACAGAATATGAATAAACACGACACAAATTATTGAAAATGTCAACTTACCAGCGGCGCTTTTTTCTTTATTACTTTTGTCCTTGAAATTCTTAATAAATAATTCACAAATCTCTTCCCAGGCTTTTACTTTCTCATTTCTATTGCTATATATATCAGAATGTAAATCCCAAATAGCGGGACGTGAATGAATTTCCGATATGAATCTATCAATATCCACTGAGGCGTCGTGCTCCATGGTGACGCGTGCAATACGTAGAACGTCTAACGGTTAACTGCGCGGGGGGTGGAGCAGTGCGACGGTGGCGGGTGTCGGCGGCTTGTGTGGCCCGTAGCGACCACAAGTGGCGAGTCGCGGACACTGCTGTAGCGAGTGGCCGCCACCGGCTACACGTGTGCGGCGCGTCTATACAAAATATATGAAAAAATGTGTTAAGTCGCTGTCGCTGGCCACCAGTGGCTGTGGTCGGTGGCCCGTTTGCGCCGAGCCTTATCATCGGTTTATCGATACAAATTTTATAATTGAAAAAACCGATGATGAATATTTTAAATATTGTTTGCTTATCGCTTGTAGCGACTCCATAAAATTGTTTGATTCAGTCATAGGGCTTTTGCAGATTAAAGATTACTTAGATGGAAAAAATAGTAATTAATTGTTTAGTCACGAATATTTTCGGAATGTAACCATATTGTAATGGCTTCATTTAATACAATGAAGATAATACACCTTGACAATACTTAAAGCCTATCTTGACTACATGAAAATAATACAACAAACATACGGCAAGAGCTGCAGAATCATTCTTAGAGGCCAGATTAACCACCAGATGAGTCGTCTAAAATCTGTCAAATTTGCCAAAAATTTGATTTGACTATGGTTGTATAGGAAATTTAAAATAACGTCACATAGTTTAGTAGCAAAAGTGACTATAATGGCGGTAAAATTTAATGCAAAATGTTAGGTTGGTATCATAGGTGGCTACTTTTCAAAAGCTGACAGTCAAAGGCGTCCACCTTCAATCATCAACCAATCAGAGACGTCAATTTAGTCACGTGGTATAATGGCGTCTAAAGAGACGTCTAACAAACTCAAAGGAGTTTGTTAGTGCATGGGATCAAAAGTGGTATTCTTTAAATTTTAGTGTCAAATATGGCATTCTGCGTAATTAAAACTCACAATCTAACAATACCATCTGTTTAACAGCAAATTCTTTGTTATTATAGGACTTCTTTAACACTTAAGTTAATAATTTAAATATTTTAGTCATGTTAAATCATAGGTAACAAGAAAAAAACGTTTTTCTTGAATTGCCACAAATCAGTCTAAGAGCAGATAGCCTTAACTAACCTAACCTAACCTTTGATTTTAGACGACTCAGATGATACATTAGACCACAGAGACCGATTTTGCTGCGTTTATTTTTAACCTATGTCTACCTAATCCTTAGGGCTTAGGCCCCCGTTCCTATGAGCGCTTAAAAACATCGTGGTTAAACCAGACGTTGGCTCGAGTTGAGAGTTTGGCATGCTCAATTCGATCAAACACTAAATTGAAAATATAGAAACGAAAATGAGAAAACGCTTTCGTGTGAACCGGTACATAGGTATTCATTAATTGTCTCACTCAAACATTTATTTTGACACTCGATGTGAAGCGCTTAATACGTTTCAGGTTTAATTCCGACGAGAGCACGAATTATCAGTGCCGCATGCTCAATTCTATGTAACATCAAACACATTACCAAGGTGCTCGATAAAAAAGCGTTGCGCTTTATAAACACTTTCGTGTACAAACAGATATATGGGTATCCATTTTAATTGTTTTTTTAATGCTCTAAATGCGTTAATTTGATCAAAAAAATATTCTGGATGGGTGGAATTGGAAGTAATAATTCACGTGAAGGGTGAAACCATGCCCCTTGGTGTTTCCCGCCGTTTTGCCCAATTTCAAACAAAAGATAATTTACGACTGTGTTTACGACAGACTTGATACTCGACATTGGCAATGTACTGAGTGCAGTCCATTAAAAAAACTGTCAACTGTCAAACATAAACGTCAACTGTTGCGACTGTCAAATTGCAAACTGCAAACATCAAAGTAAAAAATCTATTACAATTGAAAATCTTACTAAATAATAGTGTTAAACCATATCAACACTTAAAACATTGTTTAATATATGAATCTATGCCTCTGTTATAATCTTTTGTATTAACACAAGCGGTAAGACGTACAAAAATCGATCTACCGGCGCTTGTGTTATGTTTATTTGGAAACAATAGCTATGGCTTCAGGATCTAAAAATGACATTGGGAATAGGCTGATGAGTGTGCGCTTGGAGGAGGAGGCGGCTGGAGATGACCTGCCTCCACAGAATATGCTTCCCTCGAACCAGCAATCTCGCCAAGGTAGCCACAATGAAGAGGAGGTTAGGCATCATACTGACAATATGCCTTCATCATCAGCGATAGAGAACTTGCAGCTAACAAATAACACCGGTGGTCGCTTACACAACTGGCAAGCTACAAAAACAACCGTCAAAGAGCGACTTTCTTTTCTTTTTAACAATGAAATACTAGCAGATGTTCATTTTATAGTTGGCAGGGATGCTAACCAGCAAGTGATACCCGCGCACAAATTCGTTTTATCAGTTGGGAGTGCAGTGTTTGATGCTATGTTCAATGGTGTCTTAGCTACTAAATCTAATGAAATAGAATTGCCTGATGTGGAGCCAGCAGCATTTCTACATTTATTAAAGTTCCTATATTCTGATGAAGTGAGAATTGGTCCAGAAAGTGTTATGACTACACTATACACGGCCAAAAAATATGCTGTAGCTGCCTTGGAAGAGCATTGTGTGGACTTTTTGAAAAGTAATTTGGGAACTGACAATGCTTTCCTACTTCTAACCCAAGCCAGGCTCTTTGACGAGCCACAACTAGCAGCTTTATGTTTGGAAATGATAGACAAAAACACCACAGATGCATTAAATGCCGAAGGGTTTACAGATATTGATCAAGACACCTTAAATGCTGTTTTGGAAAGGTAAAATCCTTTATTCAATTTGTTGCAATATATTTGATAAATTTATATTGTTTTATAATAAAACACACAGAAATTTTAAAAGAAGATATTATAGACTATAATAATGTATTAGAGTATTTATAGTGGCAGCACTGACAAACGCAGAACATACTGCCAATATCTATAGTCTAATTTGTAGGAATAAAATAATACTGTAAAATGGGAAAAGATCAATGTTAATTCTTTATTTGTTTTTTATTATATCAAATATAAGACAATAGACAATTTGCAAGACAATATTTCAATAAGTTACAGCCACGGAAAAATTCAGTCAATTGATCTCCAAGTCTAAAGAGAAAAATATTGGTAATGAAAATGACTACTTGATTTTTTTTTTTCTACAATGTAAAATGTCCACAAGTGATTGTCAATTTCTATTCAAAGGTGAAACAAAGTCATATTTAAAAAAATGTTCAAGGATTGCAACAAACTGCAGTTTCATTACATTAGGTTATGTAGTTATATAGTTATATATAAGTTATATTAGTGTAGTTTTTCTATACTTAATATAAATTTAATATTTAGGCCATGTTGTGAACATTTCTTCAGCACATTTTTTCCAACCGTAGATAAATCGAAAGTCTATATCAACACCTCATTTTATGATCATCCATTATAAAAATATATATTTTATAAAATGTATTTATATATTTTCAGAGATACACTCCGTATTAGAGAGGCTAAAATCTTTGCAGCAGTCTTACGTTGGTCGGAGGCGGAATGCATTCGACGTCAGCTGCCTGTCACCCCCACAAACCAGAGGACTGTATTGGGAAGAGCATTTCATGCGATCAGATTTCCATTGATGTCAGTTGAAGAATTTGCCATGGGTCCTGCTCAGAGTGGTCTACTAGATGACAGGGAGATTGTACAACTTTTCCTATATTTCACTGTAAATCCTAAACCAAATGTGGGCTTCCTGGACACCCCTAGATGCTGTATGACTGGGAAAGAGTTGACAGTGAACAGGTTTTCTCAGACTGAATCTCGATGGGGCTACAGTGGGACTACAGATAGAATTAGGTTTACGGTGGACCAAAGAATTTTTGTTGTCGGTTTCGGATTGTATGGATCATACTTTGGACCAACGGAATATGAAGTACATTTACAGGTAAACACGATCATAGTTTCATTAAGCATTATTGTATAGTTGGAAAAAGTTTGGTCTTGAAATAAGATGCCTAGGTCAAAACAAAAAACTGAAAGTTTTAATTTCTTTTTCTAATTACAAAGCAGCACATTATCAAACATAGAAATGTTTGATTGCATCTAGCACAGATTATAAAATCGATGACGGAAAAGGACAGGGCAAGTGAGTGCTGCCAAACTTTTACACGCCTAATTCTATGAACTTATAATTCTGAAACCAAGGATACACTAGAGGACAAACGTCCCACGACATGTGTCGGTGACATGTCAAGTGAAGCCGGCCGATTTCGGGTGACATATCCGGCGGCATCGCGCGACTTATATTATTATTATTATATCCGCAGCGATGTCTAACGAAGTCGAATATCGAGCGAAGTCTGGCAACGTCGCGCTACTTCACCCGACGTCGCTGACGACACGTGTCGTGGGACATTTGTCCCCTAGTGTATCCTTGGCTTAACAGAACTTTTCACTATTACGTTTGATTAAAGTTAAGTTGTTATATTCTTCAGATAATCCACCTGGCGACAAAGAAGATCTGCGGCTCCAACACGACGACGTTCTGCTGCGACGGCTCCGACGACACCTTCCGCGCCATGTTCAAGGAGCCCGTCGAGATACTGCCCAACACCTCGTACATCGCTAGCGCCAAACTCAAGGTAACGTTTCATAACAATATGAGAACTCACTGTGTTGAACCTATTTGTAGTAGGATTAATGAATTTTATATGCCATTATATAACTTGACTGCCCATACATAATCTCATTAGAGATTTATCTAATCGGTTAAGCACTGTTTATATTTGCATAATTACCGTCTTAGTCCTAGCCAGTCCATATGGGTACCACTATACTGCTCTTTTCTCCCTTAAATCAGCTATGCTGTGTTTCAGAGACTGGCACAAAAATTAGTGTGTACTACTAACCGAACCTAACCGAACCTTAGGATATATAACACAAAAACAGTTACCTTTCCTAATCCTAGATACACTTTATTATGTTCCTGTGCACCGTGCAACCATGACCCACTGGTGCACCATGCATCTTGGTCACCCAGACCCTTGAGCCTGATAGGGGTGACAGGTCGAGCATTTACCTATTCTGTGATACAAGATGAATGGTCTTTGCCACAAATTAAATTTTCCGTTACGAATTTCTCTATTCATAATAAAAGCAGAATCCTAAAATACAAATAACTCATGTTGAATTCTTAGATCTCTCTGTTATGCAGTCGGTCGACACTGACGGGTTAGGATATGTACATATTGACCCATCAGCACTGACAAAAACCAACATCATAAAGCGCATGAATTAAATTATTATTCTACTACTTATATTTCCCTCCTAACCACACCATTAAAGCATAATTAGTATATAACAGAGATTTTAATGTAGTGTAAACCTTAGGTGTGTAACCTATTACACTTTTGAAACCTACCACTGTGACTCCCATTTCTCTCACTAATGCCGCCTTAATCTCACCTTATTCAGGGCACTGACTCATACTACGGCACCCGGGGACTCCGTCGCGTGCCCGTGGACTGCAACAACGGGGAGAGAGTGGTGTTTCAGTTCTCATATGCGGCGGGCAACAACAACGGAACCTCCGTGGAGGACGGACAGATACCAGCCATCATCTTTTATATATAAAAGCCAAGGTGATCCAAAATTTTAAGAATAGTTGAAGATCTAGTAAAAATATCGAAGTAAGACCTACATTCGGTATAAGTGCAAGAATTTGCGATAGGCTCTGTTGAATATACATGCTAGGAATTATTATTGTATATGCAGGTGAAAAAAATTATATTGCTAAGCAACTATTTAGACATAATATATTATAATAATAAAACATAATATTGAGATTATTTCTCTGCAAAGATAAATAGATTAACTTTATTCAACCAAATAAAAACTAGTTCTGAATTAATTCAATTCTATTAATATTTTATTATTATTGTACATCGTGTTTACAATCTATATTCCACCCACACTGACATTGGCAAATCGTTGAGGAAGCTAATGTTGAAGAAGAAGAAGAATACTACCCCTTTGCGACTCGGGGTCCAACTAAAACGTTCTAATAAATGATACAATTGAATTAGCTCAAAAACAGTTTACATTTGGATTGTATATGATATTCACAAATAGCTTGTATATTCAACGTATAAATCAAAATAACTTCTAACTAACCCTAAAAATCCAACTTATATCAATGAAGGTAAAGAAATGATAGAAATCTTATGAACTTAATTACAATATAATGATAATATTATAATTAAGTTAATAATATAATTTAAACAGCATTATTCTATCAAACATTATTGAGTAGAAGTGGATAATATGGAAGTACTCAACGGTTATGTAATGGCGATTTAAGCAAAAATATCGATTGGTGATATTATAACGTATTAATATATTAGAAAAGCTTATTAAAATATCTTATGTACGTAGACCCAAAGATATAAAAACTGTAATTATTAAATTAGAATCATTGGAACGTCTGAACTCTGAGATAAATCATAAGATATGAATTACTTTTCTTTGTATGGTGATCATAATATTTTTAACATGTACCAATGTGTTCCTGTGTTCGTTTTTCAATATATGAAAAAAGAGACATAATTTAAACTCTACATCCAAGTTATTTGCGTCTTTGTTACGTAGAAACATAAGTTACAAAAAAAAATTTCAGGGTAACCTGTTCCTAACCATTTATACATATGCCATTAAAATATGGTTAATATTTTGAACAGAAAATATGTTCATTAAGAGAGTCCTATCTTCAGTAGTGGATGGATTAAGCCTGGTGACGGGGGCGGTTTAATTTATTCAAAAAAAAAACATACAGTCGAATTGATAACCTCCTCCTTTTTTTGAAGTCGGTTAATTCTAAAAAGTGCTTAATTCATAATAAATGACTATGAATGTATTTAATGTATTTTGATATTTCATCGACATTAATTCTATAACGTCGGTATATCTGCCTGATTATAATAATCCTAGTTGAAACATATCTAGAACTCTAGTATACTGTAGTGTTAAAATCTCGCAAACTTAAATTACGAAATCATTAAACTAAAATATCCTCCGCAATTTCATTATCCTTCCCATTTTGGTAATAGTTTCGATGCATTCTTTTTATTTTTTATGTAAGCATGTGATTTACATTTATTGAATCGAAAATTTTCAAGGCAAAAATACTAGTAGTAGTACTGTATTATATTGCCATCAAATTTTAAATATATATTCGATCTGAAGTATAGTCTATTGCATAGATACTAGATGGCGTGTATACATGTCTATCCGACGGCCGCACGGTATGGTTGGCGGGGGACAACCCCTCTCTGATAAAAACTACTAGGTACCAACTGGCTAACCCAATTACGTATTCCACAAAGGGCCACTAGGCCGTTAGCGTAGCTCCAAATCGAAAAAATAACTTATACATGATAACGTCTCAACAAAATAAGCAACTCTCATCCCTTATCCTAAAGTCTGTAAAGTTAGTTCTGCTACCGTGAAATTCGTTTTCCATTTTACACAATGACTGTCATTTTGATATCCATAGCGTCTGTATAGTCTGTAATAGTTTTATGCTCAACCGTCGTTATTTAAATTTCGAATCACTGCGATAGTGACATATTTTCCAAGATGGCGTCGAAGAAATAGAAACCAGCGGGAATGTGAAATGTAATTTTCATCCACTTTTTTATTTTATTTTAAAAGAAAATTTCATTTCCTTAATATTCGAGAATACCGTGACGTGCAAAAGTACAGGTTAATTAATGAAATATAAACTTTCAAGGCAATTCTGCTTGAAAGTATGTTAGCTTACATTATTTTCCAACTCCATTCAAGTTACACACACTCCAAATCTAACTTCAGATCGGTTAAATTAAATATTATCAATTACAGTAAAAAAAAAATACTAATTAATCTAATCAAATAAATTTAAATCGCTTACATGTATTTCTTTATTTAATCTAGATTTTTTTACATAGAATCATTAATTTTTGTTTAATTACTTAAAAATGTTATTTTAGGGTATCTTCAATCATAATATTACATTTTTTTAAGTTTATTTCTAAACAAGGCTGCATAATATTTATTTTAAAACGGTACTATTATATAAACCACCGATATCAATATGTATTATACATATACCTATATGAAGTATAGAAGTAAAGAGTATCTCTGAGTATGGAAAGTGTTCATCTAAAAGTGATAATTGTATTTTGAGGGTGGCGTTAAAGTAGGAAAACGGTAAATTTTTAAATGTGTGTACACAAAGAAATAGGTAGACATGTGTCACATATTATACATTTATATTATATACATGTCGCAGTCATCTGGTTGAATCAGTCATTTGATTGTATCACTAGCGCGTTAATCAAATGACGACATTTGATTGAATGACTAGGCCGAACGTTGATTGAACAAGCGTCGCTCAACGTCCAACTAGATAGCGGATTGTAACATAGCCTTTTGAACAGAGCGGACGTAAAATCAGTCAGATGATTGTAATTTTGTTCATTTTTTTGCCACTGCGGCGTTAGTTGTCACCAAAACAAATATGTATTACAGCTCGCGCAGATAACACTGCCTCGATATTTTTTTGACTAAATTTACATTAAAGTGACTTATTTGTAATAAAATAGTGTGACAGCATGGATTTACCTATTAATACACCGCCGTTGGCTACATTAAAAAAAATTGAGATGAAACTAACTGAATACGAACAACATAATCAAGGTCAGTTGAATGTTATGGCTCAGTTTATGTGTGAGAATTTGGGCTTTGTAAGTTACTTGTTGCCGTGTACACAATTACAATTTATTATGATTTTATATTCATGTCCTCATTATTTTAATGTAAAGGAACTCGTGAAACTTATGGTTACCCTAAACAAACATTACAAAGTCGGGTATATCCCATTTAACGACAATGCTAAATGACGTTCAGTCAAGACGTTGAACGTTACATTCAACAACTGGACGAGTTGTCCTTTAGTCATTCAATTAAATGTGGTCATTTGATTAACGCGCTAGTGATACAATAAAATGACTAATTCAACCAGAAGACTGCGACATACATATATATTAGACATTATACTATATGATGAAGTGGCAGTATGCTGGTACACTGGAGAACTGATAAACTATGGGCCAATAAGGCTCGTCAAGGCTACGTCAAGGCAGACGAAGTGTCAGTTGACAATTGCCAAGTGAGCTCCGAGCAGTGGCCGGTCCGTGTTGGATGCGAGTTGCAAGGGATCGGTCATCTTGGCATTCATTAAAAAAGGCCTATGTAGCGCAATGGACAGCTGATGATGATGATCTGAGTCTAAAACTACTACTTCAGTTCCGTAGTCATTATTATACGCTAGCGGTATTGTAAACGATTTTTGAACTGTTATTTACACTTATAATGTATTTTTTTTTATCTGTGGCCGGGCACTCCTTACTTCTATACTCCATAGACATGAAAAATCGTTTTGCTTGTTTGTATAATGTGGCGAAACTTGTTGTCTATTCCAAATTTATGTTCCTGTATTTGGTGAATTCTTAATGTTCTCTAGTCAACTTTTTCAAATCCTATTGTAGATTAATTTATCACAAATTGCCTTTACCGGAGGCCGTGTAACGTTTATTGTATGTATTAGTAAATCGTATAAGTGATGTTATTGTAGGACGTATTTTTTTTCGTGGTTGTCTATTAAATGTGCCTAAGTCTAAGAATTCGGAGATGTTTTGACAGGACCAAGTAATGGCACGCGAAAGTTAGCCCTCCTAATTTTTATTGCGACTTTTTTATTATTTCTTTTATCGTTATGTTTATAAAAAAGCATGAAATGATGGGCTTAACCTTCCCGTGCCCTAAATAATAAATGACATATAGTAAAACCTCACTGTCATGAAGAAAAGAAGTAATGAGTAAGGTATAATAGTAATTATAATTTAATCAAAGTGCCATCTGCGTTCTTCCTGTGCTCCGCAAGATGGAGTTTGCTGTGTCCGGTTGTCAATGTTTGTGTTAATTCAAAATAAAATATAAAATCAAATAAATGTTTGTCTTATGCATTGCTATGAAACTTTTATAGTGTTCAATATTTTTTTATACAACATTTATGAAAATTATTTTTATATTGAGAAGTTAGTAAAGAGCACACGCGGTTATCGCTTTTAACATGAAATGTCAAGTTTCAAAGTAGTTACGTGCACGAAGTATACATATAAGGAGTCCGAACTTAATGTAAATTTGTTTCACCATAATGAGTACTCGTTTAAATCTTTACGCGGGAAGTATTGTGACTGCTCGATGCTAGCGCAGCCAGTGGCAGAAACGAGAACTAAGATCTGGGCTTATTGTGTAGGTATATGAATACTATGGAAAAGCCTATATCGTTCGGACTCCCTTATATCATTACTTTGTCTTGACGTCAGTCGGACCAAAATAATTTGATATTAGTATTTATATAGATTCTTCCTAAAGTCCTTGTCAAAACGTCGGCAGAAGGTAGTTGTGATATTGCAGCGTTTAGTCGACAACCAGTAGTGAAAGGTAGGCGTTGAGTTGCATATGTAAGGATAAAATGTATTTTTAAATATTTTGTATAGAGGAAACGGATGTTTAGGTATCAATAAACAATATCATTTATCAAATTGTTTTATTTACAAATTTATCCCAAAAATTAACGATACAAAATACATAGGTATGTTTTAATTAAAAAGTCGACATCTATTAAGACATTAAAAATAAATATATTGTATTAAACTCTCCAAATAGATCGGTAAAGTAAATGAATATGGCGCTCTACGTGTTTTATTATAAATATTACATTAAGGGGTTTCAGTTTATTTAATATCACAAACGACGCTTCCAGGCTGGAAAGAAACAGTGATGCAGTCAGACAGAGATTGACTTCGCCTAACCACTGGTTCAGTAACAGTATTACTACTACTGAACTGACATAAGATTGAAACTGATCGTTTAAGATCGTCAAATTCCGTATAGTGGTTGGTATCTCAACATTCATCTAAGATGTATTAATTTAATTTTGTAACGATATACAAAATAAAAATCTATAGAGATTTCGACATATGAAATGAGACTATTGGCGCCTCTAGCGGCAAAACTAAGGACTATCAAACAATACTTCTAGAATCATCCGTGAATTAACTTTCATCACTTTCGTTTCTGTTTACGTGGAGCCCATTTGCTTCTGCCACTCCTCGTGTTTTCTGGACAGATCCTTAGACACGGGCTTCGTTTTTTCAATCGCAAGCAGCACGTCCGCCAAAGATATTCTCTCGATCCGATTGTTTTGACCTAAAAGTATTTGACCGTCAACACATCACAAGTAATTCCAAGAAGAATGCAATTCTTAAATATTTACTCCATATTTAAAAAACCGTGTCGTCTAGGGACGCTTCAAAGAAGCTAAGCCGTATACATCATAACATAAGAAGTAAACAATAAAATCATGGAAAATAAAGCCAAAATTCGCGCTCATTGAGGTGAGCATAAAAAATGGCGCGCATTCTAAACTACGATAAAATATCCGAAGTTTACCACTTGTGAAGTACCCGCGCAGCGAGCGGCTCGACGCTATGTATAAAAGCTTAGACTGGTACAACAAATAAATCTTGTTTTTTACATATTTCATCGCAATTCAAAAGCTGAGCCTTTCTAAACTAGTCATTAGAGGCAGGTTTCGTAGGCGGTCGAAGTATTTGTGGTGACCAGATGGGGTCTTTGTTGCCAAGCCTAATGACTCCGGTCGACTCTACTTAATTACTAGTTCTGACTTCACCTACGTTCATCTTTAACAGCCTTTATCTCACCTCCCCTAAACTCCTCATACCATTGCCTTGTTTTTAATATTGCTCACTCATAATACAGATTTTATCGCGTCTAAATCGTATTATCAAGCAAGGGCCATGATTCGAAAAAGTAGTTATGTTATAACGTTAGGTGAAACTTACTCTTCCCTTCTATGGTGGGCAACATTTTTCGCACTCCCGCCATCAAAGCCTCCTTACACGCCAGCTTGATGTCACTCCCCGAGTAGCCCTCCGTCCGTCGCGCCAGATCTTCAAAGTCCACCTTGGGACCTACCTCTATGTTGTCACAGGTCAGGTACGTCCTGAATAGCTGCACCCTGGTGTTGAAGTCGGGTAGGGGGATGAAGATTCTTTTTTCTAGTCGCCGCAATATAGCTGGGTCTATTTCCCTAAAAATAGAAATTCCGTCAGGAGTCTAGGTACCATCCAGCTACGTATTTATTCTGTATATCAGCTTAACGGTGTTTCGTTGGAAAAGGCCGGAGTGGCAGAATAATTATTGGAGTCGAGGCATATCATCTTACATTTCAGGACAGGAAATGAGTGTGGATGGACCTGTGGATTATCCCGCCATAATTGGGACTAACTGAACAGTCCAACTCACAGTCACTCAAAGAGAGTTGGGCTATGCAGTCAAAGTATTGTAGATGTCAGAACTGATCAGAAGGAAAACGATGCAATTCTTTACAAAGATCCTCGATCATGCGTGAGAAGATAGGTACTGACCATGATAATAGAGTTGACCAGCAAGGACACGGTACTTAAAATCTACATAATCTAAATCCAGGAGGTATAAGAGTTGACCAGCAGCAAAAGGATGCTCGGCTTTACGATGATGCGCCCTTCTAAATGCCAACGTAATTACCAGGGCATATTAGAATTGACCAGCAGGAACACGATGCCGTCCCTTCTGCTTACTCCGTCCAGCTCTGCGATGAGCTGCGAACAGAGCCGGTGGGAGGCCTCGTGCCCCTCACCCCGCCGGCCCGCTAGCGCCTCCCCCTCGTCCAAGAACACCACGGAGGGAGAGTAGTACGACGCCATGTCAAACAGCACCTGGAAAAACACCAGTGATAGCAGGCAACAGCTTTTTTCGATTCAAATATTTGAGCAAAGGTGGTCAAGTGGGTATGGGTTCGGCCTCTTGAGCAAGGGTCAGGATTCGATCCTGACCCACCCTATCTTTGTATGCATTGAATTGGGTTTTCTGAATTTCTAAACGCACCCTTAATACGTAACCATCGTTTGCTCACCGATGGAGGAAAACATTCGATGAGATTAAAAATCTCGTGAAGCTCACCAACATTGGGCCAGTGCAGCGGTGAACTCCAATAACCCTCCTCGCCTGATTTCGAGGAGGAGACCCGTGCGCAGCAGTGGAACATATATATGCTTTGATACTTTATTGTAGAAATTTACCTCATAGTTTACCAGATAATCCAGTTGATGCAGTGTTCCCGAGACTTGGTACGAGATCGCACATACATCAGGCCCGGGCGGCGTAAGGGCCGAACAACATGTACAGTTGACAGGCGCTTGTGTGCCGATAACATATTAGGGCCACTTACATGCAGTGTTCGAGTGATACAAGTATATTTAATATGATTGCTAAAGTCTATGCAAACAAGGCCCTTTATTAAATGATCACAATATGTCGATAGAAGTAATGCAATAACTGTATTGCCGCTGAAATACGTGCGATCGCTAACATAATACTGTCCTTAAGTGACAGCTATGCTGCAAATAGTTTTTTTTTTTTTTAATTTAGCTACTTTATTTAGAAATATGATGATAACTACCACCCTTGCGTATGATGTAAATATGTACCTTGACAATCTTCTCCGACTCCCCCCTCCACTTGGTGACGAGGGTGTTGGCTGTGACGTTAAAGAGGACGCACCCACCGGCCCCGGCGACGGCCCGCGCCAGCATCGTCTTGCCAGCGCCGGGGGGCCCGTGCAGCAGCAGACCACGCCACGGCTCCAGGAGACCCGTGAACAGCGTGGGATACCTTCAGGGTGGGCAAACTTTTTAAAAAGAGATACTGCTTTATGGAAAGGAGCATATAGCAGACACCGGCGCACATCTCCTACTGATTATAAGTTGCATCCTAGTAGGCGGAATAGGTACTTGTTTTATGATAAAATTATACAAGACATAATATAGGAAACTAACGGACCCGACTGACGTTGTCGATTAGTATAGATAAATAACCTAGATACCGACTGCAGCCCCATCTGCCGGACAAACTGCAAATCTAAACCATTCTCGAATTCACCTAAGGTACACAGAAAATTTCATTAAAATATTCAGTTTAGGAGAAGTTCAGTGACAAACACACGGACAGAATAAATATACCTAGGAAATATTTGTATAAGTCTGTTTCACCTGACAGGATACACGATGGACTCCATCAAAATCCTCTTGGCCTCGTCCAGGCCCTTGACGTCGTCCCAGGCCACGGCTGAGGACCTGACGATGGTCCCGTACACGAGCTCCACTATCTCCCTCTCCGCGGAGGTGTGTGCCAGGAAACCAGCCAGCGGCTTCATGTCTACGGCTGGTATTGGAGTCTCGGCGTTTTGGTAGAGACTTTCCTAATTTCAAAGGAAATTTTGATGACTGATGAGGATAATGTGCAGCAGTGGACCCCCCTTTCATGATGACTCACCTTTAACAATTTAGTCACGGTAAACGTGGAGGGTAGATCCTGGCCTTTCGGGGGCGAGACCTCCCTCTCCACTGGTTCAGGCCTGGTCCTCCTCGTCTGCGGGCGGCGGGACGGAGGCCGCTCCTCCACCTTCTTGCAGAACTGCGGCTGCTTATTGAATCTGATGAGGTAATAGCTGCAGTAGTCCTAACGAAAGAAAGAGTTTCTTTTCAATGAACGCGATATTATGTTAAAAAAGTAAAGTAGTAATATCCACATCACAAGTCCCACTGATGGGCACGGATCTCCTCCTCGAAATCGGGCGAGGAGGGTATCGGGCCATAGTTCTCTTATGGCAATGAGATTCAGTAATGGATACATTACAAATCACATACAAGACTGGAGATATAGATACATTATTAAAGAACCATAGGGGCGGTATCTTTCCAGGCAACCAATATGCGAAACACATTAAGGATTATCTTTAATTTCCTTTCTTTTACCTTTTAAGGTTCCATTCTATCTTTTTAAGGAACTGAACGCAATAAAACCCACACATCCTTAGCCCAAAAGAAGCCATCGATCAAACACTGTATAGTGTATATTGCCATTGCATAAACAATCGTGCAAACTCCTCATCCCAGCGGCGTCTCATTCCTAATGCATCGCTGTCGACACACATACGGTGAGTGCATAAGGCGCACTACACACATGCGACCAATACCAGAAAACGATCAAAAATGTCTGCTATAATATCCTGTATAATTTAGCAGATGTAACTAAGTTATCGTTGCTTGTGTTTGTTTCGTTGTTCCTCGTAGCGGGCTTTGTTCTTTGCCCTGGAACAGGTGTAGATTGAATTGTCGTTCGACAATATACTTTGTTGGTAATACTTTAAATAACATTTTCGATTACTACAAATCCATATCCAAAGGATGTTTCGGTGTCAATAGGAAACAAAGTAAGTGTTTTAGCTTGGCTTCGGTTGTGGTGATCATTGTGCTATGTAGTGGTGCAAACAAGTTGCGTGCACTTTGAAAGTTGTATATTTTATACAGTGTGGATAAGAAGAGAGATATATGCATGTACATGCTTGCACTCACACATTTACTGTAAAGATTTCATAGTTTATGGAATCATTGCTAACAAACATATGAATTTTGTACCATGGGAATTGCTAAAAAGACTTTAGAGTATACAGCGGATAGCATTTCTTGAACTGCATAAAATGATTTATTGCATCCAAAAGGAATTTTCCTAACGAGACGCACCGTGTGAATCTCCTAAGGCAGACCTAATGTATTAATCGCGGCGTCCGCGCGTCTCGGGCGCTTGGCTCGGCTCCAGCTGCAGCGGTCACCTGCGATACCTCCAGCCACGATCGCGTCTCAATAACTAACACTAGACATGTGGACCCGGTACAAAACGATCAGGGAATCTGATACGAAAGCCTAATTATGGTATCTGCTGACACCCACCAGGGTTAAAAACTCTACAGGAGTATTTAGTAAGGTGTCGCTCTAGCAATAACACAATTGACCCTATCCGATTCATTTAATTTAAGGGCGACGTTGATAATTGTCTTCAGATCGTCTAAAATTTCATACACCTTTTGGATTTGTGTACAATTAGGATGGAGAGATGACAACAAATATTGCGTACCCATTTTTGGTGCATGATTAAAATTCGTTACGTACTCAATTAAACGTGTTAATGATATTGGGCCCCAGCCGGCCTAAGATGCGCGCCACGACAAAAAGACATATCTCTTCCGAAGAGAAACTCGTCGAAATTTTTACTTAAATCTTTAAAACTACGCAACGGATTTTGATTTGGTTTTTTTTAATAGATAGGACAATTCAAGAGGAAGGTTTATGTATATAATTTATTAAGTTTTTATATACATTAGCTAAGATATAACAATAATTGTTGGAGGTGTCGGAAAAAAAAAATCCCGCCTGGGAGTTTTCAACGAAAACGCTGCCTAAACCCTTTGATATATAACAAAATAATGTATGGTGGAATTGTATATCTTAAATAGGTCTACAAAAAAGTCCGCGATGGCATATGTCTATCTATTAGGGATATCATACTATATCCATTTAATACTTTAAAAAATTAGCAATTATAACGCGATAATTTGAAAGTTATTTACACAAATACTGTATGAATCCTTATCATTTTAAATCAGTTAATTAGCTTCAGCACTTCATAAAGATTATTCTTCCCCTTTACATCATGCAAATTAAATGAATACTTTAGGAGATATAGCAAAATCAAAATAATACGCAAGAAAATAAATCGTGTTGCCGTGATTTGAATGGGTAGCGTAATAATAGAATCCTAAATCTACACTAATATTATAAAGAGGAAAACTTTGTTTTTTGTTTGGTTGTAATGAATAGGCTCAAAAAGTACGGTGCCGATTTCAAAATTTCTTTCGACATTCGAAAGCTACATTATCCACGAATAACATAGGCTAAATTATATTCTGAAAAAAAAGGGGTTACGTAAGATATTTGGGTTTATAATTTTTCTCGTCCCTTCTCGTCCATATGTATTGACATCGAGAAATTTCTCTTATTTAAACGACAAAATTCGAGAGAATTACGATGTCATGTTGCGTCCGTAGACATTAGTACATTATGTCCTCGATGTAGACATTATGTCTCTCTCTCGTGAAGAGAGCGCATGCTAGGCGGGCTGTAGTGCCCCCAGACTCCAGAGCTTAAGCGAAGATCTTAAAACTCCCCAGAACTGTATTTAAATGTTGCCCCACATACGGGGCCTCGCTATGACAAGCAACGCCACTAGTCTTACATCACTGAGTATCGCTGACAAAAATGTGCAATTTATTTGAAACTTTTGGCAATCTTCAGTTTTTATAAAAGAGGCCAAGGTGAGCAGTGGTATCGCTTTTGGGGGGTTGATTAAGATAATGAAATGGTGACCTTCGACTAGATTCTGCAGAACAGACTGGATACAGGGCAGTCGTTTTGACTATTTGATGGATCTATCTATGTTTGACATCCTCTGTAGCTCAATGGTTAGCGCGTTGGCGCTCAAGCTGGAGGTAGCGAGTTCGAATTCCGCCAGGGAACAAACATTTTCTGTGTTCCTGGGGTAATAAATGCGTATTCATTGAAATAGTTTGATGATGATGATGAAATATATTATGTATTTCCGTTGTCTGGTACCCGTAACACAAATTCTTCGGAAACTTAGCACGGGACCAGATTGTAAAAGCGTCCATAGATATTATTATTATTATTATTATGTGTTGTGAGGTGGCCTGTGATATGCGTCCGCCTGCTGGGATATCTCCATCCTACTTTCCCTTACGAAGTACGAGTAAGAAACGAAAACAACAAACGTATATATTTCAACAACACATTAAATAACAAAATACATAAAAGATACCAAAGTGGCCGATGTAGCATTGGAAGGTGCTTAGCTTAAATGGGACACAGCCGGATACATCTGCCGGATGATCAACGAATTGTGGACCAAGAAAACCACAGACTGGATCACATTAACACTGTCCGGAGACGCGGCATACCTCGACGGAGATGGCGGGATGTCCTCGACGCCTTTCGAAAAGACGATAGAGACGCGTGAAAAAAAAGAGAAAGGCCTTTACCCAGCTGGACAGTATAGGCTAGAGAAAATATATTATAAACATCGCTATTCGCGCTTCATATATCTGGACGGGCAGAGACTTCACATGTGCGACGGTGCGGCAGAACGGACAGGCAATTTACTGTCCCGCGCGACCGTCCGATAACAATATAAAAAATATATTGATGACACATACAAATACATCTACACTAATATTATAAAGAGAAAAGCTTTGTTTGTTTGTTTGTTTGGTTGTAACGAATAGGCTCAAAAAGTACTGGACCGATTTCAAAAATTCTTTCACCATTCGAAAGCTACATTATCCACGAGTAACATAGGCTAAATTTTATTCTGGAAAAAACAGGGTTCTGTAAGATATTTGGGCTTTTCGGACACGAGGTGTAAAAAATCAACCAGAAAAGTTATTTATTTTGCGTACGCTGCCTAAACTATAAAAGATAGAACCATAAAATGTTCTAATTAATTGTAGATCTTATAAATATCTACAAAAAAGTCCACGACACACTATACCTATCTATGTCGAGTGAGGCACAACAACCATATTTTATTCAGAAATTTTGATTCTTTTGGACTACATTTAAACGAGTTTATTTTACTCATGTTATAAATCCTTAAGATATGAAGCTAAAGAGTTAGTTTATTTGAAGGCGCTAATCTCGTCAACTATTGGTCGGATTTTAATGAAACATTTCAGTGTTCCATAGCCCATTTATCGGTAAAGATATATCATCCCGCTAAGATCCCGTTGTAAATCTTAGTTAACGCAGGAGAAGCTGCGGGCAACAGCTAGTATTATATAAAAATACAGGAGACCGAAGTGCTGGCATCTACCTATCTTTGTCCGAACAAAGAATTAGTCTAGCTATACAAAGGGGGAACGTTGCCAGTATCTTCGGAACCTTACCTAAAGGGACTCCTTTACATATTATATATTTAGTTATTATATTATATTTTTAAAGCTTTTAAGTTCATCTAATATATAAAATTCTTGT
This sequence comes from Lycaena phlaeas, assembly GCA_905333005.2. Lineage (NCBI taxonomy): Eukaryota > Metazoa > Arthropoda > Insecta > Lepidoptera > Lycaenidae > Lycaena > Lycaena phlaeas. The sequence continues at coordinate 14,190,139 of HG995180.1, read as the reverse complement.
GCCACAATTTTCGTTCCCGTACTCCTCCGAAACGGCTGGATAGATTTTTATAAAATTTTATATGTATATTGAGTAGGTCTGAGAATAAGTTTATAACTATACTATACTTTTATAACTATATAATTTGTATACACCTAAGTGTTAAGGTTTGCTCAAAAAAAGTTAATTAATTTTTGGACAAAATGTATTTTTGGTTATATAATTCAAAGTGTCACCATTTAACGATCAACCCCTATTTTTAACAGCAATATTAGTACCCTTGGCAGAACGAAATCTGTCAGAGCAGTTAGTTTCCATATGTAAAGAATATTATAAAGAGGAAAACTTTGTTTGTTTGGTTGTAATGAATAAGCTCAAAAAGTACTGGACCGATTTCAAAAATTCTTTCACCATTCGAAAGCTACATCTATAGCTATATAGCTATATCCACGAGTAACATAGGCTGAAAAAAAATATAGGATTCCATAAGATATTTGGGTATTTCGGACACAACGTGTAAAAAAATCAACCAGAAAATTTACTTATTTTGCGTACTAAGATCCCGTTATAAATCTTAGTTAACGCAGGCGAAGCTGCGGGCAACAGCTAGTCATATATAAAGACGGCATTGCTAACAACCTAATATCAGCTCACAAACTTCGAGATTCGAACCTGTACCACTCCACAGATGCAGCATCCGCTGAGCGTGTAACATCTCATTGAAGTGGGTCAGCGCCGCGCGGATGGAGGGCCCTCGGTCTCGGAGACGTTATGTTCTTTTTAGTTCACCCTGAGGTCAACGGTGGACTGTTTTAGAATCACACCACCAAGGGCTTTAATATTTAAGGTATATAATACACATACACACATACATTCTCTTTATGTATATAGTAGGACAATCTCCGTACGGTGGCCGATCCGGTTAGTGTTATAGTGGGGGATCGACAGTCTTGGTGCTCATTGGAAGAGGCCAACAGGAGATGAATCAAATTGATTATAATGATGATGATTATGCTGTGGTTCCTATCTAATTTATCGATTCTTTCAATGGAAACACTCCATTCCAATATGACATGTTGTCTCCGTTTTGACATCTTAGGGAACGAAACCCGAAAGAAATACTTGCCATAAGTAGTATAATATTTTGATGGTAATTAGATAATCAAACACGCAGCAACTTTTGGTAAGTGATAACTTACTTTGTAGTGGTAGTAATATTTATCTGGAGAGGCAAATTATTTACGCGTTGTCTGTCATCAAAATTCAAGTCTCGGTGTTAGTAATTACACTGCCTGTGTTGCCCTCCGAAACACAGCAAAGCTGTTTCACGGGAAAAACGAGCAAGATGGTGGACCCATGCAGCTGAGAGCGCGGCGCAGCGAATCTATCCCATCGGAGAATTTCCGTTTGTATTTTCGGGCCTTTGCGATTGATGATTACCTGCAATATGATGTCCAGGTCGACATTATCACACAGCCGGTACTCATCACTCAGCCCAGCCTCCGAGGAGAACACCTCGGCGCTGCGCACCAAACCCTCCTGCCTCAGGAACTCCAGCACCAGGTATTTGAGAATGCGCTTCCTCGCGCGGAATAGCGTCTCCTTCTGGAAGGAAACGTCCAAAAAAGGTTAGAATTAAAAAAACAACGCAATAAGAAAAAGAATTTGGCAAAACATTCCAAAACCACCGCTTAAAAACTTGCTCTCCAATTAATAAAACCGCATCCAAATAGGTTCACCCATTTGTGACAAGGAGTATGTAACTCGGGCTATAAAAATCGTCATCAATCCAGATAAGCGCGTAAATCTAAATTGACACAGACGAAGCCGCGGACAACGGCTAATAACAAATATCAGAGCCGTAAATAGGGCGGTGCCACCGGTGCCCAGGCACAGGGCGTAGACCCTGGGGGGCGCAAGAATGGCCAGACCAGGCAGGACTATTATTTTTTTCGGTTTGCTAAGGGCGCAGAAATAGAAGCTCGCACAGGACGCAAAAAAGGCTATTTACGGCTCTGACAAATATTGGCAAATCCTTCGGGAAGCTAAAGTGAAAGAAGAAGGAGAAGTATAATTCACAATCATTTCGCCTTTTCTTCGGGTTCTTGTAAACAATTAACAAAATTTGTAACTGGTGACGAGTAATTGCACTGATATTAAGTTCTTATAATTAAACGTAATTTTCCTTCGAGAACCAACCTGTGTCAGCTACAAAGAGAAAACTGGTGTTACACATTAAAATAACAAGTTTTAGTACAATGTTCACATTCACCGAACTTGTCAGCCTAACGAAACAATATTGAAAACTCATTTGTCAGGTCGAATCCCGGGCAAGACCCTAACCTATCAAACCACTATCGCTCGCAGTCACTGCGGCATAAAAACCAAACACAATCGGGTGTAATCGATAGCAATTTATAATGTTAGATATTCGGTAACAATGGACGGGACACGGCGGTTGATGGCGAGATACATTACCCACTGACCTATATAGAAGGATTCATTCTCGGATCGCGTATAATATATTAGAGCATCCTAGATAAAGGACATGTGTTATTTTCTCCATACTATCGCAAACAGTGATATTTTAAAAAGAATAAAATAGAGTAGAAAATCTTTATGCAATAATATCTATGTACGCTTTAAACCACGTTACGAAATAATGCATAATAATTGTCTGTTCATTACACCATCACATTAATACTACACAACAGCATCTCTATACAAGTGACAAATGCTTCCATTCTATTTCTTTGCGTTTACTCGCTAACTCCATAGGGTTGCTGCAGAATTTTTGAAGAACGTTTATTAAGATATATGAAGTATATGATTTTGTTTGTAAAACCGTCTTAAAACTTATGTAATTCGTCCCCCCTAGAAGAGTGGCATAAACGCTAAACGAATATAATAAAAAATACTTATTGTATGGGAATTACACTAGCTTACAACATAATAAAAATTTCAGGGAATATTACAATAATAATTACTGTTTTAAACGAAGCACAGAGGTTGTTAAACGTTTTTACAAACTAAACCATATTCATTATGTGTCTTAATAAACGTTCTTCAAAAATTTTGCAGCAACCCTATGGAGTTAGCGAGTAAACGCAAAGGAATAGGATCGAGCGTTTGCCACTTGTCTAGAGGGGCAGGATCTGATCAACATCTTAAGGGGGGTATACCATTAATCCTATATTTTTGTCTAAGATTTCTTTGTAATTTATAAGACTTAAAAATGGAATGAGTCTATGTGCGAGTTGTTATGTTATGTGTGAGTTATTATTAGATACATATTAAACGAAGAAATTAAAACAAAAAAGCTTTTAGGGAAGCCATGGATTCATAGCGGATTAATAATTAATGTATTCCTTCAATGTTGCTTGCTGAGAATATTATGTCAAAATCATCTGACATTTTAGTGTATTAAGTTTGGATTTTTGAAATAAGACGAAAAACAATGTATTAAAGATAACTCAAGCAATTTCAAGTGGAGAAAAACCGGCATTTCTTACGGATACATCATCATCAACTCAACTATTTATTGGTTAAAACATCACCATCAACAGAAAGGCAAATACGATCTTTCGGGATACCATCCGTGTCAAGGATCTTAGATTTAATATTGCACTTGAAAGTCACATTAGACACAGGACTAGTGGAATACCACCCTTAAAGTTAATGAAAATAGGACTATATTAATTCTTTGCAACTAAAATGAATATAGGTAAACATAGATCACACAAACATACAAACATACAAACAAAGATCGATTGGGGTCAATTGAAGAAAATCTGAATATAAAGGAGCAGTGGTTGCGCATGAACAACATAGAAATAAAAGGAATCCCTCAAAAAGCAAACGAGAATCTTTTTGATATTATCAGTAAAATCGGTGCTAAGATTACATATCCCATCTCTAAATCTAGTATTAACTATATAATACGGATTCCGTCGCGTGAAAAAGGGCTGCACATGAAAAACATCATTGTGTCGTTTCTAAACAAGTACACTAAGGAGGACTTTATAGCCGCGGCTCGTCAGCAACCATTATTTCCCAAGGATATCGACCTTCAAGGATCCCACAGAATATATATTAATGACCATTTGACGGTCTATAATAAACAGCTATTAGCAAAAGCCAAGGCATTAGCACGTGAGAACAATTTTCAATTTGTCTGGGTCAAACATACCAAGATCTTCATTCGGAGGAACTCAGCATCTCATGTGTTTACGGTGACAAGAGAAAAAGATCTCTCAAAGATCACATCCACGGAGGACTGATTCTATCGATATTGTTAGAATATATTTATATCAGAAGAACGTTGAGCTACTTACAAACTACTTATACTTATATTTTTATCAGTGGTGTGTACCCATTAATTGATTCACATAAATTAAAAACTTCAAACATATTATTTGCCCTACTAATATCGCTTCTACGATCGTTATACGGATACATACTGATATTGCATATTATTATAGCTCGAGCGGGCCGTCGGTTTTCCAGCACTGTATTAATTTATGCAGTCTATTGTGTTGCCGCGTCGTCAATACTCAATGCTAAACAACATTTATTTTTTTTCTACCCTACTCTCACATATCTTAAAACTTATCTCAATACATTATTTAGTTTAATGATTTATTTTTATGTTTTTGGGGAACTTAAATGTAGTGCCTTATTTATAAATATCTCGCCTATTTTTCTGTTGTGGAGCGCTGGTAAAATTGACATTAACTACGTTATACTACGTTATCGTGTTTATTTGTTAGTATATTAAAATGTTATTGAAACTAATAAAAATGACCTCAATGCCTAGAATAAAATTATACTACCAGAACGTGCGGGGGCTGCGGACTAAGACACACGACTTTCTTCGTAACGTAAGTCTATGTAATTTTGATATTATAGCACTTACTGAGACATGGTTATTTGATAATATATCGGATAGTGAACTGTTTGATGACCGGTATCTCATATGGAGGAGGGATAGGGATTATTCTCATACCTCCCAGAGTAGAGGGGGCGGTGTTCTTATTGCTGTTCACCGCAACTTTACGGTCTCATTTAAACCACAATGGCAATCAACCACGGAGGATATATGGGTAACGATCACTATCAATCGTAATTCTAACTCCTCTAGTAGATTCTCTCAAAAATTACATATCTGCACCATATATCTGTGCGAAGAAAATAAAGGCAATTCATTCTCAACTCAAATGTATAATTTTTCTGATAAACTTACTCACATAATAAATAGAAATCCGGATGACAGGTTCCTAGTACTTGGTGATTTTAATATGAGCTCGATTGAGTGGGGACATCCGGATATAATACCGCAAGGTACGCAATTATTATCGAGTAGTACAATTGACTTTTTAAATTTGTTAAATTATTGCGGTCTTATTCAATATAATTTTACTAGCAATAACTTTGGAAAAATATTGGATTTGGTTCTAAGCAATGAATGTGTTTCGGTTAGTGCCAGTCTTGATCCGCTGGTAAAGGAAGACCCGTACCATAAAGCATTGGAAATCTCAACTAACTTTTCAGGTCACCAACCGTTGAAATACCCAAGGCAGACTAAGTACTTATACCGTTGTGCTAACTATGATCAAATACGCCATGCTTTATCAAATGTTCACTGGTTTGATTTATTTAATGATTCCCCTGTCGAAACAGCAGTGGAAATATTTTATAATATTCTTTATAAATTAAGAGATGAATTCATACCCCAAAAAACGGTTCATATTAACAAGTATCCCCCTTGGTTTAACTCGGCATTAATTAAAGTCTTAAGAGAAAAGGCTAAATATCGTCGCAAATTTAAAATCTACGGCAATATATCAGATGAGCACTCGTACAGGATATTGAGAAACAGAGCCAAGGAGATAGCACAGAGCTGTTATGACAATTTTATATCATCCGTCGAAAACAGTATTACGGCGAATACGAAATCTTTTTGGTCATTTTGCAAAAGGAAACGTCAATCTTCTTCTCTGCCCAATCAAATGACTTATCGAAGTGTAACAACCGATGATGGCCAAAGTATAAGCAACCTTTTCTCTAATTATTTTCACTCAGTTTTCTTAAATAATGAAACTCAAACCACATCTCTAAATAACATCAATGCTTTTAATATTGCATCTGGTTCTGAGCCTTATACCTACCAGCACCTACCTGATGATCATCTGCTACACAATATAACAACCATTAGAGTAGATCCGTCTGAGGTTCTCAATCTTATTAAACGTCTTGACCTTAATAAGTCAGCTGGTCCCGATGATCTTCCTTCATCATTTCTAGTTAGTTGCGCTAATGAATTATATATTCCGGTATCCATTCTATATAGCAAATCATTAAGTGACGGTTTAATGCCTGCATGTTGGAAGTCAGCGTATATATCACCGATTCATAAGAATGGTGCTAAAGATTGTGTTGAAAACTATCGGCCAATCTCAAAATTAAGTCATCTTGCCAAAATTTTTGAGCGGATCGTTCACAACCAATTATATAGTTCAATTAAACATCTCATTGACCCTAATCAGCATGGCTTTGTTAAAAATCGATCGACTATTACCAACTTAGCGCTCTTTACAGATTTTATTTCGGATCAAATGAGTCATGGCTATCAAGTAGACGCTATATACACTGACTTCTCAAAGGCATTCGATCGGTTAGATCATAAAATGCTACTTTTAAAGATTTATAGAATGGGAATAAGAGGTGACCTTTACAGATGGTTTACTTCATATATTACAAATAGGTCTCAGGCTGTAGTAGTTAATGGGTTTACTTCTGTATGGACTACTCTACCCTCAGGTGTGCCTCAAGGTTCTCTTTTAGGTCCCCTCCTATTTATAATTTTTATAAACGATATAGGAACATGCTTCTTAAAATCCAATTATCTACTATTTGCAGATGACATGAAAATTTATAGAGTCGTTAATAACGTACATGAAGCAAACGAGCTCCAGAAAGATTTGGACGAGTTGAATAATTATTGTTATGTAAATAAACTAGACCTAAACGCTTCAAAATGTTTTAGTATTAGTTTTACACGAAAGTCAGTTCCTTATTTACATAAATATATCATTAAAAATTCAACTTTGCCAAATTTACAAGTAGCTAAAGACCTAGGAGTTCTAATCGATAACAAATTAAAATTTGATAATCATATTATATCTATTACCAACAAGTCATCCAGGGCCCTGGGTTTTATTACACGTATGTCCAAAATATTCAAGAATATGAAAACAATAAAAATCATCTATTGTGCTTACGTTCGCAGCCATCTTGAATACGCCAGTTCAATTTGGAATCCATACTATACAGTTTATGATACGAAAATAGAAAAAATCCAAAAGCGTTTTACACGTTTCCTAAATTACAAATTTAACATTCCTAAACTTACCTACAGAGAAAGATGCAGTAAGTTCCATTTACTGCCTCTCTCAGTTAGACGTAATATCTCTGACGTTGTCTTTATCCTAAAGTTAATGAGAGGAAAGATTGATTGTATGGATCTACTTAGTAAAATTAGTTTAAAAATACCAACGCGCTTATCTCGTGCTTCTACCTATAAACCACTTAGCGTACCTTTTTCACGAACAAACTATAGATTGAATAGTGTTCTTGTAAGAAGTTCTAATACCTTTAATAATAACTTATACTGCGACGATCTATTCTACGGTAGCATTGAGGGTATTAGAAGGGCAATATCCAAAACTTTCTTGTCTGATTCATATCTGACTGATTGATGATTTTACTGATAATAACTTTATTCTGCTGTAGTCTGCTCAACGTTCTATCTGTCTTTTAAATATGATTGTACCTTTCACGTTTTTTATTTTTATATTGCTGTTTACATGTGGTAGCTTGTTAATGGCTTATTGTTATCTATCCTATGTGTAAATTACTAATGTCATATGCATGCTGTTAGCTATCCTAAGAAAATAAAATAAAATAAAATAAAATATTGTACATTACCGCTTCAAGCTTTCGCATCTGACTCATAGGACGGTTAACACCCGCCATGATACCACTATCACCAACCAATACCACTAACGAATGAGCTTACTTTCCGTAGTATCACTTTACTCTATGGAGCTTACTATGATCACTAATCACTTGATGCGTTGCGTGACTATTGACAACGCAACACGGGGTTGTTGCGTTGCTAAGAAACCAGCGCAAGGAGGTTGAGAGCTCTTTGGTGCTGGCTCAATTTCGCGTATAAACATTTTTTTATTGTAATGAAAAGCTATAGATATCATAAAATATGATTATGCCATACCCAAATAGATTTTTACTGCGTCGGACAGAATACTTTACCTTGAATTTGTAAGCCGCAATTAAATCGATAAAACTTATGTCGTTATAATAAATGAAATTCAACAATTATTTAATGAAAATAAAACAATTAGGGGTGTTTTAGGCCCAATTTAATAATAAATAATGTAGAAAGTAAAGTTTTAAATCATGATGTTTTCTTTTTCTTAACATATATACTTAAATGCACATGAGTAAATATGCTGCTTATGACAACATCCAAGTAAATTTTATGTAACTTTTTTGATGATAAATTAAAAGAAACTTATAGAGAAACTGTTATTCGCCATCTTCTCCAGTTACATTTTTCTTAACGCCCGTACAAAGTACATAGTGGAGCTACCTTCTAAAATTATTCATGTTTTGGTTCTAAACAATAACTTTAATACATTCCACGACTCTATCATGCTAAAACATTAGCTTTCATTGATTCGAGCCCGCTACGTAGTACCAAATCCAATTATACTAGTCATATACCTGTGTATGACGGAGTCCGGAACTCATTACCGCATACTACCTAGTGCACTAGACAGGAGACAGAGTCGACGGGACACTCAGACGTACGTCACAGGACGCGAGACAGGACACAGAATAGCTGATACGGTATGACATACGAATTAAATCATATTATCTTCGTCTAAAGATCGAAATTCAACGCCGATTTCAATATATGTTTTTTGGTAACACAAAATAAATGATACGAAGACAAGGAAAAAATCGGACTACATGAAGCAATAAAAAATGAGCTTTTTACAGACTTTTGACGTGAATACTTTAAAATTGCCTCCATATGAATGCAAATCAAAAAACGAATGATAACAAAATCGGGGGATACAGTTTTGTGTTGTAGCTATGTATCTATCAACCCACCAACATTTTAATTATACCTCTGGATAGCTAAAGAATCAAAGAATTTTGGATTTAAAACGTCAAAGCCCGCACGTAATACGGATTTCTATCGTGGCAACGTGATGCCACACTGTATGACTATTGTATTAAATGAAAATAAAAGTTTATAAAACGTAAGATAGTGGACGTGTAGGTGGAAGGGTATAGGTGAGACGAGAGATATGGAGGAGTGTGGAGTGACGCGAGAAGAACTACACTTATACTGAAAAAAGATACCGTTTCTGTCGGGTAATAAAAGTACATCACGGGACATCCCGCAGATGTGACACATCTAGGTTAATATTACAATTCATCTTATACTAATATATAAAGTTGAAGAGTATGTTTGTTTGAATGCACTAATCTCTGGAATTATTGGTCGGATTCTAAAGATACTTTCAGTTTTAGATAGCATTTATCGTAAAAGTGGAAGAAATCGTAGGCTATATAATCCTACTAAGATCCCGTTGGAAATCTTAGTTAAAGCAGGTGACGCTACGTTCAACCGCTAATAGTAGTTCATTTAAACGATTAATGGAATTATGTGAAGACGTCTGCTGTTACAGCCTTAGCTTCGATATTTTAATTGCTAAAGCCCACTAATAGATTTATAACAAAAACTCTTGATAAAATAAAAAACTATAGAGAAGAATACTAAACTATTTAGTATATAAAAATAATGACCTAACATACTTTCCACTCTTCTCTGTGGTGACGGCTCTCACCTCGCTAATGCGATCGGATAAAAAGCTCCACGCTTTTGCGGCTGTACATGTCATAGCGCTCGGCCATTGCATATAAAAGAATAAAAAGAAGAAGATATTATAATATTATATCGTTTTCTTCAAGTGATTATATTCTCTTGGATTTTCTTAAGCTTACGACTCAGGCTTGCGATGTGTTTACGCGTTTTAAGTTTATTATTTTCTCATTATAATGTAGCAAATCTATGGATTTTATAGCGGTTTATTTAAATAATTCGTATTAAAAAGATATTAAAATCCGTAAAAGTGGTTTCTACGTGATGTACTAAACAGTTGAAATTTAATTTCTGTTGCCGCTATAATAGTAAAAGATACTAAAAACAAAGTAAAATTATTACTTATGAGGGGCTCTACATAGCTGACTTTTTCGTGATTTTTTGCTAAATGTTGTATTCATGAATTCGATGCCACGAGTCCGACTCACACTTAGCCGGTTTTTTATGATGATCTTTGTCATTTTTTCTCGAATGGGCAATAAATAATGTAATGCTATATCAGAAAAATCTTCTCTAAAATACGTGTGTCCTATTGCCAAGTTTGCCATCAAACATGTTCGCATTTACCTTCTGCATTAGCAATATTTTTCGGGATTTGTGATAATACTTCTAAAAGTCATCTCACTACGACTGAATTTCCTTTATTTCTCCCAGGTAATGAGCGTCTTCAAGACTACTGAAAATTTATTTATTAGTTATATAAACGGCTTCGCTGAACAAATGCAACAAAGAATGAATGAATGAATAGTTAATTAAATGTTGCCTTTGTAGGAATAATGTTGAATGAACATGAATTATGTCTAAACTCTAATGTCGATGCAGTTTAACACGCCCTGTATATTGTAATGCAAGACAATTTTCTCAGACTAGTTACCAGCATAATAATGTAAAGTGTACCGAATATAAGATTTTAATTTAAGTTTCCGAATAGGCTATCGGCAACATATTTGACAGATACTCCATACTCTATCTGTCAAATATGTTGGCGATAGCCTATTCGGCACTTATCTGTAGATTGTGAAACAGGCCCTAACAGAATTATTTTTATTGCTAAAACTATTTAAAATGAGGTATTTATTTGTCTCATGAAATGTAGAGCTCCGCGAAATACGCCCATCCCCTATTTAAGTAGTATTTTATTAATGCTATGGAATATTGAAAAGAATTAAGTTTGTTTCGTAAGTTCCTTTCCTTTCATGGACCGGAAACGGATTCAACTGACGTTCCGTAATATACGTTGGTTGTACTACAGATATATAATAATTACAAGAAATCAAATCAATTTTATTGATTATACCAAACAAAAGACATATAATTTGGGACTTTCATTTTCAAATTTTATATGCAGTGCCAAAGAAATGTCTATACATACATACATACATTCGAAAAACATGAACCGCCTTCTAGGGTAGTTTAATATAATGTTCTCAAGCAAAGTGTTTCCAAAGGAAGTGTTTGAAGGCTTAAGGGTTTTTGTTTAAATCTACTTAAGTTGAAAGCTCTTGAGTATTTTCGAAATAAAAACATCGTTGTGGGCGGAAAGTTTAATTTTCTAAGTAATTTAATTCGAAATAAATACAAGAGTTCTCTTTCAATTTAAAAAGCCCTGAGTGGCCTCTGCGAATGTTGAGTTTACTCCAAATAAGGCAAAAGCGTTGTTTTATTAAAACTTTAAAACTTTGTTTTATGTTTATAAAAAGTGTTTTACAGTTTACCGCAGTTACTAGTCTTATTTAAATAAAATATATTTTGTAACAAACACTTTAAAGTTCCTTTATAATTTGGCTATCGAATGCCAAAATAATTTACAATTCCAACGACTAATTTTGTAGATTAAAACATTAGAACAAACAATATATAACAATAAACAAACTATTAAAAACGTGACATGTCAACAAGAAACACCAATAGAAAAGCATTTTCAAAATTAAAAACTGTATCCACATCGGTTGATCCGTTTAAGGGCTACGGTACCACAGACAGACAACAATCAATATTATAAACACGCTTCTTTTGCGTTGACTACGGGTATCAAACCGTCGTTATTTCTATGAAAGCTATATCAAAATTAGCTCTTTGATACACCGGAGCGTGGCACTCGGCTGAAACGAGCGCCTACAAAAAGTTAACAAGCAAACTTCTCCGGCTAACGCTGAACTCTTTAAGTCCCCGAGATCCAGAAATAATGTATAAGTAGGTACACTTCGCCATGAATGTTCTAGAAATTGTAGAAAATATTTTTTTATAATGAAAATATATGACTGAATACGACAAAAGAGGGATATCGTTATTTTAGAATTAGTACATATATGTATCTTTTATGAACAGGTGGAAAATGAACAGTAGCTTCACCTGATGGAAGTGCTAACGACATCCATAGATAACTGCTACACCAGAAGATTAGCAGGTGCGTTGCCGTTCAAATATGAGTATGATCTTGTCTTGATGTATGTATGTTTGTTCCATCGTAGAGTCAAACGAAGTGCCAGTTGTTTGTGATTATTGTTCGAGTGGTTAGTGGCTACATTTTAACGTACTTCAAAGGAAGGGGTTAAGATTTCGTAGTCGATTAATAGTTTTTGAATTAATGAATTGTTAACATTGAGCCTTACGTGACTTGCTTTAAAGCAAGTTGGGAATGTATAATTATAAACTCTGATATTAAAATAATTACCATTAAGTATGAATGATGCAGCAACTTTTTAATTTTTCTTCGCGTAATAACATCTTATTATCTTTCTTTCTTTCTTTATATATAAAATTCTCGTGTCACGGTGTACGTTATTGAACTCCTCCGAAACGGCTGAACCGATTTTGATAAAATTTTGTGTGCTTATCAGGCAGGTCAGAGAATAGGACAACATATATTTTTCATCCCCCTAAATTTTAATTATAGGAATATAAGGAATTTTAATTTTGGCAGAACGAAGTCTGTCGGGACAGCTAGTTTGCACTTAAAAGTTACAGAAGGAAATATAGATCAACGGAAAGTCAAATGGTAATATTGAAAATAGAATAATATATATATATATATATATATATATATATATATATATATATATATATATATATATATATATATATATATATATATATATATATATATATATTTCTAAAGCCATTAAATAAAGCATGAAAAGCTAGCTTAGATACGTCTAGGTACGTAGTTAGGTGTCCTAAATGTTTGTAAGCTTATGCAAATCACTTGTGACACAATTCTATATAAACTCCTAGATTACTTGATGATAGTGCTTATCATAGTATATAAAGTCTAAACTATTGAAGACTGGGTACTTTAGAATATTGAGACATTAGAATTATAATAATATAATAATATCTATGGACGCTTTTACACCACGTCAATCTGGTCCCGTGGTAAGTACTCGAAGAGACTTGTGTTACGGGTACCAGACAACGGAAGTTCATATATTTAATACTTTTTTATATTAATACTAATATATAAGATTTTTATTATATAATACACATATTTAATACACATCCATGACCCAGGAACAAATAAACTTTTTTTGTTCCCTGGCGAGATTCGAACCCGCTACCTCCGGCTTGTGCGCCAACGCGCTAACCACTGAACCACAGAGGTCGTCAGAATTAAACTATTGATACCTTATTCTATTAAAAATGGTGCACATCCAGATCTAGCAGTAGATGAGGGACTTTAGATCGCTGGACCCTTGCTGGGGTCAATAGGAAAAGGGATAATAATATGACAGCATCGCTTACTCACCGATGAAGGGAAACCTCTTCAGGAAACCTCCATGGTCTGATGAAATTTGAAGTCTTTAAGGGTTATTGAAGTGCATTATATCAATAGAACAAATATTATATCAATAGAACAGTGCAAAGGTGAACTACGCCCCAATGCTCTCCTCGCCTAATTTCGAGGAGAGCCATATTCACTGAAAATAAAAGTAAGGAAGCATATTATGATGATATAGAATTTGTTAGTCCGACAGTACAAAAATCTTACGGTCTTTATAAAAAATTGCCTTTTAGCAAGTACATTATTGGTACTCCTGTTCGCGCTACCAAAGTCGACCGCCGTGATTTACCAATTCATACCACCAATTAATTGAGTGCTGATCTGGAGCACACCTGGTGGATATCCAATGTTCCGCGCCGAGATATATGAATACCATATTATGAACTACATTAAAGTAACATATAACATTAACAATAAGCGTAGGAACAATGGAGAAATTTCTAGAACGATATGAAGCGAAGTTATAAAATTTTATAGAGCTACGCTATTGGTGCATATCGACATGGTTTTGTTTATTTCTTTTCTTTCAGACGAATGAAGCTCATATTCTAAGATTTCTGTACTTCACAACATAATGGTAGATGATGCTGAGTAATTTTAACTTCTTGCAGTCCTTTGAAAATCCGATGCAGCTAATTACACACAAACAAGAGCGTCGCATGAAGAACAATTCACTTTGTACATTAAGCGGAGATTATCACAATATACACCGTAAACAAATGACTAAAAACATTTTAAAAGAATAAAGAGGTTCGACTTGAAACAGGGATACAGAAGATTTGACGTCAACCAAGACAATAACAATGTACTGGGGGCCTAGCCAAAATGCCATTAAGAAAGCGATAGCGAAGTTCGAAAATGATAAAAGTATGTGATTGACATAAGGCCGCGCTTAATCACGTGGTCCATCCCATACATTTGATCGTTTTCGAACTTCGCTAGCGCTTTCTTAATGGCATTTTGGCTAGAATCATGTTTAGAATCATGCTGTAAGATATTTTTAACGTACGCGCATAACATAAGATTTTTTTGGTGATTTTCTCCCTAACCATAACAACAATTCCGGCGGCTAATGATTATGCGCTTTGGACTATTTCAAACAAGAATCCCCTTAAAGAACTTGTCTCAAACAACCTTCGAAATATTTCAACGAAATTTGGAAACTTTCCAACGATTCTTTTGAATGTCCAATAAATGCAACCGTTAATGTGCGTGTCCTTGATTCTTTTGCATGTTATAATGTTAAATAAACTGCATTTTACTAATAGCGTAGAGTTCAGGCGGAGCCCAGAGCAGATCCTCTAAAAGCGAACATACAGAAAAGCAAAAAATTTACTTATAATTTGGGAATAATTTGGGTGCAAATTAGGGTTATTTTCTGGTACTGCTGTTATAGTTTCCCTTTCAGGCTTTCATAGATGTTCAAACTGCGACACTTTTATAATTTGGCGCTGACATAGATATCTAAAACAGGATGCATAAAATTCTAGTAAGGGTAAATCGGCGCAAATATATGTAAGCCAGGAATTTTGGATTCCAGGTATAAAAAGTTAATATTCGGCGTAGATATCAATGAAGCTCGGACAAGATATAGAAAAGGCTAGCTACGATACTGCATTTGTCCCAAATGTACAAGAGGAGTCGGTACTGCATCGTGTCGTCGACAGTGGAAATCCCCGCGTGGCATGTGAGCGCAGTGCCGCATTCGGGGGCTCCCCGCGCGCCCCCCTCCCGCGCCTCCATTAGTCCGCTGCGGCCGGCGTGCGCGGCAGTCATGTCACCGGTCGCGTTCGTACTCGCGCTACTCGCTACGCTAGCCGGTGAGTGACTTTTTTATCGTGAATCAAATCCTTCTCCTTCCCCTTCTTTTTATTGTAATTTTAAATCATTGGCAAATTTAACAGTTGCAAAATATTCATTTGTGGACGTAATACGTTTTTAATGTAAACAAATATGTTTACTAGTTGTGAAATTGTTTACATGTTCCACATGAGTGCACGAAAGGGAAACGATGCAAAATATTGGCACCACCTAGGATACCTATAACTCAGTCTGTCACCACTTTTTAATTTATTATGTTTACTCTCAAATATGTATTTATAATTCTCATATATTTTTTAGTTATTAAATAAAGTGAAATCAATTAATACTTTACTACTACTACACTACGTAATATGAATTTATTTAAACTTTAAATAAACATCGTGCATTGCATATATTGATTGTACATTAAATCAGTGTTTTTATTAGTAGGCAGTAAGTAGTACGTCTATTTAGTCATATCGATAATTAATAATTAAAAACAAACATATCAAATATTCATTAAATCGATTTTTGTTATTATTTATTTTTATTAAATTAATTTAACTAAAAAAAAATAGTTTGCTGTAAATTCGTTTCACAGTTCTAAAACTGATATAATCTGCATGATTTCTATTAAGTTTTTTCGTTATCATGCACCAGGTTATTAATAAAAGTATTGATTTCACAATAATTTGATAAATGTATTTAAGTAAAACAATACAAAACAATAAAATAAAATAATATTATTGGAAAGAAGCTAATCCTTCGTTACCCTAGACATTTTTCTAGTCTTACATTAGTAAGGTCCTTGGTACAAACACGAAGCTTTGGCATACAATAGGCCATTTTTTTTTTACCGAAAATGGACATAATATACTTGCTATAGTAGCGACATACCCTTTGCAATCACAACATGCTATTAGATTTTACAGTCAAAGCATGGGCACCACTATCGTCAATCATGACTCCAATTAATTTCCTAAAGCCGTCCTAAGGACCTTAATGACCAGAGAGGCTTTGAGACCATAGAAAATTGGAAACAAAGACCTAAATCAGGTTGGCTTATCTAATGTTTTCAACAACATATAACATAGGAAGTGTACGGATATAAGATGAAACCTTAGCTAATCATTTTCTTACGATTAGCTCGGATAGAAAGGCGTTACAGTGAGTATCATAATAAATTATTAAAATACCAAACCTTATGTACTACTGCTGGGGGCTTAGTCAAAACGCCATTACGAAAACGACAGCGAAGTTCGTTCGTTCGTTGGCTCCTGGGCTCTGGTATCCTCAAAATCCGAGGAGTAGGATGTTAGGGTATACTTCACCGATGGGATGGCCCAATGCGGGTTGGCGTTGTTGTCGACCGATCCGTTGCCACTCGCATCCAACACGGACCGGCCAGTGGCCACTGCGCAGAGATCGTCTTTTAACAATATAAACTAACCTTGTAGGATCACTACTCGATCTATTCGTTTGTCCGTGTGACAAATCAAAATCTTTACCATACTTTTTTATTGATATTACATTTTAAAAAATACTGATCCCTCAGTGAGCGTTCTATAATGAATATCTGCATTGGGTTAAATATTCAGCGCAATTGGGCGACATTGAGAAAGTTTGACATACACCACGCCAGCAAGTTAGTTTAAAAATTAAATTCCGTACGTCATACCAAACATTTATTCATCGGTAATTCAGAGAATAGGATTATATATTCGTAAAAGGTATTCCTCTAAGACCACGTTTAAACACAGGTCACAGCAGTGCTATTCTGTAAGAAGAGCAGCGCTGTCGCAACGCTGTGACAGCGCTGTGTATTCAGCTTGGTATTCACTAAGCTTGTCAAACCATATAAAACACCCTAGCAACGTCAACGCTGTGCGCCGAGACGAGCTCGTCGCGGCGCACAGCCTAGAAAATGACTCTTACAGAATCAGGGGGCTGCTTTGCCCGCGTTAACTTCGTTTCATATAGGTGATTATATTCAGAGAGCTGCATTTTCGCCTGCACCGTATAATTTAATAATAAAGTATAATTTATAGTTATACTTTATTAATCTACTAGGTGTTTATAAGCCGAGATTTTAGAATTTTTAAACGTGGCAAAGGATCGGTCGTCTTGGCGTTCATTGATGCCTATGTTCAATGTACGGATAGAGGTTGATGATGATGATTTTCTATTTTTTTTATTTAATTATCTTTAAGCTCAATATTTTGACATTATCTGTAAATGTCGTGCTTATGAAACTGAGAGTACTTATTGCTTAACATACAAAGTCGGTGGCAGAAGCTAGCAGAAGTATAATGAAGAGAGTTCAAGATAAACTCACAGTCACTCACAACTTGGTGCAAATATACTGAAGTCTTGAAATCATTTCACTAGATAATGGAATGCAGAGCGAGATAGAGTGCATTGAGAGTTGAGGATAATTGACGATTCCCATTAACAATGTAATGTCATGAATGCATGTCAAACACACATCAATCACACACTCTTTAAGTTATTGTATGGGTATGTATGGAACACTTGAAATCATGTAACGAATGAAGAGCTTTTAAGATTCTAAATGCATAGTTTTTTTGTGATTTTTATAAATCCTTATTAATATGATAAATGTGAAAGCGTGGATGTTTGTTACGCTTTCACGCAAAAACTACTTGACGAATCATGGCAACTTTGTACACATATTCTGGGAGGTACTAGAATACTTTTTACTAAAAAAAGGGATATTTTTTTTTGCTAAGGCGGGCGAAAACTATGTGTGAATTATTAAAGTTTACACATAGTTATTATTGTCTTATGTTTACGCGAATTTCATCCCATAATCCAATCCTATCCCATAATAAAAATATTAAAATCAAAATCCAAGCATAACATGTCACATGAAGACTTAAATCGTGTTTAAGGTTTAAAACGATTTAAATCTTTGATGTCACAGACTAAAGACTTAGTTAGCACCTTCTGCATAGATATGACTAAATAAAATATTGTTGTATCATAATAGTTTCGAATAACTTTGTAACAGTAGGACGTCTGACACCTCAGTCCTCCCGTGACCATGGTTGCTGTAAAGTATCCGAAACGTCGGGCTTGTATAATTCATACATAGTTTTCAACTTGTAAGGATTGTGAAGTTTGAAATTATTTTACTAGAGAATGTAATGTAGAATACCTAAAGATATTGAGGTTAGTTTGAAAATAGTCTTTGTTTTATAGTATTTTTCAAGATTTCTATATAAGACATCCTTACATACACACTTCTTAATTTATTAGTAAGATTTTACTATCCCATTTTCCAAACATTTACTTACAATAGTGAGAAAACGGCGAGGGAATTCACAAAAATTGAATACGTGGGCCCTTTGTGTCGCACACGAGACATAAAGATTATCTTGGGAAAAGATTTCCTTTGCGTTAAATAGACATGAAGTTTAATATACAATAAGACGTTTTTTGTACAAATTAATATTATCCTTGAATGTTTTAAAAAGCCAGTTTTTTTTTAAGATAATACCACAAATCGATCTATTATATAATCATCACTTTGCAGTCTCAGTTTTCTGGCGATCAAAGGCTTCACCCAAATCAGTCCTATAGTATCTTAGCACTATCCTCCGGTTCCTCCAAAATCTTAAAAAGATATCCATGATCGTGACATCGAGGAGCTAATAGTTAACACGAAAACGTAGATGAAGTCGGAAATAGTCAGAAGTAGGAAAAAAGCTGAGTCGTTCGCAGCAATTGGAAACGAAGACCACATCCACCACATATACTTCGACCGCCAACGAAACCTGCCTCGAATGACTAGTTTAGAAAGGCTCAGCTTTTGAATTGCGATGAAATACGTAAAAAAACTAAATATGTTTTTACAGACTTTAAAATTTTGTTCGAATATATTTTTAGTCAAATTTTTGAAGCAGTTTTCCAGTACCAATTGAAATTTTCCACTTTTTAACAATTTAAGATCTATTGTAACTTTAATTGTCACTTTTAACGAAATTCCGTGAAGTGACGTAAAGAATGTTATTGTTTTTTTAATCTAATTTTATTTAGATGTTTGATTATTAAAAATAGCGTTGGCAACGCTATTGTACCCTTCTTAGCTTAAAGTGTGTGTGTGTGATAGAGAGAGAGAGAGAGAGAGAGACAGAGAGAGATCAGAGTCAGACAATGTTGCTGTAAAGTTTCTGAAACTTAAGCAATGTAAAAATCTTAATATACAGTACTTTAAACGTACCGTAAAAGAACATTGTAGGTGTGCAGAGATTACAATCATTGTAATAAAAAGTTTTATACGACGAGTGAGAACCGCGTAAACATAATATAACGAGCTTCCCTTCAAATGTTATTTATTTTCACTATTTGGCCTTTACTACATATCTCTTTTTGTTTTTTAATGATTATCCTGAGTTTATGCTGGTGAAGGAAAACATCGTGAGGAAATCGGCATGCCTGATAAATAAAAGACTATAAATGTGTGTGAAGTTTCCAACCCGCATCGAGCCAGTGCGGCGCGGCGCCTCGGACTATGGCCCGACATGGTCCTCGCCTGATTTCGAGGTGGAGACCCATGCCCAGCAGTGGGATTTATAAGGTTTTATATTTTACTTTCCTTCAACACCCTTATACAGATTTAAGTTGATATTTTTATAGACTACTAGCTGTTGCCGGCAGCTTCGCCTGCGTTAACTAAGATTTACAACGCGATCTTTGTACGCGAAATAACATTTTTTACACCTTGTGTCCGAAAAACCAAAATATCTTACGGAACCCTATTTTTATCAGAATAAAATTTAGCCTATGTTACTCGTGGATAATGTAGCTTCTGAATGATAAAAGAATTTTTGAAATCGGTCCAGTACTTTTTGAGTCTATTCATTACAAACATACAAACATACAAAAATAGGTACAAATCTTTCATCTTTATAATATTAATATAGATAACACTTTGTAATAATATAGCAATCTACATGGAAAAAATGGATTAATAGTTTCAAATCCAACTTCTTACTCTACTAATATTATAAATATTATAATATTATGAAAGTTTGTAAGTATGGATATTTGTTACACTTTCACGTAAAAACTACTGCAGGGATTTTAATGAAACTTTACAATAATGCAGTATGAAGTATGCGGGTGAAACCGAGTGGCGCGCCTAGTATATCAAACATGCAAACTTACAATCGTCACCTTTTTACTATCTGTATATATAAAAATGTTATGTTGGTTAGTGTATGCTTCAAAAACTTTAAAAGATCTTCAAGAGCAGAAATAGTATGATATACAATCCGCATCAAGGATTGTTTTTGTCTATTTTTTTCATCAGTCACGTCTTATCCGCGACCATCATCATGGACCACAGCGAAGCGTGGCAGGGTACAGCTAGTATTGTATATAAGTATATATAGTGATATTAACATTCCCAACGCTTCGGATACTTCGTAACCATGTTTATTGGTCACGGAAGGACACCACGATAACATCCATAAATGTACGTGTTTTAGTAAAGTCCATTCGTAATATTATGTTTGGAACAAATGTGTTTGTCCGTATTGCAGCTATGCGCGTCCTGCTAAGACAGTTGCGCCAGATGACACACCGGCACAAACCGGCGCATTCAAAGTCAAAGTATTTATTACAACTAAGTGTACAAAATTTATTAAATATTACAAAAGTACTTAAAATTTAACGCCTTTTACAGGCGTTGCGATATAATCTGTAGATACCTAACCAACGCATTATTACATTTAGAAATAATTTAAATTACAATTCACACGATACATTTTAAGTCCACTTTATATTCGTATTGTTATTTTATTATACAATTATTATATTATATGGATGTAATTTAATTCAGCATCATCAATTGATTAAAATAAAAGATAATTGAAAATATATTTAATTTATTACTATTTAACCGGTAAAGTATCATTGTTTGTACGTCTCATGAAACAACAAAACAAAGTTTTTTATAATCTAATATATAAAATCTTCTTCCTTCGAAACGGCTTGACAGATTCTCATGAAATCGAATAGGTCTGAGAATCGGACGTCCATTTTTCATCACCCGTTTGTGTGCACAATAAAGTATAATTCATTCATTCATTCATTCATTCACCCTTCTACAAAAAAAATAACAGCAATATTTTATAATTTTTGGCAGAACGAAGTCTGTTGAGACAGATAGTGAGTATTATAAAAGTCCTTGTGTTGATTTGTATTTGTTTGATTGATTTGTACTAGTCGTACTTTCCACTATGAGTATAGGCAGTAGGACAAATCAATCAAAGACATTTACTCCAAGGCCTTTTTATAAATATGGCGACCGTTTTCAATAGTAAAGCCTTTGCATTGCATTGCAAAAATTCATATAAAAAACGTTTGAACATTAAAGTAAATAATCCCTACTTACATATTATATATAGTAAGTAATAATATTATAAATATTAATGTGAGTTTGTTAAGCTTTCACACGAAAACCACGTAACCGATCATCATTTCAACCGAAATATGTACACACATTCTTAGAGGTATTAGAAGTAAAGTAAGTAAAGTAACCGCACAAATATAGCTCATGTAGATGCGTTGTCCCTATTCCCTACAAAAAGATGCTCATGGCCTATCATAGTACCATGAGACATAAGCATTTTTTACTACGCCGATATTCTCTGAGCAAGAGGTATCGCCGCTGCACTGTCGTGCCGGTCCGTTTCGGCTGCGGCGCAGCATTGGACTACTTACAATTTTTAACACTCTGCAATTGCCTAAAATAAATAAACATAGTTTGCCAACATCCAATATTATTCCAAACAAAATAGGACAGCATGTATATCAGAGCCGCGAGACAAAGTTTGGCTTACTCAAAACAAAAGGATCAGACAGATAACATTGCGCTAACGTCTATCCGAAACACAAAGCTTATTAGAGAAAATAGGCTCTATTGTTAAACCCATGCCAGTACCCATAAAGCTACCAAAACAATACAACGGAAAGCATAGAAACACTAAAGATATAATAACCATCTTAGCGTTCATCGAAAGATGCCTAGAGTGCGGTTAGAAAAAGAAATGAAGTTCCCCCAACGTAGCACGGCTACGAATTTATGAGTAGTCCTAACAAATGTAGCACTACTAAAGGTCGTAGCATTACTACGTTGCGTAGCATAGGGGTTACTACTAGCACGTAGCGTAGGCATCACCACTAGCACGTAGTGTAGACTTTACCACTAACGCGTAGCGTAGGCTTTACCACCAGCATAATGTAGTGTAGGCTTTATCACCAGCATGTGGCGTAGCATTTACCACTAGCGCGTAGCGTAAGCTTTACCACTAGCATGTGGCGTAGAATTAAGAGAGAGAACTTTTATTAGCTCTACTTTTGTATCGTTCTTGCAGTTCCGCTAATAATAGTTAAGAAAATTTTAAAACGCTCTCATTGCAATATTAGCAGTAGCTCCGTCCGCGTTAAATTAGATTTATGGTCACGTCAAGACTGGACATAATTAATTATAGAGCATTTTGGATGAAATAGTTTAATTTACCTCATATATTCAAATTAAACATTTATAATATCTTGAGTGACGGTGGTTTAGTGGGTATGGACCCGGCCTCTTGATCAAGAGGTCTGATTTATTTTTGAACCACACTCACCTCACACCCGATGAAGCATTACGGCCACTAGGGCCATTAACATAGCTCAAAACGAAAAAAAGACTAAAATAGATAGGAATAAAAACTGCCACATACCAAATCTTTTTGACAGAACGATGTCTGTCGGATCCGCTAGTGTGTAGATAATAATATATGATAATAACTAGCTGTTGCCCGCAGCTTCGCCTGCGTTAACTAAGATTTACAACGGCATTTATATATAGTATAGCAACGCCCCGCGTTCCCGAGGGAGTACGGGGATAAATTACAGCCTATGTGTTAATCTGATGTATAAGCTATATTATTATAAAGTTTCAGCAAAATGCATTCAGTAGTTTTTGCGTGAAAGAGTAACAAACATCCTCACAAACTTTCGCATTTATAATATTAATAGGATAATGGACAGTGACATTGAGAATAATGATGCCAATGATAATAATGGTAGTGAAATTAAGACGATAGTATTGGTGATTCTTAACTTTGTATTGACCCTCGAGCACCGAAACATTTATAATGCATGTAGGTCGCCAGCGCTGCCAAAACCAGAAGAAAGTCATAACTTGGTCACAATGAGTTGCCAAATTACACAACCGATACAGACTATTGGGAACGTAAATATAACATATATTATCATGGCTTTTTACGTATATAAAGATTCCTACGAACGCTTCTTGGTATCTTCTTGAAAGTTATTTTAAGTTGTAGCCTACTTGAAGTATTCTTGTGCTAAGAAATAAAACTATGACTTTCATACTACCTGTAACTAAATCTTTGAACATGATTTTCACTCAGATTAAGTAAATTTCTTATTAGAAAATTTTGCACATTTATATAACCATGGCATAATAAAGATATTATAAAGTAGCAACCCATATATTATTATGTCCCACGGCTGGGCAAGGGTCCTTTGAAATCAGGCGAGGAGGGTAATGGACCATAGTTGACCGATGCGCTGGCCCAATGCGGATTGGTGAACTTCACATACCTTCAAAGTCATACATTTTAATCGCATCAGACATGCAAGTTTTCTCACGAATTTTTCCGTCACGATGAGCGAGCGATGGTCTCGTTTCACGGTGCACTTAGAAACTTAGAAAAACTCATTTCAAAGGTAAAATAAGCAGATATTATTATAAGCTATTTATTTTATAAGATTTCTAAAAATAATTAGGCTATAAATGCCAAAGTGTTTTTCCAATTCAAATGATAAGTTAGTCCAGAGGTAGCGCGTTCAAAAAAACAAAGAATAATCTTCAGCTTTATTATATTTCTAGATTTTAACAATAATTTACATTCATATATTCATGGATATCCTAAAAACTAACGATTTTTGGAACGAAGTTCCTTATCCGGAGGGGATAGGGATTTTGCTGCGCGACCGAACTGAAAAAAATGTGATAGTAAAACCGTAAGAAAAAATGCGTGGAATATAAAAGCGTTAAATGAGACGTGCGCGACAGTCGCATACACAAGCGAGTAGTGTATAATAACTTGCTCTTTCTCCCTCTTTCTTTTCGTTCTCTCATCCCTTATCTCTCTTAACTTCGTTCCTACCTGGTGTCCCACGACACCGCATCATTTTTTTTTCTTAACATCTTTCAGTTTACAGTTTTATATCTTTTTTTAGTTACAAACTAACCTACATATGCTAACCTAGGTAGAAGGTACATTATCGAAATCTAGGTACATCAGGCTAGTCGTGAAGGAATCACATTCAATATTAAAGCTGTAACACACCAGTAATTACCTCCGACCTCAATACTATCGTGTTCAGACGGTGTTTCATTTAAACCGCTAACGGATTTTATCGTGGTTTATTATATTCCCTGCGTTTCGCATACTTTGCACCCATGAAAGAACTATGGAGTCGAAAGTCGTATATGTAAAGTAGCAACCCTTATATGTCCCACTGCTGGGCATAGGTCTCTTCCTCGAAATCAGGAGAGGAGGGTATCAGGCCATAGTTCACCGAGGCGATGGCCCAATACGGGTTGGTGAACTTTACTCACCCTCAAAGACTTTTAATCTCATCAGGCATGCAGCTTTCCTCACGATGTTTTCCTTCACCGCGCGATGGTCTCGTGTTCAGAGTGCACTTAGAAATTTAGAAAAATCCATTTAATTTATCCGATCAGAAAGTGCCGTTTCGAGCCTGAATATTATGCTTGGATTTTCATTTTATGACTTTTATAAATCGATCTAAATCAGGTGGTAAATACTAGAAAATATTAGAACAAATGATCAACTTTGGTATAAAAAAGCTTTGCTTAGAGGTTCCGTAACAAAATAGAAGGAAAGTAGATAGACAAAAGACAAAAGATATATAAAATATTATACAAATAAAATTAAATAAGTACAATTAAATAAATCGTCATTTACATGTACTCACTTTAAAGTCATTGGTGAATTTTTATATTTATTTTACTTTACTTTGCAATTATGTTTGCGTATAAGTTTATTTAATTTCAGAACAAGTGTACCAAATTAGATCCTCCATTTTAATGTGCTGATTAACTTAAGGTTTGTCTAGAAAAATAGTACTTAGTCATATCGACTGCCGACATAAAAGTTTAGAACTATAGACCAGTATATATAAGGAATTTGAAATTAACATGTTTATTTTCATTATTAAAACTAATTAAAACGACATATTAACCATGTTCTTTAACATTAACGAGAACATAACGTTCACGAGAACATAACTTTCGTAGACAATGTCGAATATCGAGCTCTGCGAAATAAAGATAAAAAACGTGATAAATATCCCGTTTCAAATAATTTTAAGAGTGTTGGTAATTTATAAGCAGAATAAATATCTTTATATTTATAATTATTCTGCTGTATATGTGTATGTCACTGAACTCCTATGCGGCTGCACCTTAAGAATGGTTTTGATTCATAATTTGGTCAGTCACATGATATTTTGCCCAGGACAACGTCTGTTGGATCCGCTAGTATTAATCATATATTTACTGACTATACACGGCTTAATGGGAAGGTCTACCTGTGCAGGCGTTTGCATGCAAATTGACCGAAGCGTCTCTGAGCATAGATATGTGCAGTTGCATACAATATTTTGACTTTCACGACAAACTTGTACAGGTATGTTCTCCGGTAAAACGCGTATGGCTTACAACCACAATAAACTTAAAAGCGTACAAAAATCTCTCCATTTAATGTCGTGGCTATATCGTAGATTAGGTCTCTTTATGAAATGCTTAATAATTTCACGAAAAGTCGCATTTGAAATTCTCAAGAAAATTTCCAATTCTCAAATAAATACATATCTTATACCTTTAAACGAGCAATTCTTGTATATATATATAGAATCGGGATCTCGGAAACGGCTCCAACGATTTTCATGAAATTTTTAATACATGTGTTAAAAACGGCGATAAATCGATCTAGCTAGGATACAATTTTAGAAAACTTTTTTTTATCCGTGTTTTGAGGCATCAATAAAATATGATTAGAATACGAACGTAAATTTCGCTGTCAAGTAATATGTGATGGTAGCTTAGTGGTGAAATTAGGCAGTTAAGTACGAACGAGCCTGGTTCGAATCTCCAGTCCGAATTTTTTTTCCTTTTTTTTTAAGATCATTTTTTTTTGGAAGAAAAATTTTATCGTATTTTATCACTTAGGGTACCGAGCAAATGCTCGGTCAACCAGGTACTTACTATAAACTAACTAAAATATACTCACAAATATTATAAATTTATAAAATTAATAATCGAGTTATAAGGTATGTAAGATGGCGGAATATTATATTAGAAGATTCAGAACACGGTTACATGTGAAATGTGAACTGGAATTAAATTAATATTTGTCTGGCGCGCTCGCTGCACGCCGACTCCACGAAAATGGACCTAAGTTCGTATAAATTACCTGTATATGGACCAATATAGTTTAATTAAGAGAACGCTAAAACAACAGATCAATTAATTGATATTAATCGCCTTTACGGATTTGTTCAGTAAATAATCAATAGTAATAATTAACTAGTTGACCTGTGCGATGTTAACTTGTTGTTGACGCTGTATTAACATGGATTAGTTGTTCAATTAATTAATTAAAAGTACTTAATTAAACTTTATAGCGATAATAATATTATAGTGCTTATAAAAACTTTAAAAAAGACTTAATATACGGCGATAAAATCCGAGAAAACGTTTTTCTTTTTCTATCGAATAAAACTAAAACCAATCCATGAGTGGTCATAGACAATAGTTTTTCCTAGTTTTCGTAATGAGATCCTATGTTCAAAGCTATAAAAAAACTACGAAAATACTTTGTAACCTATTTTACATTTGTCAAATATGCCGGCGAAACTTTTTATATGTATACCTTAAGCTCATGTAAGCCTTAACTTATTCAACTACTTTCTAGCTCATGCCAATAAAACAGTATCAAATATAAGTGAAATGAAGATCTCCTGTGGGAAAAGAGGAGTTCCTTTTCGGATGAATGGGAAGAGAGTAAGAGACATTTATGATACGTCCATTTAGGGACCTGACGTTGATCCATTTCTAATAGAATATTATTAGTTTATTGAGTCTCACAGGAATGACGCTACTAGAAGACCTTTGTTATAAAGAGCCATGTGATGGCAAATTCATTCAAATATGGAAGGTAACTTTAGGCTGGTAAAGTCCTTTACCCTCTTTAATGTATGAAGTGAAAATACGTTGGGGGCAGTAAAATCGTCTCTATTGACATGACAGCAAACGACATGGCCCTGTAAACGTACGAATAACATTGATGTTTAACTTTTTTCAAATCTTCAGATAAATACAGTTAGGTTAACTTTACTTTGAGGCCTTAATATCGAGGCCATAAGTCTAGAGTGCCTGAAATGGAAAATAATGCTGGGTAGGGACACCTAAAATTCGACCGAAAATCTGCCTTTGTCAACAGTAAAGGGGAACATAATATAAGTTACTATTTATGACGTTTAGGGCCTGTTTCACAATCTCCAGTAAAGTTCAAAATAGGCTATCGGCAACATATTTGACAGATACTTGACAGATACTCCATACTCTATCTGTCAAATATCTGTCAAATATGTTGCCGATAGCCTAATGGGAACTTAACTGGAGATTGTGAAACAGGCCCTAAATCTCATTGTGATCGCGTGTCACCAGTCCTTATATAAACTGATATTCGATTACGTGTACCTTCGTTTTTAATCTTATGAGCGGTTGACGTTATTGCTGACGATAAAATATACAATGATACAGTTTTTTATGACCGATAAAAACTATCGAAATATTCAAAACGTTAGGTTAAATCGTTTTCCCTAAAATATGCCGTATCTTGTTGATATTACAAGGAAAACATGACGAGGATATGTCTGATAAGATTAAATCTTTAAAGGTATATTAAGATGTAAGGATAGCTAGGAGACTTGAAAAATTGGTATTTGAAAAAAATGTTTACGTCTTGATATTATATGCCACTGGTGCACTTTAAAGCAAGAGAGGGACACTTACAGTTAAAACCGTTTTTGGCAGATAATTGCAGATGACCAAAACAGCATTTCGTAGTTAACTATCTCAACAGAGGTCCATTTTTTTATATCACTAAAAAACTTCTTGTTTCGTAAATATGCATAATTTTGTTATGAGACTCGGAAAACATATAAAAATTTGCAATATTCCTTATTTTTAAAGACTACTTTCTATGATAATAAGAATATGAATAAAACCAAGACATAAAGCATAGTCAGAGGCATCTGTTTAATGGTACTATAATATTTGATCGAGTGTCATTATCCAGGAAGGAAACTATCCACTACGCTTGTATGGAGAGCGGACTGATATCATTTCCTCTTAAGGCGGAACCTCAAAGCATCATACAACACTTGCCGGTGGCAGAAAAATGGCACTCCTGTCTCTATAGATACCACCATCTTAACTCATTCGTGAAACAAATCTATTAGAGAGATATAGTATCCCATGAGTTACTGACGCATTCAGACTGTTGAAGATTACTCTTGTAGCCGATGTTACCAGATGCCCATGGTGGAAAAAATTTTGAAATTATTCCTGTAGTTTTTTAGTTTATTCTTAACATAATATTATGCAAATTATTCCATTATTTATTATTGGAACGAAGTTCCTTATCGCGGGTTGTGAAAGGGGGCTAGACGGAAAAAATTCTTACGAAAAGTTGTCAGAACACTTTTTGCTATAGTAAGCTATTGTAAGCTGTGCGGCGTGCGCGTGTTTCTCTGTCTGTCTGTCTCTCTCTCTCTCTCTCCCTCTCTTATAGAAAGCAAGCCAGATATTTTCATTTCTATTTCGCATTTGAACAGTGTGGTGTCGCGACGATTATTTTTGTTGAGTGTATACAGGTTTTTTGTAAATAATAATTATTATTTACAAAAAACCTGTATACACTTGGATGGAACTTCGTTCCAACCGGGTGTCTCTTGACACCTCTCAAGTTTTTTATATTAGAGAGCGTGGTCGGCAGAGTAACCGCTGATAATGACTACCGTAATATTAACGTGTGCTGGTCACGGACGACCTCTGTGACGGTCACCATCAGGCTGTTATCTTCTTCCTCGCCTTTCACCTATTTGGAGTCGGCTGTGTATCTCAACTCACTCTACTTTTCCCTATCGTTGATCATATTTATATTAACCCAATCAGGTTTGTTTTCTTGTGTTAACGCGAATAATTTCACTCATTATAATGAAACAACTTTTACGGATTTTATCGCGGTTTATTTAGTTTTTTATGAGCTCGACGTTTCGTTTACTTTACAGCAACCATGGTCACGGGAGGACTATGGTTGCTGTAAAATTACAAAAAGTAAAAGTAAATAACTAATCTAATATACCTATCCCTAAAAAACAAACCATGCGAGGTAAGCTATACATTTTTTTTTTATTTATTTTTTTTATTTCAACATATTTAAATCGCCATAGAGCATTTCATTAAGTATACTCGTATCAATTAACTCGAAATTCTAGTTACAACCAGTTACAGCCAGAATGTCGCCAATATCTAATGAAGCCAGGTGATCCATCAAACCTCCCAGCGCTGAGAGGCTGCAGTCATCGGCCATTAATCACGATATACGTAAACGATCGCAGCCATTCAGCGCTTCTAACTAATGATCTTATCGGATGATTGATTTTATCGCGGCATATTAAGATTTTTACATGCCCGACGTTTCGGATACTAAATCCATGGTCACAGGAGGACCAAGTCTCCCATGAGAGAGACATGGTCCACTGCTCGAGTCAATGGAGGACCATGACTTAAGGAGCTGTAAAGTATCCGAAACGTCGGGAAGTTCAAAATTAAAAAAAAATGCTCAAATACAAGCAAGTAATAAACAGTCTGCAATATACATACACACCGACATTTGCTCTCTCGCTCTTGTGTTTGTGTCTATTACCTGTCGTTTCTTCCGTTGCATCCGGGTTGAAATCACACCGATTCTACAGAAGTTTCACTTAAAAAAATCAAAAACATTAAATAACGATATTTTAAAACAATATGAATAAAGACTAAATATATTATTATTTCAGTAACGTTTCAGTTTAAATTGCCCATAAGTGTAAATGCCTCCATTCTCGGGTTCACTGGCCGGAAAATATGTTGAAGTGTAAAAGGCTTTCGCGTGCCGCGCCGCTCGTTACCCCCTCCCGCTCCCCCCTAACACAAGACGTATACGTGTAGTTTTATTATTTGCTAGCTGTTGCATGCAGTTTCGCCTGCGTCAAGATTTAAAACGGATCCCTAACTTTTTGAAAATTTCATATAGCCTATATTCACCGGGGATAGTGTAGCTTCCCAACAGTGAAAGAATTTTTTAAATCGGTCAAGAAGGTAGTTTCGGAGTTTAATTAATCGAAACAAACAAACAAACAAAATCCTCTTTATAATATAGTATATTAGATAACGTATCATGCACTAAACTGTTTTGTTATTTCGAAAAGGTTCAAACTGATAGCCATCACCGCAGGTCACTTGATATTTCCAGTTTGTTTGCTCTATGATTGTTCTGTTTGATTTGTTTTGAAGTTACCAACGCTTTTGAATTGTTAAAATGACTGACAGTGTGGTGCATTTAAACTATCGTATTTGTGGTGGAATATAAACGGCATATGAATTTATGAGCGTCGATGGTTCAGTCCACCCAGACTCGGCCTATGTGAGAGGTTCCGGGTTTGATCCTGAAATCCTGAAAAATATTACGCAGTTTACCGTCACTACATTTGATTCCATTCCTGCCAAAAACAAGGCCCGCCATTAGATTCTCAAAAAATAAGAACACAAATATATTGAGACAAATATATTCATTTTAACATAAGTACGTGGAAACCAAATATATTTAGCCAATCATAAAATCACTGACATTAGGAGATATCGGTGAACATACATAACATATTATTATATACAATCAATATACAACTTCTAAGTATTTTCAATGTTAAATTTAATAATGTCGTTTAGTCTAAAGTTAAGATTTATGGACACGTCCCCAATCGACCTTCCCAAGCGCGCCAATATCAAATTCAAACGTTTAAAAACATTCTACAACGTTCTACATGCTCTAGAATAATCTAGAAACACATCTAACAAATTATTAATATATTATAGGGTTCCAAATTACTGTGGAACATGTTTGTAGGTCTATCAATACCTTAGCCCAGATAATGATTTCTGGGATGTAACCATTGGAATATAAAGATATTTTTAGAGATGGAAGGATGCTGTGCCGCGCTTCCGGCTGCATGGATACCACCGTCCTGCTTGTTTCTTTACTTTACGACAGCTTTGCTGTGTTTCGGAGAGAAGGGCAAGTCAGTGTTATTACTGATATTTTTTACAAATATAATACGTCTTAAGATACGTCTTAAGATACGTCTTAAGATGCGTCTTAAGATAGGCACCGTGTTCACGAATTGCCTGGGTTTACTTGTGTATGTTCATGGGTGACGCGGATCACTTACCATGATATGTCTTTTTTTTTAACGCCGGTAAATGCGCTTAGGCATCCCGCTGGGGAGTGGGTCTCCCCAGGCGGGTATGTGGGACTCGCTGCGCCCGAAAGATGGTAAGTAGACGCAGCTCTACCCACTAAAACCCGGCGAGTGCCACCAATACCTTTGGTGAGATGCCCCGATCTGCTAGCAACAGGGCACCTCGACGGCTAGTCAGTCCCTTATGGGACAGACGCCACCTCCACAGAGGGGTTGCCCCGCATCACAGAACAACCCCTCCCAACGTCGGGACAGTACAATGAGGCGAGGTTTCCGTCCTCACCCCTTGCCCCCTCTTTTACCACCTCTTCTTATAAGAGGGGTTCAATTCGCCTTGTCCAAGGTGTTGGGGTCACCCTGGGCTACTGAGCCCCACCGCCACAAGGCTTGAAGCATGGTGAGGACCATATTTCTCATCTGCCCGTTAGTAACTAACATAATAAAAAAAAAGGTGTGTGTATGATTTACACACGATAGAAGTGAAACACATGTTAAATGCCCAAATACAAGCAAGTATTAAACAGTCTTCAATACACACCGACATTTGCTCTCTCGCTCTTTTGTGTTTGTGTCTCTTACCTGTCGTTTTTTCCGTTGCATCCGATTTGAAATCACAACGATTCTAAAGAAGTTTCACTTCAATATTATAATAATTTGAAAACGTACAATAACATTAGAACAAACGAAAACTAGCGAACCAGACATAACATAATATGAAGTCATAGTAATCGCGTGATGTGGTCCGCCCAGACTGAAAGGGTTGCTCGGTACGGCTTCGCTAATAAAACTAACGAACTGCTAAAGTCATTATACATGCCTTCAATTGCCTTCCTAATGATACAAAAAAAAAATAAGTAAAACTCTAGTCTCCATAACATTAACATTTGATAGAATTTTATATAAATAAAAACAATTCTTTCACGGCCTATTTATTTTTCAGAAAAAAAAACGTTTATGCCGCTGTTTGAAAACCTGTGTCACACAGGTTTGTCTGTAAATAATAACACCAATTAAACTTAAAAAAATGTCCTTTGTAATTACATTATTTGTGGGTAACCTTGCCATGTACATTTCCTTTGCCATTAAAATCTTACACTAGTTTTTATACATAATTCATTAAGAAGTTACCATTCTCGTTATAAACTTTATTCCACCCTCACGACATAGGCCTCTTTCAAAAAACGCCAAGGCGCCCGATCTTCCGCACCTCCCACCCTACTTATACCGCCCACAAAATATTAGAATCTCATACGTTTACACACTAAAAATTAAAACTAAAAATTAACTATAAAAAAATCTATTTTTGTTGTTATTAAAGATAGTATGGCGCCTAAACTTATGTCAGTCAATAACTATATACACTTATGTTGTAAACGTTTTCTTAGTCATGTAAGACAAAGATTACAAGTACATACAGCCTCGGAAAAACATAACTTAGCTACTTACAGCTTTAGCTACATTATTTCTTTCAACTGATATCTAACGCGCGGTTTGCCAACCGCCATCCATTCAGAATGATTTAGCACTGGAGAAATATAGCTATCAACATAAAAATACATAAAGAAAATACAATATAGTAAATTATTATCTTATTATATCTTTTAGATTTTCGCTCCGCCAATTTTACATAGTACTGATGAGATCGAAGTATGAATACATATAGTTCCGGAATAAGTACAAAAAGACACTTCTTTTGAATTAAAATCTTATCAGAGAAATATATCCCTGTTCCTCAGAATATAATATGACGAAAAATAACATACTCAAATTTCATTCACGCAGTTAACTCAAATTTTATTCACGCAGTTAACATACTTTTCTTACAATAGCAAAAGGTACACTGTCAAAAATTCGAATTCGAACTTAGAAGACTATAGGTTCATTTTCTTTCCTCACACGAACTTACGACGGGCCTAGGTTGACATAGTGCGATTGGATCATGTTTATTAATTGATGGATCCATCGAGAGGATTAATCAAAAATTAACAAACAAATGTTTGGCCGAACATTCTGGAAGCTCTACCCGGTAACACTTATTAAACAAACAGTGCACGACATACAAACATTAATAATTGTGCCCGCAGGCAATTGTTTCGTTACAAACTATTCTAGTCAAGTTATTATAGCATTTATATCTTTTGGGGTTCCGTGAAGAAATATAGGGTTCCGTGTCTAAATAATGTTTATATTCATTTACTAGGAGCGACCCGCGGTTTTACCCGTGTACTTCCCATTCCCGTTGGAGTTCAGCGATAAATTATAGCCTATGTGTTATTCTGATGTATAAGCTATATTATTGTAAAGTTTCATTAAAATCCATTCCATAGTTTTTAAGTGAAAGAGTAACAAACATCCATATTAACAAATTTTGACGTTTATAATATTAGTAGGATAGTAGGATGTGAAAGTATTTTTATATCCGTCTATTAAAGTTAACACAAAAATCTGAACCGATTTAAAACAAATGTTACAGGTAGTAAAATCTGTGTCCAGTAATCAATAAAATCAACAAGAACACCACGTCAACCAAGTCTCTGGTCGTAAACTTGTAAAAACATATGTTTAGTATTAAAGGTTTAAAGAAACTCAGGATTCGAACCCGAATCGTACGCGTACCCAATATCTCGACACTGATTGGATACTACCCATTCGTGAGTACGATTCGAGCTTGGCCGATATATGTATGATAATAAAGTTTTTAATGTTCACCAACTATAATAGTTTTAAACACACCTTTGAAGCCAAACATATCACGCTATAAAATTATTTAAATCATCATAAAAATCCCGCTCAAGGACAAAACCAGGCCTGCGATTTGAATGGTATTTTGTTAGATGGACACAATCGGCCTAAGCGTTCGGCTTGTGACGCATCATTGTCTAGTAAAATTATCGTCCGTAAACCGACTTATAGACAACCATTTCTTTTTATGACAGACGATGGTTTTTGGTTGGCGGTTAGCGACGCCTATAGACGGGTTCTCTAGGGCTACTACTCTCTCATGTATGGCTAGATGAAGTTACTCATTCATCCCTCTGTATTTGAAGCTGGCAGAGCCTGGGCGGCTGTGGTATTCCTCAGTGAGACAGTAATGTTTTAAGACATAATTATAGAGCTCCGCGAAATGTAACTAAAAATAAAGATAACCTTTTATACAGACTCATAACCGTGTTATTTTGAAATCTTTCATTTCACCGTCTTTAATAATAGAAACTTGAAAGTTTGTTAGGATTATATATGGATGTATATTTGTTAATCTTTCACGCAAAAGTTACAGAATGGATTTTCATTAAACTTTACAATAATATAGCCTACACATGAGAATAACATACATACTTTATCCCCGGCATACCCACGGAAATGGAAGTACGCGTGTGAAGCCGGGTGGCGCTTCTAGTAAACAATACATGTATGATGTTAATATGTTCTGTTTCACAAAACGATAATATGTAACCTTTATAGATTCACTCCGTAGTCAGCCTGTCTGTCGAACGAAAAGCTAGGTCTCACAGCCTTAACAAAAAATCTGAAAACCGCTGTCCTCGTTCCTCCTACTCCTGTCGTGTTCCTTGGTCGTGACCTCCTTCTAAAATCTCTTATTGCTTAACCCTCAGCGAGAAGCAGTAGTCAGTTTTTTTCATCTAAAGAAACCAACTCTATGCCAAAACTCACAAAATGCGCAATAAGCTGAAAAGTGACCCGATATATCTTTGTACAGATTTAATGCCATTTTGCTGCCAATTGGCAGTAATATTAATATTATTATCTTTTATTGAGTACTAATAAAACCTACACCACACTCAAATGTTTACGTTAAAGTCCAAACATTTCGAATAAAACTATTTCAGTAAGAAGGGCAGTTACTGATACCAAAATTTAACATTTACTTTTTTTTTAATTAAGATGTCTTGTAGATTTCCAGATGCTCGTTATCTTTTGAGATACATAATCTTTTTTTAGATTTTTTTATATTGTCGACCTATTGTAGCTAGTAAACGAACTACTTTGTTCTATTAAGCCTCTATTCTGCTTACATGATAATGAATTCCCACTACATTAATATTTTATTATGATGTTATATATTACTGACATAAAACCAACGTTTATCTCACATGCCGTGCCAAATAATGTTATTGTATTTAATATATTATAATATAGTAACCAGCTGCTAATCGCGATATTGCGTGGATTGCTATTTACAAACACAAATTATGTTAAGAAGGTAAATAAAATATATTGCGTAATAAAATAAACATTAAATATGAGATAATAAACTATGCGACACTGCGCATGTACTTGTGATAGAATAACAAACATACAAACTTTAATTTATTAATATTAGGGAATCAAAGTTGCAGACAAAAATAGTTTAAAATAACCAACCGAAATCGTACCCAGATTGATTTCTACCCTAAGATTCTCTTGCCTTCATCTGAATGAAGAGATTTCAATTATAATCTCAAATTAAATTAAATCAAAATATCTTTATTTCATAGATAATTTATATTAGCTTTATGTTTTTACTTTTAATAATAATAATAATAAACTTTATTGCACACAGTCATACATAATTTATACACTAAATAATATATTTTAAAGTAAATAAGCACAATTGGCGGCCTTATCGCTTTGGAGCGATTTCTTCCAGGCAAAGCAAAAGAAGGAAATGTACTTTAGGTTTTCATCATGTGTGCTCTAACCAAATACCATATAAACCAACACAAACAATAAATTAAAATATATGCCAATAGACACAACCAGAGTATTAACAAACAAAGAGTAACAAAGAATAAACAGAGATAATAAAAAGCAATCAATAATAACTAAATTAATACAAACAAACATCTGCAGAAGACGAATCACATAGTACATTAGTTAAGGTTCAAATAATATTTTTTAACTAGTGATTTAAAACTGTTTAGGCTTTTAGCCTCTCTTATATTAACAGGTAATGAGTTCCATAGTCTCACACTCAAAGCAATAAAGGAGTTGCTGTAATATTTACTTTTCTGTGTAGGAATTTTACTTTTCTGTGTACACTTGAAATACGTAAAAAAAGTAGGTAAAAAATCGTCCTATAAGCAAAGGTCTGTATTGCTCTTATTTATTTAAAGTTAGAATAAAATATGTTCAATCAGACGTCAAATCGTTGCTTGATTTATGATTGCTGACATATGACCTGTTATTCAGTTGAAGTCTTGAAGACACCAACCTTGATTCATTGATGCCCATCCTGTACGAGATATTGAATGTCATGGCAGTGCTCCAGTCTCTCCTGAACATCTTCCAAAAACTTGCTATTTTAGGAGAGAAATAAATAGAGACTGCGACACAAGTGCATCTCTCTAATAAATATATCGAAATAACTCATCAAAATGTTGACTCGCCGGGGGAGTACTGAGTACAAACTCTTAGATGTGACCTTGAATAAATTTAGCATCTATAGACAAACAGCATCGTCACAAACTTACATTAATAATACCCAATTTCACCCACGTTAGGTCACCCAAACATGGAATTATGTACTGTATAGATTTATATTGGAATTATATTTTTCTCACAAGGAGGCAAACGAGCAGTCGAAGCTTTATGGTGGCTACCAACGCCGATACACATCCGCACAACCAGAGAGAGATGCAGATGCATTGTCCTCCTTTTCCTTAATGGGGAATCGGCCGAGAAACTCATAAACGGTATTAAGTTAGCGAGAGTTACAGCCCGTCGTGGCGGCCCAATTCGATAGCATTGAACCAAATGGACAGCAACGTTTCAACAACTATATTTTTATAAATTATGAACTTGTACGATATAACAGCGAGCGACGATCGTCCAGTGGTGGGTAGACTCAGCCTCTTACGCGAGAGGTTCCGGGTTCGATCCTGACCCGTCCGTGTGTGCCATGAAATGGGTTTTTCTAAATTTCTAAGTGCACCCCAAACACAAGACCATCGCTCGCTCAACAGTGAAGGAAAACATCGTGAGGAAACCTGCATGCCTGATGAGATTGAAAGTCTTTGAAGGTATGTGAGGTTCACTAACCCGCGTTGGGCCAGCGCATCGGTGAACTATGGCCCATTACCCTCCTCGCCTGATTTCGAGGAGGAGACCCGTGCCCAGCAGTGGGACAAATAAGGGTTGATACATAACATTACGATATAACAGTTTATTAAAAATGGAAATATGCACGTGAAGAGATCTTGCTGTGAAATAAACGTAGGGAATGTTGAAATCGTGATAGACCGCGATAAAATCCCTAAATAGATTGTTTCAAATTCGCATAAACATTAGAACACAAAACGGAATCATGATTTGAAGTAACCGCGTTAAAAGCAACAAAAGAATTTCCTATGCATTTTAATTTTAGAAGTTCATTTAATTGCATCTATTTTCTTTATTTTTGGTGTTGACTAATTAAACGATAATACTCTGCTTATACCGCCCATCGCTCCAAGACCTACTGAGAACCGGCGAAACAAACTCAGACTATAAGGAAAAATCGGGCTCCAAAAGGCATATAAAAACATGAATTAGTCCCTAGGTTCAAAAATACAATCCACAATATTTCTTTGTTGTGAGATGCTTTTGAATATTTAAATTGTGAATACATAAAATATTATAAAATACACACTAACATACATTACATAAGTTAGTCATTTCGCTTCATCTATTGTTAAAATTCAAAGTCACAGTCTTTATTTATGCTTGGACATAAAGAAAAAACATTTTCATGTGAGAATTTCACAAACTGCGCTAATGCAGATAAGATACGTAAAGACGCAACTATCATAATCATCATAAACGCCTTTTATGTCCAGGTGTCTCCTCGAAATAAGGCGAGGTGGGTGTAGAGCCGTAGTTTACAGAGATGAATGAGATTTTGAGAAATGAGAATTTGTTTTTTTTTCAACGAATTACAAAACTTTGATTATAAATAAATCGGAAGACTCGAAGGACCAGGATTAGGATGCTATGACTAGCTATGCCCTAAGGCCTAAGCTATAAAAGGTGGCTGTTATTTTTATCTTGAGGTTAATAATACATATTGTTTCAGCCACCTTGAAATTGACAAAAAAATCACGTCAATCAAATTATAAAGCTAACTGCAGGGGCTTATTGTTACCTGTATAATAATACCTCCCGAACACCAAAACGAA
Source organism: Lycaena phlaeas (assembly GCA_905333005.2). Classification (NCBI taxonomy): domain Eukaryota; kingdom Metazoa; phylum Arthropoda; class Insecta; order Lepidoptera; family Lycaenidae; genus Lycaena; species Lycaena phlaeas. The sequence continues at coordinate 14,150,787 of HG995180.1, read as the reverse complement.
TTAAAACATTGTCTGTTAATTGAATAGCTTACAAACAGTTAAAATATTACCGCCTTGAAAGCAGCTAGCTTTATTATATTAAACTAGCGGGCCCGACGCGTGTTGTTCTGCACAAAACATTTTGTAGAGACTCAAATTGTGAATCTAGACTATTCTAGAACACACGCAAAAAGATCAGTCACATACACGCAAACAATAACACTTATATGTAAAGATAAGGAGTACTTTTTCCGACCCGCATCGCGACCTAGTTTTTGACTTTCTCGTCGCGAATGTAAACCATGAAAAGGTTTCGCTCCGACATCGAGCCATTCAAGATCTAGATTCTAGACATTTGCTAAGGACCTGTCAACTCAGAGACATGACCTACGTAGATTCAGCCTTTTCTAGACAATAAGTCATATCCTTATGGAATTTTTAAGACATTTTATTAGCACTTTAACTAAATCTAATTACTGTAATGAAACAATGAAACAGCTTTTTTAGATTTTGTCGTGCTTTATTTTTAATTCTACCAGCACAGAAATAAAGACAGATGGAGCATGCCGTACACCCGAGTGACGATTCAAATCGAATACAAATTCAAATGCGCTCTTAAGTGCCCAACATAGCGTCGTTATCTAAACGTCTATTAGATTGTGTTCGCTTTTGAATTTGTATTCGCTTTGGTGGCGTCACTCGCGTGTTTGGCATGATCCATCTGTCTTCTACCAGCTTGAAATTTTCGGAAACAGCGACAGTAGTCACGAACTTATTGAATCTAATTAACAAATGGATGTAGATATAGGACAGCAGCAGCAGCAGACATGCATTATTTCCAGGACTATGCCTATCTCTAAAGTTTTTCGAAGGCTACAGAGTACAGACGGATATCATAATAAGACCCGTGCCCAACAATTAGAACGATAGAGTTGATACTACGGAGTGCATAAAATAATACCGTATGGTATTAGTGCATTTCCGTTTACACACATTACAAGTACACTGTAATATAATACTTGTTATCTCATCCTAACCAATGCCAAATACATTAGCCACTTGTGTTATAAATAACAATTATAACATTCACTAACTCACACACACTTTTTATACAGTAGGACAAACGAACAGTCGAAGCCTTTTGGCGACTACCGATGCACATAAACATTTAAACACCCTCTTTTGCCTTCTTTTTATTAATGGCTCCGGAGGACCACCACAAAGGTATATTCATCAAACAAATTAAATACACTTGGCGAGATTCGAACCCGCCACCTCAAATCTAAGTGTCCAGTAGCTTGCTATCAATGTCCATAATTACGATAATGACGTTCCCAGTTTCCATACACCACTGTGAGAGTATCTGGAAATCAAAAGGCTCTTTACCAGCCCTTACAACTGACACAATATGTTTGCGACGTTCTCGTTAATTCCATAACCCATTCACAACGAGGAGTACATCCTAGGCTTAATTCAAAATGTAAATTAATTAAAAAATCCGGTCAGGTTCGAGCCGGACTGCCTGTCAACGGTTCGTACGAAATAATAAAAAAATATATATTAAAAAGTTAATAAACTTAATAAATTAAGTTTACTTTTTTTTATTAATTTAGTATTAATTAAGTAAACTTAATTAATACTTTGGCGGCGTCTCATTTGCCAGAGACGGCGGTTTTAGCTGGTGCAGCGGCCGCCAGACAAGAGTACCTAAAACGCCGCAAATATGCATGCATTGGAAATGGGTACATATTTTTGGCGTTTGGAGTCAAGACTCTTGGACCATGGGGCCCGGAGGCTTTCCGACTTTATCGAGACCTATCAACTCGTTTGATAGAGGTCTCACGTGACCAAAAGGCTGGCCTGTATTTGGGGCAATGCATCAGCGTTGCAATCCAACGTGGCAATGCGGCCTGCGTTTTGGGAACGTTCCCAGCCGACAGCGATCAGGGACCCATATTTTATTTGTAATACTTTTGTACATAGTTAATTTCAGTTTTTATTTATTATAATTTTAGATATTATTTCGTTACTTGACGATTGGTTTTCCTATAGTAAAAATATTAATAAATATATTATGTTTAATGATACACATATAAATCGATGCAGTAAAAGATAAGTTGAAAGTACAAGTTTGAAATTGATAACGCCCAAAGTCCAAACGTTAGTTTACGTGGGTAAGGTAAGTTTTTGCATAATCTCAAAAGTTTTCGCCAATACTTTCCGTGTTAAAACTATTTGAAATACAATGTTTACCGCATTGTTGTCTAATTTCACGCGAATTTCACTCAGGCCCGCGACTATGGTTCTTGTAAAGTATCCTAAGCCTCGATCGTAAAAATCATCAAAATCCGCGACGAAATCCGTAAAATTGATTTCATTAAAATGATGTTTACCATTTCATGTTTGTTTCTCAGAGCTTGTTATTTCAGCATTGTTTACGAATGGCTTGTTCACGTGACGAAATCGTTGAGCTCCACGAAAAAATAAAAATTATAGTTGTAATAACGTTTTAAATATTTTTAGTGGTTTAAGTAACCGTGCTAATTTAAAAACTTACACTGGTACAAGTAAGCTAGAATTACTCTTGATACAAGGGATTTGGCTATATAGCGGCACAATTATTTAGTGTTTGTTTTTTTTATACCATTATGACTGACGCAATTATTGTCCAGTAGATACGGACTCGTTAGGGTCCGGGTTGGATCCTGACCTCCTGCAGTGCCTTAAAATAGTTTTTCTAAAATTTCTAAGTGCACCCCAAACACGAGACCATCGCTCGCTCATCGATAAAGGAAAACATCGTGAGGAAACCTGCATGCCTGATTGAAGGGTGTGAATTTCACCAACCTGCATTCAGCGTCTCGGCGAACTACGACCCGACACCCTCTATCCTCTCCTCCTCGTCTGTTTTCGAGGAGGAGACCCGAGCCCAGCAGTGCGACATATTATATGGTTTGCAATGGGTATAAACGAACACTCGAAGCATTACGGTGACTACCGACGCCCGTAAACATTGTAACCAGAAAGGTTATGAAGATGCATTTCCCTCCTTTTCCCTATACTACCGGAAACTCGCAAAACGCACGAGAGGCTGTCACTTTACGCCGATATTATGTAAAACCGGTTTCTCTGGGATGATTCTCGTTCACACGAGCGTGAGGTACGTGATGTGAGGTCGCGCCGGCCCCGTTCGGCTGCAATGCAGTAGTGGTACTACTTCCTACAAACATAACACGATTACAATTTTATCCAACCTCCCCCTAGACAAGTGGTACAAACGCTAAATGAATAGAATAGAATATATATTGTATGGGAACGACACTAGCTGTCAAATTACATGTCGTAAGCTAATGTCATTTCCATACAATAACGCCCAATTTCTGAAACGTTGGTCAAAGTGTATGTCAACTAACATGGCTGTTAATGGCGGTTAACATACGATTCTAGAGTCAAATTTGACAGCTTTTTACTGTAGTTGTTATGTCAACTGACAGGCTGATTTAATTAAGTAATTTAATCATGCTTCTAGCAACTTATTCGACACTTAAAATACCGGTTTGACAGTTGATTAGCTAATTTTTGCGTTGATCAGCCTTTCAGAAACCGGGCGTAAGTATTCTATTCTATTCTATTCGTTAATGCCCCTTGTCTAGGGGGCTGTTCTGAGAAAAGGGTCTCAACAGATGTATTGATAAAATACCGACGTTATATTTCGTTTTTCCATCCTTAGTACGGAACCCTGGAAAGTGTAATTACTCTCGTCTGCGCTCCAACGTATAGTGATCATCGACTTTAGTCCGTGAGACTGTACTTTAATGTATTCTCCAACTCTCCTTAATTATGTGGCTCTGGAGTCGCCTCCGTCTCTGGGCGATAAAAAATATTTATTTTTATGGAAATCATAATAAAGTCGATTTTCGAACTTTCCGCCACTCACTAGTTAAATGTCAACGCCGCGTAAGTGGATTCCAGGCGGCCAAGCCACTCATCCAGATGCCAGGCATGCAGGTGCAACATAGGTTTTTTTTTATTATAGTGAAACTTTTATTACATCGTCTCAAACTTTATTGTCTGTGTGTTGCATGTCGCGTGACGGTCGGAGGCCAATATGGCGGCGCCTATGGACGCATCAGCTGACCGTATAGTGTCTAGAGTAGACTATTACTCTTTGATTTAGTGCTCCACGATATTTTGTTTGTTTTTGAGTTAAATCTATAGTATAATTTGAAAAAAAGTTTCCCTTAGACCATGGTTTCCTAAAACCACACTTTTTTTTTTATTGCTGCAATAAAAAAAAATAATGTGCAGAATTTGAGTGTAGTATTATTGATCTTTTATTCATTTATTGTTAGATACTACTATTTATTACACTGCTTGTTCTACCCTCTCCGAAATACAGTAAAGCTGTTTTACGGGAGAAACAAGCATAATATTATACATATATGCGGTAGATTAGTATGCCTCCTAAAAGAAAAGTAAAATTTCCTTATAAATAGAGTAATAAATATTTTATTTTTATTTATTAATAAAGTGAATAAATCAATGAATTAATAATAATTTAAGAAGCGGTATTGATATTCTGTCAGCTGCTTGTTCTCAAGATAATTTCGTATTTAGTAAGGTCAAAGCTAAAGGCATAATAACAGACTATTACACAATTAACAACTAAACTGATTTCACTTATCAAAAATTATTTATTTCAAGTGCATAGGTACTTAAATCAAAAGAAGTATGTCATATAAAAAAGTCAAGAGAAAGAAATATTTGCCCTAATAATAGGGAATATCGGGGTATTTGGAAAGAGTTAAAGGAGTTTTAGTTCCTTCGTGTGTTTTTCTCCTCTCTCTCTCTCTCTCTCTCTCTCTCTCTCTCTCGATGGAATCTTCTCAACGGACTGGTCCTGCACCGGAGGTAGATTTGTTGTTTAACACAAACAGCACTGTGTTGGTAATCAATTAAAAAAACCGTCTAACTACGAGTCGGACTCGCGCATAAAAGGTTTCGTACCATTACCCATTCAAAACAGCAAAAAATGACGTTGGTTGTGTGAAGACCCGTCATATTTATTATTTTTTTATTTTTAAGTGAATGTATAACTAAATATTCTGTCAATATTTCAAACCCGTTACTTTTGTTAATATCGAGCGAAAAAACGGAAAAAAATATACCGTTTGTTGTAACATACCACAATCTCTGTCTCTTTAAATATTCGTTTTATTCTGTTTTTAATTTAGTATTTACGGACGGACAGCGGAGGCTTAGTATTCCCTTTTTTACCCTTTGGTGTGCGGAGCCCTAGAAACGTTTTTTAAGCGTTTGACACGACCTTTATTTTTCAGCATGTGTGAAGGAGGACTGTATAGACTGGGAGGGAAAGTCGGTGCCTCACGGGCTGCTGTACGTTCCCGGCCCCGGGGTCTGCTCCATCTGCGTCTGCTACCATACCCAACCCATGTGGTGCAAGGCCATCTACTGTGACCCGCCATACGTGAGTACATGGATTTTGGAACTTGAGGGTTTCGTGGATATTGAGGGTCTAAGAGATTGAGGGTTTCATTGATATTGGGGGTTTTAGAGATTGAGGGTTTCATGGATATTGGAGGTTTTAGAAATTGAGAGTTTCATAAATATTGGGGGTTTTAGAGACTAAGTGTTTCATGTATATTGGGGCCTTAAGAGATTTGGAGTAAGTTTGCGATTCCGTATAGTTCCAGAATTTATCGCTATCTGTTAAGATTTTTACTCTCTATGGTTTTAGGATATAGGTGGTCATAGATCGTCGGGAATAAGACAAGTTTTATATAGCCTTATAGTATCGAATAGACGGTGCAACATTTTACAATATATCTATCATAAATATCAGAAATGAGCTTCCTTTGTGAATGTACCAGATGGGACTAGATTTACAACCTAGATCCCGATCTTGAAACCTATAAACCTATGTAGATAGTTCAACTCAACTTTTCGTTTGGCTCTATGCGCTTGGCTATTCGCTTATTTATGAGTGACAGTGAACGATGACGCGAGGGCCGTGTTACCGCCTTACAAATTAAAGCTGTGTAACGACAAGCACACATAGTTGCGCTAGCAAATTTGAGTCGATATATCTGTCTATCTATCTATCATCATCAGTCATTATTCGTCCAATACTCAAATATCAAGAAAATATATTTAGCAAAGTAGTGGTGCACGAGGAGCCCACGAAGGTTTCCGAGTTGGTACGAACAATGTTTGTCAGATGGCGCCACTGTCATTACAATGAATTTCAATATTTGTGTAAAGCTTAGAGTAACGCGGTCCTCCTTCCGAGTTCCTGTGTCGGAAGGGAGGCTGTATTGCTCTAAGGTGTAATGTCTTTCCTTCAAATTTATTTTAGTTGATATCGTAGCAACGAGTGCAGGGTGCACCTAGTTTATAATAAAATTTATCATATTACAGTTCTGCGTCAACTTCCGGGTGGGGGAGAGATGCTGCGAGTTCGAATGCCTGGATCCTCCCGGCGAAAACACCAGATACCAGGAGCGGCAGCGTCTCCGAGCTCTCATCCTATCTGGAAACTCCTCAGCGGCAGACATCACGCCATCCATGAAACTCAAAGCTGGCATCTCCCTGCTAGCCATTGCCATGGCGAGATATGTATGAACCAATAATGGCTAGACAAGTGGATCTTTATTTGAAGTTCAAACTCAGGAGCTCTACAATTTAAGGGTCGATTGCTCTATTATTTGTACAAGCTAGACTAGGCTACAGGTATAGTGAACACGGCTATTTCATAATATAACAAAACCACTCTATCATAAACTAAATCTTTTAAACTTACATATTTCTCTAAAATTATAAGCCTACACTTTTAGCGATTCTACTAGAGAAAGAGATAGTTTTTTTTAATTCTCAAAAATAAATAAGTAAAAACAAAAATACGTAAATTTTAAACTGCGTATTCTGTTAAAGATCGATGAATACGTTTTACTTCATAAATACTAGGGAAGGGATCACTTACAGATATCGATAGCTGAGCCGGACGATTGATTTATACCCTTGAGACACTTGTATCTTGATTAAATCCTCGGAAAATCGTTAAATATATTATGATCACGTTTCTTTTTAGTTAAAAAGTATATCTAAATAAGATTTTGTTTGAATTCAGTTTCATATCCGACATGTTACAACCTTAGAAGGTCTAAAAAAATGATATAAAGTTTTTTTTTAATAATAACTTTAGTATTCATTTATTCAAGCATATTCAAGTGTTCCATTTTCAAACCTTTAAAATAACAAGAGTAAAAAAATCACAAATTTATGGTACAGACTAGATATTAATAAACTGAAATCTTATTCACGCTCTGTAAATACTTTTCAAAATAAATGCCAAATATTACCTCTTTCTACGTCCTTAGATCCTCTAACCTCAATTTTCACTGTCATAGAACTTGAACTAGAATCTAAATAATTATTATTAATGTACAATAGGTATACCTAATTTACTTCTAATTTATATTTCTTATAGAAGCTGCAAAATCTAATAGGCAAACAAAAGGTGCCCGACGCGACGTTTGCTTTTAAATGAAGCCAAAGAATATATAGTTTTATATTTATAAAAAAATAGTACATATTTTATCGTTTGTATTTCAAATCTCTTATTTTAATAGGCAGGTAGTAGGTACTTTTCTTTTTAAAGAACTCGAAGGCCGGCTTAGAAACCTTTTTATATTCTTAATTTATTTTTGTAAGTTGTCATTAGCTCATCAAATTAACTTGCCGCGAAACGGATTAATTTTATACGTCCCGTTACATATACCGTTCAGATTGTGATAAATATAAAATACCTAGAATATTCTAGATAAATAAGGATTATCAATCTATTGTCTACATATTATAGTCTAAGATTGTTTTTGTTATGCTATAGGCACAGGCTATAGGTATCGCGCATCTTATGACACAAGCTTCTCTTAATCTCCGAAAATGTAAATTTTCAATAATAATAAGTAATTATGTGTAAATTGACGACAGAAATATAAAATTGTATTGTGAGAACGAGATATTATGTAAGATAAAACTGAATTAAGACTTTATAGCGCAAATATTCACAAAATTACCTACACTTATTAAGACAAAATCATTGTCTACATTAAAGTTTCAAAAAAACTACATTTGCGCAATATTTGCTTAAATTCTGCTCCTCCATTGAGTTAAGTAAATAGAAATGACAGAATAAACACAGCACAGTTTAATAGTGAACTATACTTTCCGCTAAGATAATATTATTGCCCGATATGACCTAAGTCTAGCGTTTGTCTAGATAACTTATCACAGGTCGCGAGTTTAAATCCATCAACGGCAGGCATTCATAAAGATGTCCATCTAAACTCTATATACTTTATACAAACACATGCCTGGCCTGGTCTTTCGTATCTGCGACTGGTCAAAATGTATTTTGACTATAACGGTGTCAATCTATTTACATAACTCTTTGCGTCTTACATGCAAATTCTAAATATTCAGTAGAAATTTGGGATATTAAAATAAATTGAATTCAGAAGAACTGGCAAAGGAGAAACTCTTTGTTAGGCTCTTTCAATAAAAATATTTCGTATCAACCCAGCTGGGAGTAGCCCTTTATATCTTATGCAACCAAACTCAGCCTATCTTCCGAATCCCACACGCAGTGATAAATATTATCGCAAATGTTCAATTAGCCTTTTTTGTGGTCCAAACTCTAGGCCATTCTTGCCAAAATGATAGGTCGTATTCTATGGCCTAAAACGATTGAGTATGGCTGGTTAAGACTTATCTTCCAGGGTAGGGCCATTTTATTTCAGGTTAAGTAATTCGGCTCACGTGAAACCCAAAACAGAGCACAGATAATAATTAGATGTAGCTAAAATAAAATTTTGGACCAATTTTATGTAACCAGACGTAATGTTTATTTGGATTTTATTTCGTGTTGAATGTGTATTTAGGTATAATTAGCGATCTAGATTAGAAATAGCTTGCGATCGGGGAAATTCCATGAAACCATGGTTGCATGTCAGCGTTCATGTTATGTGGACTAGGGTGGTATGGACTAGGTGAATAGAAATTCCATGTAAGTTTCTAGGTTTTCAGAGTTACCATAGACGCACTATGCGAGACATACTGTGAAGCAGTCCGATTAGGTAGTAAAAAGACAGATTATTATAATCAAAATTATTTACAGTAATAAGACCTATTCACCTTCCTTCCTTCGATAAAAATGATTCGATAGTATTATATGCTAGTTGGTATTTAGAAGTCCAAAACTCCTTTTTTACTGTTTGATATTTGATAATGCGTATTTGCGAAGGTCTTCTGTCTAAATATGGTCGCCTATAGGGGACTTCCAACCTATAAAGACATTCTATAAACAAAGATAGATATGTAGTTATCTATTACCCAGTGGAATACAGAACCATTTATAACAAACAAAATCGTCACCTCCATAGGTAGAAGAATAGAATTATAGAGTTGGGACTATTGGTAACTCTTAAACCATTATTCCCCTGCACTCCAAAACATTTTTCAATGAAACTATCACTTTCTACTGATTCTTAGGACATAGATCGCTTTAAATCCTTCACGTAGTTAGGCAAAAAATATAGCTTTAAACACTCATATCGTCTTCTGATAGGACTTTCAGAGTAAACAAGCATTATTTTTCCCCTGAATCTAGTTGAAAAGGGTTTAGGGAGATAAATAGAAAAAGACAGCAAAGACGGTTGCATACGAAGCGATTAGATAGTGAATTATTGTAACGATTTCTATCGTTGTCTCTAAGTATTATTATAATAGTAATTTCCGTCTATTTCTAAAGGTACCTAAATTAATTATAACCGCCTACATTTAAAACATGTAACTCGTATTAATTTAGGGACTGTTAAGAGGTCAACAGTCTAATTATAAGCGACTTTTGGGGGAAAAATAATATTGGCAATGTAGAATTTAATAAATTATCTAAACACAGGGTCTTCGAATTATATTTTATAAAAAAGTTGTCTACATTGAATTCAAAGATAATTCACTGCTTGCATGTATTTTTTATGACATAATTGATCACCGAAGACCCTGGCATAAGATGAAGTTTTTAATTATTTCAATCGTTATCAACTACGCTTCAATAGTAGAAATAAAATAAATATTGTAATCAGACGAAAATCACGACTAGACAGATAAAAACCACAATCGTGTAGATAGAAAATCATTTATTAAAAATCGTTACTGGTGACAAAACAATCGCGTGTCTTTGTATACTTAAATAAATGATGAAACATGAATGCAATTTTTTAGTTATTACAATCAAAGGGGTTACTAAGGCGAGGGGTAGTTCCCCGAATAATGCCAAATGATTTTAAACTGTTTTAGTTGCTTTTGTGAATAATGTATAAGTATTTTTTTCTTTTTAAAAATAAAGGTTAATTAAAAATAAAAGTTTTGCTACTGGGTGTTCATTTCATTAGACTATTTTAAAATCATTTTTAAGTGCGCCTGAAGCTAATAATTTTTTTACTCTACAACGTTTTGGGAAAGCGAATGTTTGAACCAAACCTTGGAGGAACCAAACGTGTCATCAACACGTGATATATTTTTATATGTATTCAACAGCGCCATCTATGTTTTTTGTAATAAAATATAACGTTATCCTTTTTATTATTAAATAAAACATGGGTTACTTATATTAGAAGCAGTAAAAGTCGTAATTCATCTAATATATATTAAGACAACGACAATATTAATGATGTTAATTATTAAATGTATTTTTATTTTATGTTCTTGTCATATGTATTGTCGTAACATTTTATTTATAATTTACACCAAATATATAATTTTTTAAGGGTAAAGATATTTTTAAGATGAATACCTACTGTAAATAAATGCAAATTTAATTATATTAGCTCAAATAAATCTATTTAAAACAAGCCTTTTATTTTACTCTAAAAAGTAAAGTATCAACTCTTAAATGTCCCACTGCTAGGCTGGGGCTCCTCATCGAAATCAGGTGAGGAGGGTAATGGGCCATAGTTCACCGATGCGCTGGCCCAACGCGGGTTAGTGAACCTCACATGCCTTCAAAGACTTTCAATCTCATCAGGCATGCAGGTTTCCTCACGATGTTTTCCTTCACCGATGAGCGAACGATGGTCTCGTGTTTGGGGTGCACTTCGAAATTTAGAAAACCCCATTTCAAGGCACACACGGGAGGTCAGGATCGAGTCCGGAACCTCTCGCATAAGAGGCCGAGTCCACCCACCACTGAAGTCACTGAACCATCGTCACTCGATAAAGCTTTCGTTGTTTGCCTTACGAAATTATAAAGCAATCGTTAGAGTTGTTGTTACTGCTGTATCAGTTGTATCAATGATACAGATCCCCGGCTACAGGGCTCCCAACGGTGTCAACAAGACTTAAAACGATGAAATATCGCCCTATAAAATTAAACCCAAAAAGGAATATTGAAAATACGGGCACAAGCCACACCATTGTTTCACACGCTATCATCAATAAATAATAATATTAATGTTGGCAACCTTTGTAGCTTGTAGCTCAATGGTTAGCATGTTAGCGCTCAAACTGAAGATAACAAAAATAAAGTTTTCTGTTTGTGGGTCTTGGAAATTTATTAAATATGTTTATTATATTATTATAATCAAAATTTTGGATATATGTATGATATAAAAGTATTATGTATATTTCCGTCTTCTGGTACCCATATCACAAGTTCTTCGAGAATTTACCTTGAGACCAGATTGCCGCGGTATAAATGCATTATGCCTTACATAATATTATATATAAAAAAATGTTTTTCTGTCCAGTTCCGAACATATAGTTTCAATGAATGCTACAACTCCAATTCCTCACTACACCAACAATGTAGTATCAAAAGATTTTTTAAATCTTTTCCCAGTTTTACTCATTAGGTAAAAAAATAATATATAAGTAATTTTAACAGATTTTATTGCAGCATTCTAGTTTCCCATGCTTATGATAGCTTTCCAGTACCAAGAGACATAATAAAACTACTGGTAACAAAAATATACAACTTTTATTCCTTAAATATGTAAAAAAGCTTATTTTATACTATATTATCACACCACCATTACCATCTTAATCCCATGTCGTATAAGTCCTTCTTGGCCATAATTATTTCATCTTGTAATTCCTTGGCAGCTTCTTCACAGTTATTAAATGTTAATACACGATACAGTACGACTACAATTGCATAGAGGCCAAATAATAACACAAACAATATTGGTGAAAACATAATCAGCTCCATGTTGTTTTCAATAACACTGTGTTTCACATATCCTCCAATAAGAGAATACCAGACTGCGAATACAGCCGAAGTAACAGATATCCATTCCAATAATTTTGTCATTGCCTAAAAAGTATTTTAACAATTATAAGGAATTCCAAATTAACTTTCATGTTTATTATACATACTACTTATAAAAAACACAACACATTTTAAACATACCTTAATAATTAGCTATGATCTAGCTGTTCTTTATGTCTAATAGATAAGAATAAAATAAAACTTTAAAAGGGGAAGGATCCTCAAATTAGCCACTACAATGAAAGTAGAGATCACAAGTAGTACATTTTTCAAAGTAGTGATCTAAGCAGAATATAGATCTAATTAAAGGTTTTACAGTTTCACTATGTTTGTCTTACTTCTGTTCTTACGGGTTTAATACTAAATTCAAAAAATGTTACTTGAATTATTTAATTATATATGTCTGGTAAATGTTTATGAAAATAAATAAATAATTATACCTTTAAAATTCTAAATAATAAGTGTAGTGCTGAAAGCAAAAACTAACTATTAATACAACTTCAACTTCAACTCTTTTATTTATGGCAACTCGGTCACTTTAGGGTTAGCGACCATTACTGCCAATGACTCCTGAAAATAGCAAGATGTCTGACGTGATTGGCCGGTTATAAAGATAGATCCAAAACAGGGGTTGAATATATGTGGTTTGATGTAACTATTAATACACCTTGACTAAAATTTTGACTTGGCATTCTGACTTTTGACATTGACAAATAACAAGTAGCGCCACCATTACAAAATTAATATCGTTCAAAAACTTCAATAGTCGTGCTATGAACCATAATGAACTTTAATGGCGCATATAAATATGTATATATTTCATAAGATCTTAGCTGCTGAATCTATCAAAAGAATATCAAAAGCTTCATAGTTTGAGCCTAAAACTTGTTTAGGTGTGTGCTAATTATTTTTAGCGCATAGAGTTGGAAGTGATAGTCAATTGATGGTGAAGTCAAGCGCGAAATCTTACAATGTATTTGGCGTTTCCCACCATTTCACCAAATTACAGACTAGACATAGTTTCTTCTTCTTCTTTAAAGATAGTTTACGATAGACATAATACTTGACATTAGCAATGCACTAAGTGCAGTCCATAATAAAAAATATATAAAAAGAAATGTCACTGTCAAAGTAGAATCTCCACATCTATTGGTTAACTACCGATCATATTTATTTTCTGATCATTCTATTGGTCTTCCCTACATAAAGTTGCATCATTATTGGTCAATATTTGAATGCGATTTCATATATTTTCCGTCCAAATACTTCAAATTATAAAAGTGGACCACGAAAACTAAATGAATTGTAACATTTGTTTTGCTAATGTATTTAAATGTAATAATTTTTATTCCATTAACAAACCTTCTCTTAAAAAAAATCAACAATATTAGAATGAATTTCATTTCATACCAAAATCAATAAAGTTTGGTTTCGCAACAAGACTATTTTGTGATTATTTTACCTGGTGTATAATCTCTATAAAGACAATGAACGAAATTGATGATAAATTTTACTATGTATACAGTTCATCTTTGGATCATAAAGTGCAGATTAAGATGTGAGTATCTTGTAATATATTGCGATGTGTGTAATAAAAACTATTTTTGCCTTTTTATACTTATATATATTTTTTTTTGTTATAAATTACCATTGTCCAAATGAAAACCTGTGAGGGTAGTCCAGTCAAAACTAAACTTTAAAATCTTCTCTGTGAACTATTACAGTACTGTATCATCCATTATTTTACTTATATGTATACTGATATGGAAACATATATTTTTTGTTTATATATTTTGTTATCATTATTTTATTGCAAATAGTGGCTGGAATATTTTAACAACATATTACATATATACTAAAAGGAGAAAGTACAGGCTATGTTGTATCAGGACGTGAAGATGTTGGTATATATACTAAAAGGCGAAAGTACAGGTTATGTCGTATCAGGAGGTGAAGGTGTTGGCAAAGAAGAGAAGTGGGCGACGAATACTCCACTGACAAGAGTAAAGCTCTTAAATAAAGAGAGAGATTATATATACTAAAAAAAATAGTTAAACATGATCAACTTTTATACTTTACAATTTTTTTACAGTGGTACCCTTGAAGGACAAAGGACTAAGCCTGAATATGACAAGTTGTTGGAAGACCCAATGCTCAAATTTTCTGGCCTATATCAGGAGGAATGTGCTGATTTGTATGTGACGTGCCAAATATTGTGTGATGGTGAACCTCTTGCATTGCCTGTTATGACCTCTTATAAAGCCTTTACTACCAGATGGAAGTAAGTGTTATTTATTATGCATTAGTAGCAGTACTAAATCTATAAAAAAAGCCCCCTCCATGCTCTTCCCCTCTTAACTGCTTATCATAAGGCACATTTGAAAAAATCATTACATAATATGTTGTAAATTAAGCGTCTTTGTGGAGGGAGTATGACTTATAATATCTCTGCACAGTTGGAATGAATGGATCACCTTGCCGCTGAACTACAGCGACATGCCTCGTAATGCAACACTTGCTATGACAATATATGACTGTGCCGGTCCAGGAAAGGTGATGGTAGTTGGTGGAACCACAATCTCATTCTTTGGCAAACATGGAATGATGAGACAGGTAAGCGGGTAATACGACAAGAGTTGTATACTGATATGGTAAAAAAGACTTTGCTAGTGAGTAAATTTTAACATTTCCATCATTAACCAAGGACAAACACAATCTTTGTGCAGTGGCCTGTCCATGTTGGATGCGAGTGGCAATGGATCAGTTGTCTTGGGATTTGTTGAGGCAGGCCAATATTCAGCAGTGTATGGATTAAAGTCTGATGATGATGAATGTTCACCAACCAGGTCTAGACTTGGGTGAACTCACTTTGCCTATTTTTATGGTGACTCGTACCCTAAATACTAGTCAAATCTTAACTGTTAGGACGCAACGAGCTTTACGGATTTTATTGGGCCTTATTAAGGTTCTCTAACGTTTCGGATACTTCACAGCAACCATGGCCACTGGAGGTCATGTTACTGTATCTAATTATAAAACTTTATAAGCTGGGAGGAGTTCGTAAGAAGTTGTTTCATTATAATTAGTAAAATTCTCGTGAACATTAGAAATAAATATTAATTGTTATGCTTATGTGAAGAGCAGGGCGGTTTTTTTTTTTTTTTGGGTTTCTGCCTATGTCTCTAGCATTTGAAAAATATGAGCTAATAATGATATGATGAATACCTTGATGAAAAGGAAAGTTATTGTATGAAGGTCCCTTGGTCTATATGTATAAATATACACAATTCTAGATAAAGCAAGGTTCAAATGTCAATGCGTTAAATGTTGATGGAATAATTTCAATATATAAATATTATTGTTTTTATTTGTGTGTTACTAGTTGTTACATTGTAGATAAATATATTTTATATAATTTAAACTTAAATATTTTACTTACTGTTAGCTGCTAATCTATCAAAATAAAAAAAGAAAGAGATGTTCTCTCAAAGAGCTCTTATTATATTACTTATTATTTAGAACATTATAATTGATTTTATTTTTGAACATAATTGTCAGGTACCACTTTGCAACGTATGAAATAAACATATTTTAAATATGAAAATCATAACTGCACTTTAACTAACTAAGACTACTACCTAACGCTGGAATTTTACTATCTACCTAAGTACTACTGAAAAGTTTATCGTATTGTTTTGGTCATATACTATAACGTATATAATACAAAGTATGTCAATGGAAGACGCGCCCCCACGGTTCATCGTAAATGTAATATTATTATAATATATACCGAATGCACCGGACGATTGTATCAGTCGCGCTATGACCGCACAGCTATGGGCGCCGCTATCAGCGCACTCAAATCGATGATAGTGCTTCTAAAGGGGTCTAAAAAGCCCGGCTGTGTTGTAAAGGGCATGTTCGACCTCCGCGTGTGGCCGGGGGTGGAGGGCAGCGAGAAGACCCCGGGCAAGGCGCCCGACCGCGGCAAGGAGCAGATGCAGAGACTCTCCAAGCTGGCGAAGAAACACAGGAACGGACATATACCCAAGGTATGCATTGAGGCCATATTTATTTATTTCGGCATATCAAATTAATAATTAGATGTAGTAATTGTTGTCGACAATATTTTAGATTTACAGGAGTATGTATGATTACCTACTTTCATATTTTCTAAACCATTTAAAAATTGTAAATTATCATACTCTTCACTTTTGCCGTAGAGGGAATTATTAGTTTGTTTTAAATAGTTTTAGAAGTAAAAATAACCATGCTAATTAAAATTTTCATATTGTTTTTATAACAGGCCAACTGTTGCCCGCGGCTTCGTCCGCGTTATCAAAATATTGTAATTATTTTAAATATTTTTCTTATAAAAGTATCCTAATTTACTTCTAATATATCTAAGAATATATGTACGAAGTTTCCCGATGATTGGTTAGCTAGTTTTCGCGTGAAAGCGTGACAAACAAACATACATTTACATTCATAATACTGTAACATATCATTCAGTGATAACATTAGGTGAATGATTTTTTAATCGGATATAAGCAATACCTCTTTATAAGTATTTCTAACTGTTGCCTTTAGTTTCGTAAGTGTGCACTAAAGTTTTCGGATTGTTGATCATTATTGATGCTACTATTTTAAAAGCCAATGAATTTCCCCACGATATAATCTTCGGCATCATTCATAGATATGAAATCAGTTTTGTGAGCGTGAAAGTGTAACAAACAAAACAAATTCGCATTATAATGCAAAGGAGGTCGAAATTTAAAAGTTTCTTGTTTTGTTTATATCTTACGTAAACGGCTACGCGGATTTGCATAAAGTTATGTTTATTGATAGCTCGTAATCCAGACACAGCCACGGCGTACGTTTTATAACTTTGTCATATTATGGTAATTTTTAATTCATTCATAAGTAAAGTAAGCTACGAAACCACCAGAAAAAACTCACTAAAAATAATTATACTTATAATTAAAAAATAAAGTAATGATGAATGTTAAAAAACTAACTTCTACTTTATTTTATTTTATTAATATACTAGCTGTTGCCCGCAGCTTCGCCTGCGTTAACTAGATTTACAACGGGATCTTAGTACGCAAAAAGAGTAACTTTTGTAGTTGATTTTTTACACCTTGTGTCCGAAAAACCCAAATATCTTACGGAACCCTATTTTTTTCCAGAATAAAATTTAGCCTATGTTACTCGTGGATAATGTAGCTTTCGAATGGTGAAAGAATTTTTGAAATCGGTCCAGTCGTTTTTGAGCCTATTCATTACAACCAAACAAACAAAGTTTTCCTCTTTATAATATTAGTGTAGATGTAGATGTTGATAATTTAAACTAAAATAAAGTCCAAAATTCGATGAGGTTATATGGTTTCATTGCAAAGTTCCTCTGGTCATCAGCAACATGTGATATTGCAGTGTCATGCGATTTGCACACGTTTGCAAAATATCATTTCAATCGGTAACTGGAAAGAGGATAACATTTTATTTGCAAGATTTGATCACGTATAAGGATAGTGGAAATAGAAACTTGTTAAAAAAAATGTGTTACTGTCACCGCGATCTCACTGGGATGAGATGGGATGCCTGTTCCTAGTGTCTTAAGGGCTCTTAGATATCAGTATTGGTCCCTTTTTACAAACTATCGCGATAATATCCATGAAAGTAGTTTCATCACAATAGCGAAACTCGCGTAAACATTAGAAACAAAGCACCAGATCAGGATCAAACCTGGAATCTCTCGCATAAGAGCCCGAGTCCTCCCACCACTGGACCATCGTCGCTCTACAATTAGATGTGCATTTCTTAAATTAATTTTCGTCCCTGGTTCCTGTGACACGTTCCCAAAACCAGATAGGCATGATTTGTAATTTTATTTGTAATATTGAGTAAAATATAACCAGCACTAAACTAGTTGTTAATATAAACGCCAAGGCGTCCTCTATTCGACCACTGTCTTATAATTAGACCGGTTACTCCTACAGTACATGATATCTGTGGTAACCATCAAATCGGCGTCAGTGATTGCCTAAACGACCTCCTAAACGTCTATACTGACCTAGTTAGCAAAAATGTGTTTCAATAACGAACTTAGCTTTATAAATGTCGCTTGTATACCTAAGTTAAGGAAAAAAAAAACGTAAATATACACTATATAGTCTGACTAACATGCTGAGGGTTAAGAAAAATGTTTTTTTTTTTTGTTAATTTAATAAAACAAGAAATTCACGGCTTTTCCTTTACTTAAGGTGTAAAGCTTAGCTCGGAGCTCCTTAATAAATCTAGTGTTTCTATGTCATTGGGAAGTACCCTAGAGTTGGTTTGACAGACTTAAAGACACAGACATACGAAAAGCAGAGTTATATAAGAGTTACGTTTTGTCACTCTTTGAAACAGAATCCTACGTACGAAGTCAAAACATCTTGACTAGATCACAAATTATTCAAAGACCAATATACTTAGTGTAGCTTTGCATTTTTTCAGTATCGGGTCTGCTGGAAAAGATTCATTTATAGAATAAGCTGTACCTTTGTACAGCTTTCACTTAATTTTCTTCTTCTTCTTCAATATTAGCTTCCTAAAGGATTTGCCCCACTTAATTTTTTTTTTCACAGTTAGTGTAAACTTCTTTTTCCGTGCACATAAATTATTTAATAAATGTTATACCATCTAATAAACTGTCAAACCAGTTCATAAGCGAGTCGTTAGATCCTCATCGCCGGATATCAAGGATACTCGTGTGTAACGTGTATAGATTTATTAAATGTTATCAATTTCTATCAATTGACTCCTTCACTACGTGATGTCCTTTGAAACTCCAATATGCGACCAGTTTGAGATTGCGTAGAATTGACCTTTACCCATCCTGTGAGATCAGAGAAACGGACTGGCCCTTGGCCTTTCCAAAAATTAAGTACTGGATGATACTCAAGTCACATCAGGAAAGTTGCGTCTTGATGCTCGTTGAAAGAGATATATCATATGATATATTGTGTTCATATTGATGAAGATTAATTTAGCATCGCCGAACGTTGGAGTGAAAAAAACCAAGATTCCGTACTTTAAAAAACGTACATTCATAACAAACATGATTTTTGTGGTTTTTTTTTATGGTTTGGATTTTTTTTTACGTTCGATCATTTTTATAATCGCACACAAAATCATTATTAAAACGGTCAAAAAAGTACAGGACTCGACTCTGATTGATTGGTCGCTATTGAGCCTCTGACGTCACCGAATGCGATTCCACATTGTATACGTATTTATGATACTATAACAATAAATTCAATACAAGCCTTCCGGAAATCAGTCAATCACTCCACTTATCTCAGTACACAGTGTCACTAACCTATAACAGTAGTTGCATATTATTATGCTTTCCAAAATTGCTGTAAATATCCAAAATTAGAATTTTTCGAAAAGCTATAAAAACTTGTCTAATATTTTGGTGGCATCAATTCTAATTTCATAAAAGATTATTTTATAATATGTGAAACGTAAAAATGTTATCTATTTTTACGTTTTATTTGTCCAATATTTAAATGTGATGCGTTTTTTTTCCTTTTCCAATAGTTTGAAATGTCAAACTGGTATTTACATTTTGAACTTGATTTTCGTGTGTATTATTTTTAGTATTGTTCAAAAACTGTTTCTTTTTATCAAATATATATTTTTTATTTTTTGAATTAATATTATAAATAGATCGACAGACGGACCTGCTTAATAGTAAATTCAAAACCGTCCAATACATAACATGGTCAAGAAAGCTCGGCGCGTAATAAAATTGTGAACTCACCGTCATAATTTTTTAGGTAAAATGGTATGTATTTGTATTTTCTTTTTCGATATTATAAAGAGGAAAGATGCATTGTTTGTATGCTTTCATTGAATAGGTTCCAACATTAAGGGGCCATCCAGGAATTAGGTGCGTCACATGATATTGGGACTCCTCCCCCGTGCTTGGTTAGGTTAGTGACGTCATGGGCGGCGCTGCGTCGCGATTTGACGTTTGTCATCGGAGGGGACTTGTGTCTGCCGAGCGTCGTCACCGCGATGCTGACTTGTCCTGGAGGGCAATGGCCTACTTCTGTGAGACAGTGATGTCCAGTGGCCTCCCTCCGTAGACGACGGACAGGGGTGCGTCGAAGGCGTTACTGAATGCACTTCCAATAACCCCTGTGCTCGTGTCGTGCTCGGGATAGGTACCCGTGCCCCTCTAGGCACGACGTCGCGGGGACTGCTTAGTAGCGGTCGGGCAGTCCCCCCATATCTGAAGAATCTGGCGTTGCTGTCTATTGCTGAGGGTATCCTGTTGCCTGCGGATCCGGGTCCCTCAGAAAGCGGCTGAAGGCGCTCGCAGTGGTTTTAATGGGGTAATGCACCACAACGCGAGTCCCCACACACGCCAGCGCGCCTACCCGAGGGCATGGTGGATCCGCTAGGGAGTAGGGATATCCACTGTGACATCAAAAAAAGTGAGATCATTTTTGAGATTCCAGCCATCCCTTATGGGAAATGGGACGTTACATTTTCTGCAATTTTCCCTTGGAGAGTTGGTTTTAAATTATTTTTTATTTCATTTTCTGTATTAGTTTATAATACGTAATTGGACATTTCGATATGAAAAATGTGACTTTACAAAATCCAGAATCCCCCCACCTCTTGTCACACAATGTCACACTTGATCGTTAAGTGACGTCGTTTATAGATGGTAGCTAATGTACCGATTTGAAAAATGCTTTCACATACAGTAGGGCTATTCTGTAAAAACCATTTCGATATCGAGCTTCACCTAAGTGATAAAGCTCCTTTATGCCCACTTCAAAAGCGAACTTTATTGATATAGATAGAGTCGAGTTTTAAAGAATACAAATTCGTCATATCAACGCGGATTCCGCTCGCGAGATTCGAAAACGACCTTACAGAATAGCCCCACAGAATACTGATAATGCAGCGAGTTTTCGTCGACTCTCTCATTACCGACGAATAACGACAAACTGACGATTATTGCATTTATTGTTACATTTTTAGACCTTTATTCTTGCCTAGTTTCATTATTCTATCATTTCTAAAATGATAAGGACTATAAGTTACCTATAGTATGTATGCAATATGGTATACTGAACTAAAACATCATTTGAAGTAGGAACCTGTCCTGTTCCCATTAAATTTTCATTTTAAAGACAGACAAACGAATCAGGAACTTTTGTCATTTTGATAAACATATCAAAATACAAATATTTTTATTGAGTAGGTAACAACTTGTACATCCTGTAAAAGGAAATCAATTTTATCGACTATTTTTTATTTCTCATTTCCCACATTACAAATACCAAAAATGTAAATTTAAATCTATTTATAAAGTTGAAGTAGGTATAACAGGTTGAAATCCAAAAATAGCAGTGCTAAAAATATTTAAATTGATTACATACGCTGCGAGGTCTTTCAAATCAAGTTTTTGAAATAAAACAAGGTTATCTTAATTGTTTTAATGTAATTTTTGGACCCATAAAGATATATTTGAAACGTGACCGTAAGGTCATGTTCACGAGTTCTAAATTTAGCTTTCTTGTTTTGGTAAAAGTCTTGGTCTGTGCATAATCATAATGGGATGCTATTTATAGATTTTATGCAACAAGATTGGCAAGGGATCAGTCGTCTTGGCGTTCATTGTTTGTGCTTGTGTTTAGCAGTGGACGGATAAAGGCTGAATATGATGATGATTCATCAAGTTGAAAGGGCAACGTAACTCGAGCTTTATGAGGGTGATGACTGATGGTGATCCCGTCTGCTCGCTAACTGATGGGTTTAATCTAAACCATCAAAATAAAATAAGACTGATTCTTCGAATTAATGTTTCGCTAAAAGATGATAATATTAAAAATACCCTTGTGTAATTCACATATGTACTACTTTTAAGGGGATCACTCAAAAAGTACATATACCGCATATATATATAAACGCGAAAGTTTGTAAATATGGATGGATAGAGGGATTTTTGTTACTCTTTCACGTAAAAACTACAGAATGGATTTTAATAAATCTTTACAATAATATAGCTTCATCAGAATAACACATAGGCTATCATTTATCACCGTACTCCAACGGGAATGAGAAATACGCGCGCTACTAGTTTGTTGTAATATAGAAGTAAATTTTAAAATATTTTGCTAGGTAGAATGCCTATTTCTACTAGTACTCTGTATTAACTCCTAGTTAGACGCGAGTGTCGAGAGAGCCGTTTTCCCGTTCACCAATAGAGATCTATATGCAGCATTGATTGGAAAAAATTATAATGGTTATAAAATATCATTTTTCGTGTACTATAATGACTTTGCACCCTCAATCAAGTGGCCTGCTCAAACACGTGTGGTGATTGCAGGTGGACTGGCTGGACCGTCTGACGTTCCGCGAGATAGAGATGATCAACGAGAAGGAGAAGAGGAGCTCCAACTACATGTACCTGATGGTGGAGTTCCCCGCCGTGGAGCTGGACGGCATCGACGTGAGTATACGATATCATGGCTTTCATACGCGCGATCATGTTGAAAAGTTAAGTAAATTTGACGGCCTCGGTTGTCAGGCTACTGGACGCTACGCAGTGGTCGCGTGTTCTAATCTCAGTGTGTGTGAGTGCAGATAATTTGTATGATGAATATAGATGTCTGTACCGAATCATGGAGGTGTATATTATGAGTTATGACGTATTAATAAAAATCTATTTGGTCCCTAGTACCAACCACATAAGTTCTTACGAACTGACCACGGGGCTGGGCTAAGGTGACGTGATTGTTAAATGATGTTTGTTTATTTAAGTGCTGTGGTTTACGCTCAAATTAGTTATCCTGGTCAGAGCTAGTATAAATTGGCGTGGAATAAACTTTACGATATATACACGGACTGACACACGCCTCAATACATAGCCTTTTTTTTGATGACGCAGCGGAAATCCTTTTTGGACCATAACAGGGCTCGCATTGGGTGCACTACCCCACTAAAACCGCGGCGTGAGCCTTCAGCCGCAATCTGAGGGACCCGGATCGCAGGCAACGGGAAAACCTTAGCGACAGACTGGTCCCGGCAAGACCAGATTTTCCATAATAGGGGGACTGCCTGGCTACGACTCAGCAGTCGTCACGACGTCGTGTCTTCAGCAGGGCCCGGTTGCCCATTTCGAGCCCGACACGAGCTTCAACTACTTTAACCACTTAAAAAAAACAAATTTTGTTTTATGGTAAGAGGTATAATGATAGTATTTGCAATGCAGCACGCGGTGGTGTACTACGAACAGGACGGCGACGAGATGCATCAGTTCAGGGGACAGGCGGAGATCGTCACCGTGCCCGACTACGAGATACTGCAGGTGAGAGCCCCTGGCGATACACCCACCTGATCCCTGTTAACAACATCTGATCAATTATAACGTTTCACTTAAAAAAATTGGTTGTCTGTAATTAACGTGATAACATGAAACCTTACATGCAGCACGAACAGAACTGACCCGATCGCTCGAGCCGCTACATGACGTCATCTTTTTCGTGCATACTGCCCGTAATATCAGGTTACTGGATGTTGTCACGTAAAACATATAACTAATACTTATTTTAGTACAATTTTTTATTACAATTTTGTGTCGTTAAATTAATCGTTTTCCGTAACTGACACTGTGTGACGCGATGATAGAAATCCAAAAAGTGTCGTTTTTTATAAAGAGATTTCAATCGTTAGGAAAATCTAGCCGAGAGCAAGCAGCACCGGCTGGCTCGGTGCGCGCGGGGCGCTGCGCCGGCGCAGGACGCCAAGCCGTCGGCGCGCGAGCGGGACCGGCTGGCCGCGCTGCTGGCGCCCGCGCAGCCGCCGCACGCGCTCACCGCCGACGACCAGGACCTCATCTGGAAGTACCGGTGAGGCGCCACGTCCCTGCCGCTTCCCCGCCGCCAGCTCTCCTCATATACGTGACAATGAACGCGTCCCGTCTCTGTTCCCAGCTTCTATCTGTCGTCGCACCGCCGCGCCCTCACCAAGTTCCTGGCGTGCGTTAACTGGAACCGACCTGGTGAGTACAGCGTTGTTTCTCCTCACACACCGCTCCTGCGGCCAACCCGTCCGAGGAGCAGGTGGCCCTCCTACTCTCTCAAATTCTTCATTGTAATGGTGGTGTTCTGTGTGGCAGGCGAGGTGCGGCAGGCGCTGGCCATGATGCGGCAGTGGGCGCCCATGGACGTGGAGGACGCGCTCGAGCTGCTCACGCCCAAGTTCACGCACCCCGCCGTCAGGAAGTACGTACCACTGTCCATGGACCCGGACGAAGGTCTCGTGAGCGAGGCGTCTAGTATACAAACGTCGAGCTTACGTGAAATATCAGTGTTAATAATTAAAAAAAAAACTAAAAACACGCCTTTGCAAATTGAAAAATGGAATAACATTATCGCATTAGTGTATTGTCATCGGTGCTCGATAGATCTACAGAGTTTGAACGAAATCTGGCCGTTTAAAGTGGGTCACAATCGCGCACAAAAATACATACAGAATGCGTCTAAAAAAATATTTACTGTTTAATAAAATGAGGAAATATTTATTTATTAACAGTTTTATATATTATATCAGGACTTTTATTGCTATCGACAAAGAAAACAGCGACATGCTGTTTGTCGTTGACATTCTAGTCGATTTACTGCCAAGGCCTGCCAGTGAGCGGTGACATAGTGAGGGCGTCAAGGTGTGACAGCGGACCGTTTCCCGTAACGGTTTCCGGGTCGATTTACTCTCGTGGCACGCCAGTAAATGTTTGTTACGTCCAGGTACGCCATCTCTCGGCTGAAGCGCGCGCCGGACGAGGACCTCATCCTGTACCTGCTGCAGCTGGTGCAGGCGCTCAAGTACGAGGACTACGCCGAGATACACGACGGTAAACGCTCGACTCGAATGCCTCGCTCGGTTAAGTAATAACCCCATGCGTAACGTGGGGGCGGGGCGAGGCGGGGCCAGGGTGAAACATAGACCTACAAATGCCTCGACAGTACATATAAAATCTTTTTGACTATTCAGCATTGGATGAATGAAGGCTCATGATGATAATGATGATTGAGTTTGTCTGACATGTGTTATTGAGTTTGTATGACGAACTTGATAACAATACAACATAAATATATTTTTATAATTGGGTTATAGGTTTCCAAAGTTATGGGCGTACATTTATTATCCTTTACGATTTACACTAATGTTGTTAACGTTGCGCACAGAGTACGCGCGCGCGTGCGGCAAGGACGCGACCGTGTATGCCGACGAGGACGGCAAGCTGCTGCAGAGCCGCGGCAGCCAGCCCAGCCTGCTCATAGCCTCCGGTGAGTGCCCCCGCCCCCTGTACTGGACCCTAGGTACCAGTATTACCCGGGTGAACCCGTAACATACTAGTTGTTTGGTGCAGCGTCAGCGAGCGAGCCCGCCGGCCGGCCCGACGAAGAGCCCGCGGACGGCAGCGGCGGCGTCGCCGACGCGCAGTGAGTCTTATTGCTTATCACATAATATATACATATGATATTAGTTTGCAGAAACAATCAAGTGACATTCTTTTATCGTCTTAGTTCTTTCGCTAAACTCTACCTCCTTCCAAAATAGTCTATACAGACGATATAACCATTAAAATTCACAGAAAACAACGCCTGACCTATTGATTTTATTGTCTAGACCATACCGGAATTTCTAGAATCGTAATAATATGTTAACGTGCTCTTCCAGACAAAGCCTTTACAGATGCTTGAGTGTCATTTATTTACGGGAGCTTCGGACAGACATGAATGGCCACAGTCCACGCATTCATACGACACGAGCTCATGGGGAACAACGCCGCAAACGCTCGCTGCATGCTTCTTTTGTTCTGTGTTCAGTACGCATCGGCTACAGGGTCATGCAAGCCTTCATATGCTCGAACGTTCCCCCCAGGGAGGCGGAGCCGACGGAGGAGCAGAGCCTGGCCAGCTTCCTGATCACGCGCGCGTGCGCCAACGGCGCGGTGGCCAACTACCTGTACTGGTACCTGGTGGTGGAGTGCGAGGGGGCGGGGCGCGCGCGCGGCGTGTACCTGGCGGTGATGCGGTCGCTGGCGGCGCGGCTGGCGGGCGGGCGCACGCGCGCGGCGCTGGCGCGGCAGCAGGCCTTCGTGGACCGGCTGGTGCGGCTGGTGCGCGCCGTGGCGCGGGAGCCGGGCGCGCGCGCGCGCAAGGCGGCGCGGCTGCAGCAGCTGCTGGCCGACCCCGACGCCTTCAAGTTCAACTTCGCCAGCTTCGAGCCCATGCCGCTGCCGCTCGACCCCAGCGTCACCATCAAGGTGACACCATTATAGTAATATTATACTTAGACAACAAATCAGAACACTAAGTTATCTGCATATAAAATGTAAAACATACCTTATTTTTACCGTCAAAATTTTCTATCAAATTCTACTTCTTCTTCTGTTAAAGTCTCTCTTTTATTATAATTTAGTATCATAAAGGCAGACGTATAAACAATAAAGCCACACGGACTAACAATGAACCCTTGAAGCGTTATGACTATCCATCTTCTACTTCTGACCCACAATAACTGTGTGTGCTCTAACAGTAAATCAGCACAAACAATCACCAGAAGCGTATTCCCCTGATACTGTTACTATGTTATCTATATTATGTTTGACATACTTCTATTCTCTGAAGCGCCCAATCCCTTCAGCGCTACATAAATATTTCACCGTCGTCAGTAATTTCAGCATCTCCCTGTTTTGGGTTCCAGGGTATAGTGGCGAAGAAGGCGATCCTGTTCAAGTCGGCCCTGATGCCGTGCAAGCTGACCTTCCTCACCACGGAGGGCATGGAGTACGAGGCCATCTTCAAGCACGGCGACGACCTCCGCCAGGACCAGCTCATCCTACAGATGATCACTCTCATGGACAAGCTGCTGAGAAGGTTCGTGTAGTCAAATACTTCTTTGTGTCTTTTTTCTTTTCCCTCTGTGTTCTGAAGATTTTTAGATATACTATGTTATTCTGGTTTTGCTACAGTACAGTAGTACAGTAGAAAAGTGTTTTTTGTAATGTAACTTGTAAGACACTACTAAGGTTGAAGGATTTAGTCAAAAATACCTAGTTAGAAGTACTACTTCTAACTAGATATTTTTGACCAAAAATGATAAAAGTTACTATCTAATGTTTGCAACCGTGATTAGAAACGAGGTGCATAGCGCCAAGTCATTACGCCGGGTGTCTTATAAGATCATGGTGTCCTTCTCGCTAATATCATGTCTGCCTCTTTAATGACGGATAGTTATAGACGGATAGTTGGGGCAGAAACTAGTAATTCTTTTAATTTAGTGAAAGATTCTTCAGCTTTATTACACCAAACAAAGGGATTAGATTTTTTATTAGTGGAAGTTAATTTATTTAAGGGACCAGCAATAGTACTAAAACTAGGAACAAATTTACGATACCAGGAAGCAATACCAAGAAATCTTTTAACATCTTTTTTATTTTTAGGTGTTGGATAATTCAAAATACAGTCAATTTTAGCTGGATCGACATGAAGACCATTAGAATCAATGACATAACCTAGGTATTTTAATTGATTACGGAAAAATACTGATTTTTCAAAGTTAATTGTTAGATTGGCCATAACTAATTTTTTATGAACTTTAAGGAGAAGTGAAATATGCTTTTCAAAAGTAGTGCTTATTATTATTATGTCATCTATATAGATAAAGACTGAGTTTTCAAATTCAGGGCCATAAAATAAGGTATCAACTAGTCTCTGTTGTGTAGCAGGTGAGTTGGTTAAACCGAAGGGCATAGTAACAAATCTAAATGTTCCACGATGAGGTATATAGAAAGCAGTTTTATCACGATCGTTTTCAAAAATAGGTATTTGCCAAAATGATTTTGATAGATCAATACTACTTAAATATTTAGCATTTACTACCTAAACTATGCTGTATTAATTAAACTAAATAATACTAATTAATACTTTTAAACTAACTTATTGAGTCAACAGCGGCTGGGTTGTTTACTCTATATGTAAGGATCTTTAGGTTACTACTATTAACTTAAAGATATCATGAGAGATGCAAGAGTGTATGTGATGGGATGTATGTGTAGATGTGATGTATGTATAGGTGTGATGTATGTATAGGATGGAAGTGTAGTAAGTTTAGTTCTATGCATAGTTGGTATGTATGACTGCAGTTCAGTATATTATCTTGCAGTGAGTTTAATAGGTAGTTAGTTTAGTCGGATTTTGCTGTAGTAGGCAAAATCCTACGCTTTTTGGCGGGGTACTGTAACGTTGCGCTAGTTCGTTACATGATTTTAGGTTTAAATTGAAGATTCAGCAATAGATATTATGTTTAATATAAGCATACTGGTGGTATAAGCGCCATCTATCGTTAACTAGTGTCAACTATTGACATACTCTGTTAGCTCACAAGCGACATTCTAAAATTCAATAACTGTTTGCTTACATCCTTTTCTCAAATAAAATTAAAATACCTCTTGTAATTTATAATAATAAATATAATAATTTAATCTAATCTCTAAACAAAATTACAAATAAACTAAATTAAAACTTAATTAATTATAAAGTCTGTTTGACAATTGACTATAGAACTATATTGTTTATGGAACGATAGACAAGCTGTGATTAGGGACCTTTTGATTTGCTGTCACTTCTAACCGACCTCTTGGCCTTTTTTCTTGTCCTGACTTCGTGGCTGGCGGAAGCCGAGGCTAACCCTCGTCTAATTTTATTGAATTCCGCTGGGAGTTCGCGGAGCACAGTTCGGATACTAAGTATCCAAGTGTAGAACCCTAACAGCCGGCCGGCTGAACCGAACGCCCAGCGTGAAGACCCAAGCTGCAGCCAACCTATCATCGCCAGGAGTCCAGTCAGGCCAGTGATTCCTCCCTTATTGCCCCTACGCAATACGCTGTCGGAACGTGGGCCAGCCAAAGAAAGTTTCTGGCTCGAGATAAGGTGAGACTTGTCCGAACCCCCCTTTCTATCGTGCTCGCTGGGGGCATCTACCACCCCCACGCGACAAACTAGAACTATGTTCTACTCCTTGTGAATTCTTCTGATAAAATTCGTTGTGGATCCCAGAGCAGTTGGGGTTCGGTGAGATCGTATGCTGCAGTTGAATATAAGACCTTTCCCTTGGGTATTCGCAGAGAGAACCTGGACCTGAAGCTGACGCCGTACAAGGTGCTGGCGACCAGCTCCAAGCACGGCTTTCTGCAGTTCGTGGAGTCGGTGACGGTGGCGGAAGCGCTGGCGGCGTGCGGCTCCATCCAGAGCTACCTGCGCAAGCGCGCGCCGTGCGCGGGCGCGCCGTACGGCGTGCGGCCCGACGTCATGGACACATACGTGCGCTCATGCGCCGGCTACTGCGTCATCACGTACCTGCTGGGCGTGGGCGACCGCCACCTCGACAACCTGCTGCTCACGCCGGCCGGCGCGCTCTTCCACATAGACTTCGGCTACATCCTGGGCCGCGACCCCAAGCCGCTGCCGCCGCCCATGAAGCTCAGCAAGGAGATGGTGGAGGCGATGGGCGGCGTCCACTCGGAGCACTACCACGAGTTCCGCAAGCAATGCTACACCGCCTTCCTGCACCTGAGGAGGTGAGTCGGTGTACCTTCGATTAATTACTTTAAAAAAAAACGACACAGAAATCTGAATGGCCAAGCTTAAGGCTATAGAATCGAGGGTAGTAATCACTACAGCTACGAAACAAGCCTATTTGCAGTGTGCCCGTTTAAATTTAACCAGACTAAAGATATCAAGTAAAATAGCACTCTTTGTGATTTTTGTCTTGACATTGTTTCATCTTAACCACGTCTCGGTTAAATTAAAACGCGTACTGTTCAGATGAGCGACGATGGTCCAGTTGTAGTGCCTAGAAATTAGTTTTTCTAATTTTCAAAGTGCACTCTTAACACGAGACTATCGTATATATATCCTCTTCGTCTAATTTCGAAGAAACCCGTGTCCAGTAGTGGGACATATATGGGTTGCTACTTTACTGTACAGGTACATGTGTACCGGAGTATATACCTAGTATATGAAATACTTTTAAAAATTACTTCAATAAATATAGCAGGTCACTAGGTGATTGGAAGTATGCTATGCCACCTGCAACCTTCACGTCACATGTCTATCTGACCTTGTGATCAACCCTCCCCTCTCCTCAGACACGCGAGCCTGATGCTGAACCTGTTCTCCCTGATGGTGGACGCGTCGGTGCCCGACATCGCCCTCGAACCCGACAAGGCAGTCAAGAAGGTGCAGGACAAGCTGAGGTAACATACATGTATTATACAGGGCAGTGCGAGAGGGAAAAACCATACGTTAGAGCGGGATAAATAGACCAAAAACCCCCGTTATTGACCCGCGGACCCATAACGTTGGCTTCGTTGCCACGTAAAGTGGAAAACCATTATTAATGTATAGAAATGGTTTCCTATATGCTGTACTTATAAAATTTGAAATACCTGACTACATGCAAAAGGTTCTTTCTCCACCAATGTATGGGGTAAACATAATGTGTGACTTAATTGTCGATATTTTTTTCTTAATCTGCAGAGTGTGTGTGA
The DNA here is from genome assembly GCA_905333005.2 of Lycaena phlaeas. Lineage (NCBI taxonomy): Eukaryota > Metazoa > Arthropoda > Insecta > Lepidoptera > Lycaenidae > Lycaena > Lycaena phlaeas. The sequence goes on along the minus strand of HG995180.1, from coordinate 14,119,834 downwards.
GAGATAGGTGAATAGCTTAAAAGCTTCAGACATATCTACTTAGTATTTATTTATTTATTTTACGCACACAAAATTTAAACCAATATACAATCCTAATTTATAATCCATTAAAAAATTTTGCTATGACCGAGGCTTCTACTCTTTGGCCAGTATTACATTATACTCTACTGCTCTCCCTTTTCCCTTAGACTGGACCTGGGTGACGAGGAGGCGGTGCACTACCTGCAGAACCTGCTGGACATGTCGGTGACCGCAGTCATGGCGGCGCTCGTGGAGCAGCTGCACAAATTCGCACAATACTGGCGCAAGTGACTGAAGTTGGTCACGCATGTGTCGATATTATAATATAATACCATTTGACCAGAGTGAAGATAGTCATAAGATGTGAATACTATACCATGTGCAATACCAGGACGAGTGGAATTTGGGCGCGTGTGTATATACTTATATATACACATATAATTATTTTAAGATATAACTCTCAGCTCATTTCAGATGGTAGCTGAAGTAGGTAAACTAGTATCCTCAAAATAAGTGAAATTAGCCAAAAGTATATTCGTCAAAATCTACATTATGAGGACTAACTTTTCTTAGATCTTAGGAAATTTTGAAAAAAAAAATAAGACTCCACTTGTGATATATTTTTGGAATGAGGATCGTTAACTCTATACGCTACTTGAATAGGTGCATTCTTCAAAAAACCACCTTGTATACAATTAGTTTAAGATCAGTCAGCAACTTCTGGCCAATTATATAATTTATGTACAGTAAGAGCAGTGTGATCTAACCCAAGTGAAGTTAGCTTTAAGTATGTAATCATGCATACAAAAAGTGACCTACTGGAGTGGTAATAGGTTTTAGAATGAGCTTAGCTTACCTAACTTTAGGTGAACAAATAATGCTCTTACCTATTGTTAACAAATGTTGCTGCATCTAAAAAATTTGGAATGACATGTTCTAGTATGACATGACTATGAATAATAATAGGTAAAGGTAACAGGCAAAAACCTATGACTTGTGGAACTAAGTTAAAAAATAATCTATAGATAACTGACATTTTATTTAACTATATTTAGGAGCTTGAATGGACAATTAAATGGACAAAGTACATGGAAATAAAATATTGTAAAGCTAATTTTAAGTAAATTTCTACTGTGATATTTAATCTACTTAAAATAAATTATTTTTATAGAATAACTTTTCATTTTATTTATCTCTATAAAGAATCTTTGAGTATTATTACATATATTGAGTGATAAAATTTCAACTTTTAACTTAAAATTAACATTGAATTAACTAATTTTATACTTATGCTTAGATTTGCAAAGAATCTCATACTTCACAATTTACAAATGCATAAGGTGGCAATTGAAATGTAAGATCACAACAGAGCCATATTATTTTTCACTAAAAAAGTCAGTCAAAACTGACAAGACAACTTTTATCATGGCCTATATTATACCTTTGAATATATTCTAATTTATAATGTTACATATTAGCAGCAATTAAATCACTACCATTAGCAACACAATCACTCGCTACATAAATCTTACTAGCAGTTATCGTTTCTATGACATTGCAGGCAGCTATTTCAGCATATGTCACACCACCAATAACATAAACCAAAATTGTCTTTGGCTTCAACGCAAACTCACTTGCCTTGTTCTCACTTTTTAACTGTTTCAACAATGACTTTGCATCTTTACAACCATATTCTAAAGTGTTTTGTAGCTTTAAATTAGATAACTTCTCATTTAAAGTTTGTAATCCAACTTTATATTTATCAATTATTGTTCCACCAACCTTTAAATCACTAAGTGCCGCTAGTTTGGTTAAGACATCAACAAAAGACTCTGATGTCAACAAAGCATTACACATCACTGCAATCAAAGGTGTATACCCTCCATTAAACACATAACTCGGTGACATCCCATCCTCAGACTGAGTGGACAGTTGTTTTAATTTGTTAGCAACAGACTGAAAGCCGTTCTGCCACTTTGGCAATCTATCACTTATATTTCCTAGATTGGATAATGACAATTTTGGACTAGATGGCTGTATTAATAATCCTGCAGTTTTTAAATTATTAAAAATATATAAAAATTTATATCCAAACGCCAGTAAGTATTTGCTAACTAAAGTATTGTATTCTTCATAGGATAAACCCTGTGTGAGACTTAAAAGACACATAAGCCTTAGGCTATTGAAGATGTGAATGTCTGTGCCAAAATTTTCATCAATATATGTAAAATTGGACTTCTTATTCCTATTGTTTAACATCTCACTCTCTGTGGTAGTGAGGCTTTCAAATTTGTTGTTCATTTCGGATATAATTGTTTCAGAAGCTAAAACATGATTGACAAGATTCTGTTTGAACAATGTCACTTGTTGTAATTTTGTTGCAACAAAATGCTTCATCTCTTGTATACCAAGTGCTTTTATATCTTCATTCTTTAGGAGTTTTGCTTTTGAGCTCAACACGCTAAGAACTTCAGAGAAATGCCTATGTTTTATCTCTCCATATAATGTATCTAATGAACTGTCTAAGGTAACTAATGTATTTTTTGATTGACTTTCATCTGTGAGTGTCACATTCAGTTTGCCTTTCTTTAATTTTGTTTCTTTAACATTAAGATCTAAATAACCACATGTTATATTAAATATTTCACTCAGTAAACCACTATATGTAGCTGGAGTCAGAAGACTTGATGCATAATCTTGATCTCTGTCGATTATCACCAGGGCTCCTATATCTTGTACATTGTCAGTTGTAAAATCTCTTGAGTAACTTTCATTATACACTTCTAACACATCAAGTACACTATTTGACATTTTCCCTAAAGATAAAATACATTTTGGTCGTCCAATGACATGAAATAAACTCCACAAAGACATTGAGACACTTGATAATAATGACTGATTCTGTTCAACGAATAATTGCTTATATAAAAACGGTAATTCCAAACTTAATATCTTCTCGTCTAAATACATTAGCTCCCATGCAAATGAATGAAGTTTGACAATTTCATACAAGCCTTTGCTCTCCAGCATTGAATCATATGAAGATAACACCTTTGGTACAATTATTATATTAAAAAAGTTGCCGTCAGAAAGGTAGGCATTTTGACTTAGCAGGGATGAAATATGATCAAGGACACACTTATATTTCAATATACATGAGGGTATAAAATACAATCTGTTCAAGTTGGCAGTCGCTCCAAGCTGAGGGTCCATTTTATATATTTTATCAATGCCATGTTGCCTGAAATGAAATATTTTCGAATAAGCTACAAAGTATACATTGGTATAAGCATATCTGTTTCTAAGGATGACATCACAGTATCTGAACAATATAAGGATGTGATATACGAATTTATATGTTACCATAATATATTTCGTAGTTAAAGAAAATTACGTACTTTAACCAATTTAAACCGCAAATTCTTTCCAAAGGTTTAATAAGTGCAGGATCTATAATTAAATCAATTTTGTCTCCACATGTTGAAAGAATATTTTCTAATTTCTTTTGGGAAATAAGATTTAACGAAGCCAATTTCATAGATAGTGGCTGATCCATATCCACTCGTAAAATTTGTAAATACAATTGTTTAATTTTTATTTATGATAGGTGTATACATGTACAACAACTTTTTTTTACTCATCGAATATTCATCACTAACCAATAGTTTTAGATTAGTACACTTTTATATTTATAAAAATCTTAGGACTCGTAATAATTTATTTATTATTTACAATTTTTTTTTGTATATTCATTTTTTAATTTTGTTTCTGATGAAACAGGCAAAGACCAGAGGCTATGCTTCCATTTCTGTCGTAACTCGTAAAATATAATATTTAGTCTGTAATATGGAGAAGTAAAGGCGCGGTTTCACCTTTCACGTCCCGATCAACTATCACTTTCAACTCGACTGAATGGTCAGTACAGTCCACCACAATATTCACCAACCAATCACGGTATAAAAAGATTGAGCTTTATTATAAATTATAAATATTATATAAAACCACTCTGAATGAATATAATAGAAAATAATAATTAATTAATGGATAACTGAAAAAACGCAACCGCGCTCTCCAACACTTCGCGCTGCTTTCCCCTTTTTTATTTGTTATTCTTAAAAATGTGGCCTATAATTTATTGATTTTATCAGATTTCACAATACTAAACATAAGACAATTATGTAGCAATGCAATATAAAAAATCCTAATAGTTAATAATATCATAAAAACATGAAAACACATTTGCCTTACTACCCTATAAATCCAATAAAAATCTTTTCTGATAAATTATGCATATTATGATATATTGTTATGTAATGTATTTGCTGAGAGAAAAATATTTTGTTTTTATGATATTATTAAGTGGTTTCAAGTATTGTTAAGATTAAGATTTTTACAACTTTTTAAAGTTTTTAACAATAAACTAGAAAATATATTTTAATACGAATGTCTCAATTTTTTATTTGACGTACATTTCCGGTCATGCGTCGTTATCGAATTCGCAATTTCCTCCCCTGGCCCCGCTCCGCCTCCTTACCGCGGAGTGTCCAACGTCGTCGTAAAATTTAATTTTGTAAAATGGCTTCAAGAATTATAAGAAAAATCGTAAGTTCATAGATAAACCCTACAGAAATTTTATACATTTTTAATATTTGCATGATATCCTTATCACACTAAAGCTATTTAGAGGCTAGAACAAACTTTTTCACTGTCCAAAAATAGACGTATATAGTTATGTCGAAGAATTACATAAATGCGCTTTTGAAGCCTTTTCGTGAGAGTAATGCAATAAAAGAGTTTTTGAAATTGTTTGAGTCTGGCACACCTAACGCAACCAGCAAAGTTGGAAAATTAAATAATAAGGTGGAGTTATTTTTTCGTCCTGAATTGCTGTATTCGAGGTTAAGGTTATGCGACGATTTTTTTGTGTTTTATTAGGTTCCAGCGAGCCGAACCGGTGCGGCACAATATAGCTCGGGAGTTCGAAAAGTAACGCTCATCCCTGGTCATGGAATCGGACCCGAAATCACAGTAGCCGTGCAAAAAATATTCGAAGCAGCCAAAGTACCCATCGAATGGGACGAAGTTGATGTCACAGCTGTTAGGGTAAGTGGTCTTATAGAAAAGCTAACTCAGTTAAATTTTGAATAATTTTCATGCTTATATAATAATAACAAACAGAATAAATATAACGTTTTATGTAAATGTTTGTATTGAATCAAGTGTTTTGTTTTAGGGTCCAGATGGAAAATTTGGTATTCCTCAGAAAGCAATTGACTCAGTTAACGCAAATAAAATTGGTCTTAAAGGACCCCTCATGACACCTGTCGGAAAAGGGTATAGATCACTTAACTTGGCTCTGCGTAAAGAGTTTGACTTATATGCTAACGTCAGGCCTTGCAAGAGTTTAGATGGGTAAGTACAATATTTTTATAATTAGCACTAAACACTATTGCCTGCAATTTTGTCCTGCTTACCAAAAATATACCACATAGTTACAGCTAATAACAAAATTGATAATACAAAAATATTGGCTCTCACTTTTTAATGGTTACTATTAAATTTGGCTAAATCATATATAGATTGCCATTAACATTATCACATATTTTAACAATACTATACTTTTTTTATTAGGGCATGTAGGTATTACTCTTACGATAACAATGAAGATAAGTTCAATTAGTCTCACACTATCAGCTACTATTTTCATCAGAGCTCAGAGCTAGAAATATCATAGATGAAAGCCTAGCATATAAAAGTACCTTTAAATATTTATCTTATATGTATAGTTTCTTAAAATATTCTCATAAATAATAAGAATAATAGTTAAAATCTATGATGATGATGATCTAACTATAATTACTTAAGAGTAAAAAAATGTAACTTAATATATTATACTTCTGCACATTATTACATGAAACAATGGATTTGAGACTTAAATTATTATAATGATGGTTCTGGTAAAATTTTAAACTTACTACCATATAATGTCAACCTGTACCTGTACTATGTAATTGATGTCAGGGCTGAATAGATAATAACAAATGTTTCTATTATATCAATACAATACTAACACTAATACTTACGCTCCATGCTAACTGAATGAAGCCAACGAAAAAAGTATTTAATTCTAATTGTAAAAGAATATACTCTTCACTTGCCTATTATTTCGTTCAATTAATGAAAGTAATAACCACAATGCTAACTAGATTGTCATGAGAAAGATCTGTAAGATATAGTGTAACTATTGGTTCGAGATTGAATCCTAAAAATATTACCTTCCTTATAATTGATATTGATAGTATTATACCTTTATATTGATAGTATTATGTAGCACATTGCCCACTTTGTCTTTCTTGATAATTAAAGAATTATAATATTTTTTCAAGATAATACATAATGATTAAAAATGCAAATTATTATCACAATATACTAAAATTCTCTCACACTAAATTGTATGTAAATTATATTTGTATAATGGTGTTAAGTGATGTGAATAATTTTCATATAGAATCACATTATGCAGTTACTATAAAACAAAACAAGTTTCAGAAATGTTATTGATAAAAGTTATCTCTGTTTCGTAGCTGGTCCGTATTGGATACAGGGATTAGCCCTTAGTCTTGACGTTAGTTAAGGGGGGCTGTTTTCATCAGTAGACGGATAGCAATCGATGATGATATACAGTAAATCAAAATATTCAAGATTTTGATAAGTGTTGAATATAATTTATTATTTGGTTGTCTTATGTGATAATAGGATTTGCAATGTCCAGCGCGATATGTTATCTGTGACAGATTTACATAATCTGTACAAGTTCGCGGTATTTGGATTTGCATTTTAGTTTTATTGTAAATTTGTTGTAATAACATACTATGGGAATAAGCCGAGAGATCGATGCGGTCACCTAATTTATAATGATAATAACATCCCATTTTCCTAGTGCCCGGGGCTGTCCTTAAAGACGGCACTCACTGCAACAAATACGAAACGACCAAGTGATTATGTTTGTAAGTGCCCACCGCCGCCATTATACGGTCGTTTCTAGAGAATTTGACTTCTAGTCGTCCCTGTGCAACGGAGCATATATTTCATACATTCCGTATGAAGCGGTAGACATCTAAATTAATTATAGCAGATTGCCCTTTATATCACGTTAAAGATGCAAACTGCATGGTAATACATAATACGTAAACTGTGCGTGAGCGACGAAGGTCCAGTGGTGGGTGGACTCGGCCTATTATGCGAGAGGTTCCGAGTTCGATCCTGACCCACTGAAGGAAAACATCGTGATTAAACTTGCATGCCTGGTGAGATCGAAAGACTTTGAAGGTATGTAAAGTTCACCAACACGCATTGGGCTAGCGCACCAGTGAACTATGGGCCTCTTACCCTCTTCGCCTGATTTCGAGAAGGAGACCGTGCCCAGCAGTCGGACATATAAGGGTGGACACTTTACACTGTGCGTTCGACGCGACGACCCGAATGCTTATACATAATAAGTTTCCAATTAGGCTCTCAATCTTCTTTTGATATGAATTAAGTGAACGAATTTTTTTTTTTTGGTCAATTTATTATTTATAACTATGGGATTCCCCCATGATAATACTTTATTGAAGCCCTTTACAAACTAATTTCATTACCACGGCACTACGTTACGCCGATAAGATAAGTTATCTGAACGTGCGCTTCGCGGTTTGATTATGTTATCGTGTTACCAGACGTAGACTACTAATAGAATAATGACTAGGCTAGATCGTTTAGTGCATGATATTGGTCTGGGTTTTACAACTATTAATAATTCCGATATTTATTTTACGTGTCTTTTTTATATCACTGGATGAAACCAACCGACTCACCCCACTTCCGACGAAGCAATAGGACCGTTAGGGCCATGAGCATAGCTCCATCCGAAAAAATAGTCTCTTTTTTTTTATTAACTTAGTGACAACAGGGTTGCATAGGAAAAAAATGAATCTAGAACAGTGGTGGAGATTCCCCCGCTTTTTGTATTGTCTAATAACACTTAGCCTAAAACCAGACTATATAGTTCCTTTGAGGGGGGGAAACCTATGGAAATATGCATCCAAATTGTTAGACACGGTAAATTATAGCTATTTATACTAGTTATGTAAAGAATGTAATGTGTATGTCATAGTAGCTTAGTGGTGAAATTACGCAGTTAAATCCTAACGAGCCTGGTTCGAATCTCCAGTCTGAAATTTTATTTTTTCATTTTTTTATCATTTTTTTTGGAAGAAAATTTTTATCGTATTTTATCACTAAGGGTACCGAGCAAATGCTTAATATGTAGAGGTACTTGTCTTAATATGTAGAGCCAGGGATTTAGGGACGCCAGGGAGTTCTCCTTGTATATGTATACAAAGAGAACTCCCTGGCGCCCGAGCGAATATCTGATTCCTTGCCAAAAAAATACATTGTTGCATTTGTAGGAAGGTATTACACCAACGTCTAGTTCTTTTAGAAATCAAGTCAAACGCTTTAACAATTGCTATCAAGGCCCGAGGATTGCTATCAATCCCCGAAATTCCATGATCATTCCGTTCATAAAAATAAAAGTTTCCCTTATTATATTACTGTTATCAACTTTATTAAGATTTGTTCACTAATAATTTATAATAAAAATACTAGAATGGCAACCATTAAAACATGATTTGATTCATGATTTTGGACACAACAGTCCATTTATAAATATAATCAAGATTAACATATAGACGCTTTCACATGTATATATTTCCCTAAAAAATTGTTTAATTATTATGCCTATTTACAATACAGTGCCTTAATGAAACTACGATTATGTCGTATACCTTTACCGACTCATCTCTTGTATTTGCAGCATCAAAACGCTATACGACAATGTGGACGTGGTGACGATTCGCGAGAACACGGAGGGCGAGTACTCCGGCATCGAGCACGAGATCGTCGATGGGGTGGTGCAGTCCATCAAGCTCATCACCGAGGAGGCCAGCAAGCGGGTCGCCGAGTTCGCCTTCCAGTTCGCGAGGGACAACAACAGGAAGAAGGTCACGGCCGTGCACAAGGCCAACATCATGTGAGTGCCATACGTACGGGGAGCACTAGGGCCCCGGTCGGGGGCTCTGGTTTCTGACAGAACACAAAGCAAATATCCCAAATATTCTGTTAAAGTTTTAGGACTTCCAATATTTCGATACTCGTACAGTATCGATCTAAAAATTACATTTTCTTAATTCCACGTAAAAACTAGGGGGATGCGTTATTAATATTTATACACTGTATAGTCTATCTATACACTTAGAATATGCCATTTAAAGGTGTTATGTGACATCTTTATTAGAGCTAAGTGCGGGTGTCATGTGGATAATTTACAGTATTGTTTTATGTTAGTATTGCTTCACAGATGTGCGCCTTACACTTCTTCAATAGAGTGTATATTACATTCAATGTGTTCAATTTGTAATTGTTTGATGTCGTACATGACGGTGCTAATTTGCATAGATGAAATGAAAACCAACTATATATTTTTTTTTTATTGCCATTTCATTATTTTTTCCATCTTTGGAGCGGATTCCTACCTTTCTATATAACTCACCGAGATGTTTTAAATGACAGGAGTTCCGTGACTCTTTGCTATAACATATAGATTATAAAAAACCGATGGAAGAAAGCGCATCTTAATATTATTCTAATAGTTGATAATCAGAGCCGATGCCACCGGTGCCCAGGCACAGGGCGTAGATTCTGGGGGGCGCAGGAATGGCCAGACCAGGCAGGACTATTATTTGTTTCGGTTTGCTAAGGGCGCAGTTATAGGACCTCGCACAGGGCGCAAAAAAGCTGTTTACGGCTCTGTTGATAATTCCATACTTATATTGTGCAGGCGTATGTCGGACGGCCTGTTCCTGCGCTGCTGCCGCGACCTGGCCACCAAGTACCCCGACATCCGCTTCGAGGAGCGCTACCTCGACACCGTCTGTCTCAACATGGTGCAGGACCCCTCCAAGTTCGACGTGCTGGTGAGTAATGCAGACCTCACGCTCTCCCCTCCCCGGACCTCTTTATGTTGGCAGTACTGTTGGGAAATGCACACTACAGCTGATACGAATATAATATGAAAAGACGTTCCGAAGTAACCGAAGAGAGAGTGGTGGGACAATATTGACTAGACCAGTTTTCGTCGTCTGATTACTGAGAAAACTTGTAAGCCTGGTGAGATTTGTATGAAAATTACCATGATCAGCTCATAGTCTACCTATGACCCTCGCTTAATTGCTAATATACCCGTGCAGCAGGAGATATGATGATGAAAAAGATTTTTTTATTATTATTTAGAGACTAAAACATATCATTAACATTCCAGGTGATGCCAAACTTGTACGGTGACATCATGTCGGACATGTGCTCGGGGCTGGTGGGCGGGCTTGGTCTCACGCCATCCGGCAACATCGGCAAGAACGGCGCGCTCTTCGAGTCGGTGAGTACACCTCCCACTATTTACTGCCACCACTGCTGCTGGGAATGGGGGGAGCCAGGAGGGTTCCACCATCCTGCCCGTTTATTTTATTAAGAGCAGTCTATAAATACTGGTATTGAGACCCATTTATATGTTGAATCCCTGGATTGAAACAAAGCTCACATGAGTCCTCTAGAGTCCAGTATAATATGATATCCTAGTAACGTTAGCAACACCTCAGCAGTATTATATTTGTTGGTCGGGTACCATAGTCATCAAAAAAGAACATGAAGGTCCCCCTTGTGTTATCATTTGCTAGTAAGTTAAAGTACTTTTACAGTAAAAAAAAATCAAGAAACTAAAATAATTTTTTCACACAATATAATATTACTTGTAATTTAACTTAAAAAAAATTTTTTTTTTTTCAAGAAGCGTTTATTATTAAAATAGTGAGGTACCAAATAAAGACAAGCAAGCAAGAAAACCATTTGTTTTGAGTGAAATCTACATCAACCTGTTTTCCTCTAAGTATAGAATAGTGAACTCCGTTTTATTTATCTGGTTTTGAATTTAATAATAATAAACAGACTATCATTTATTCAAATAATATAATACATATACACAATCAGTATTTCACATCAATGTGAAATTAATGGTAATAGAAAGATAATAAAAACTTATAGAAATATATTATATCGAAGCTCAAGCTGATTTTTTGTACTTTAAATGGTAGTAGGGTTATACTTTGACAAGTGAAGACACTTTACAAGTGATTGAAGTGAAAAAGTGTTGAGCAATTATAGTACAATGTAAGTTGATCACAAGTATAATATCTGTGCTAACCGGTGAGGGTCCGCATGCATATGCCATAACACTTGCACGCACTCGTGAATGTTTACTAAAATCTTGTCATCAATGTTAAAATGGACTATCAATTTTAAAATATATAGGCTAGTTTTATATTGGTTAGATGATTCATATATGAGGGTAGCGGGTTTGAATTGCCAGGGGCAGACTACATCGTATGGTGAATGAAATATTTTATTAAAGAGGTTATTATATTAGAGGTATATAGAGGTTTAACTAGAAGTGAGAATGCTGATTGCAAGTGGTTTTAAATATGAGAATTATATAATAATGAATTTGAAGATATTCATGGGTACAATAAACAAATAGTGAGAATAGCTTCGGCTGATTAAAATGTACGTAAAATTAAAAGAAAAACGAATCTGTGGTCCATTATGCTGTATGTGGTGTCATGAACTAAGGTAGTTGGTACCGCTGTCTACTTCATAAACAGCACAAGAACTAAACTGCTGTGTCTAATTCTTGGTGGAGGTTCATTGTTACCTTTTATTTGATACACAAAAGATATGATTTTTTTCTATGATAGAAAGCAATAAATACATATCACATAAATATGAAAAACCAATGAACTATACTAAGGGCCTAGGGGATAGATTCAATTTTTGTTTGCATTGAATAGGTTCCAAATATACTAGAACAATTTGAATAATTCTTATACCTATTGAAAACGAGTTACCTGTGAGTACCATAGGCTTTATTTTTTATTAAAACATGAGTAAAAAGAGAAAAGAATGAGATATCATTGTAGAAATAATGGTCCAAATAAAACTTGTTTATATTGTAATAAACATAAGTTTTTATGGTAATAACATGTGTGATGTGTTTATTTACCCACAAACAATTAAATGTTTGTGCCATTTTTATATAGAAAGTGGTTTATAGAGTAACTGATTTTAACAAAAAAAAATAACTTTTATGTTTTTCTGTGGTAGTTCTTTACTAATTGTACCTAAATTAACAATGGTTACAATGGAATGTGTCATGTCATCACCTGAACTAACCCTGAATGTCTTAACCGCAACACAACTAAAATTGCAGGTACATGGAACGGCTCCAAGCATCGCTGGACAGGATAAAGCGAACCCCACAGCTCTTCTGCTCTCCGGTGTTATGATGTTACGTCACCTCAGGATGTTGGAAGCTGCCGATAAGATTGAGTCAGCTTGCTTCAAGGTGCTGAAAGAAGGAAAGGTGCTCACCGAAGACCTTGGTGGGTCCAGCTCATGCACCGCCTACACCAATGAGATCATCAAGAATTTGAATTAACGGTGGAGATAGATGTGTAGGAAATATTCTTAGGCCATCTTATTTATTGTATGACAGAAAGACAACTTTAAACGTTTTGAACATGTAAATATCAATCACAAAATCCGAGTTGTATTAGAAAATATGATATTTATCCAAATAAATATTGAAATTTATGAACAAAAGAAAAACATTCGTCAGAAAGATGTGAATATTGTATTTCTCCAAACTCAGTGATAAGGATTAAGGCGCTCATACAATAAGTAAGCGGTTTTATTAGTAATTTATTAGTTGAAATTATTAGTAAATTTATATATATATATATATATCGTGTTTGACACAAACCGATTGTTTTTTGTGATGTTGATGAGACCGGAGAACATGTTTGTAAAGTTATTTATTGTCAGTGTGTACCTAGGGTATTAATTTATTCATTTTTCTCGCATTTTTGTATTCTTAAGTTCAATATGAAATTTGGTTGTATGAAAATGCTGAAATTCATTTATTATTATTTTTATATTTATTTGTCTTTTTTACCATTCTTGGTAAGAGTAATGTAATGTGACAGTATTTGAATATGAATTATTTATAACTATACTTAAAAACTCATGTAATTCTGGTTTCTAGAATGAAGTAGTGTGTTACAGAATTTACAGATTAGTTTTTTTTTTATTTATTAAGAGCTGGGTACAAGTCCCTTGCCGTACAGATTAGTTATAAAAGTTGCCAACATAATTACTATTAATTGTAACATTTAAATTTCCTTGTTGCCGTAACAAAGATTAATATTTGAATGTTTTTAATATCATGTTATTGGGGAAATTTATAAATTTCACCTCACATAAACAACTATCATTTAAGTTACATATAAGTTTTACCATTGACATTGTGATATTATAATTGTATTATTTAAATATAATAACAAATCCTTGAGTATTTATCAAGTACATTACATTTATAATTGCTTTTACTTATTACTATACAAATAGTGTCAGGGGTTAAATATGGCAAGTATTTGTTTTTCCCGCCGTCATTATTTGCCTACTTATATTTTTATTGATATAAATATTAAATAAAAATACTACTACATGTATAAAATTGAGATAAGTATATCTTGTGTAAATGCATTTTTGAATAAAAAATACAACTAAAAAATACATGAGCGACAAAAGTAAAAAAAAATGCCGTCAGTTAAATTGATTTTTTTTTAATTCGATATAGGATATAACGATCTTAGGCTGGTGAGCTTGGTGTAGCATTAAAAAATACTAAACAGATAAATAGGTACAATGAATATTTCAGTATTTTTAATTTATGGCAGTTTTTTTTATATCGTTTCTATGGATTCATATTTAATTTAATGTGCTTTAACTTTTAAAAGAATATGTAGATAATAGAAACTGCCAACATCATTTTAGTTATAAATGACACTGCCTTTTAGTGAGAAAACAATTGTTGATAGTGCCTGTATTAATAGAAGAATTACCTGATGAAGAAAACAAAGACCGTACAATAAAGTATTGAGTGCAAAATAATGTATTATGTAAAAATATTTATATTGAATAAATGAATGTAAAACTTGCTATTTCTTCAAATACGTTCTTTTTCGACAGTGTGAATAATTCACACTATTATGTTCTGAACAATAATTGTAAATCATAACATAGTTTTATTATTGCATTTCATGTGTTTATTCTAGTTCAGATATGATCTGACAATAAAAATAGTCTTTTTGTGAAAATTGAGTTGACTTGAAACTTTTAATGAAGATAAAACAATAAAAAAGAAAATGTGTTTCATTTCCTTACTACGTGATTAAAATTGCGTTATATCATCTATCCTATGTACAGCATCCGCTCTTACATTTTTTTAGATTATTTTTTTTACTGCTTTCGCAGCCACAACCGAAAGTCTACCCTAGTCGCTGTATAGAACCACCTGGTTAAGATCTGAAGGGACATTTACTAACTGTAACTTAAAACATTGAGGTTTTTGGACCGTATTCAAACCAAACGTATAGACAGCGGTCGAACGTGAGCGAGTGTTGTACGCTATGCGTAGGCTGTCATTCGGCGACCAATTAATATAATTCGCGGTGGACGTTGCTTGGCTACATAGCTATACCTCAGCGTATCCAGTTTGGATAGTGACGGACTCTGTAAGAAAAAAAGCTGACTGTTATGTCACACCACGTCAATCCGGTCCCGCGCTAAGTTTCTGAAGAACTTGTGTTACGGGTACCAGACAACGGAATTACTATTATTAATACATAATATAAATATTTTTATTATAAAATACACATCCATAACCCAGGACCACAGAAAACTGTCTGTGATGTAATTCGAATTTCGAACCTGCTACCCCTGCTTAAGCGCCAACAGGCTAACCACTGAGCCCCAGAGGTCGTAAAAATTATACAATTATTGTGAGCGTACTGTGGAAGAGAAGTATCGTTTTTGTCTTGTTTATACCGAAGTTTACAAGCGTGCCAGTTTACATTTATCTGACTTATGACTACACATTTGGTTTGAACACGGCCTTTATCTCGGACAAGTGCAGGACCGATAAGGCTAGTGCTAGCGAGCCGTCTATCAGTGATAATATAAATCTATTAATTTCTAGTTCATACTGGTCATTGGAGTCACAGGTTATTTTAATTCGTAAAACCGTGTTATATTGAAGCTTTTAATCACTGCGAGTGCATTTCTGCGTAGTAGGCTAACGATATTTACTTCCTATGACAAAACGTAAACAAAACAAAAATCCTCAATAATGTAGGGTGTCCGGTTGGCGGACAATCGAGTTCAAAGATACTAAGACCTACGCTCTTGAACGAATCAAACTACTCAAATCAATGAAAATATCCACGTAACGCAATATTACCGAACACGCGAACACAATATCCCGTATTATCCCGTATGCAAAACAAAACAACAAGTGAAGTGAGTATAAACGTCGTGTTTGTACGCGCAGATCGCGGCCGCTGCCCGCTGCTCGTCGTATGCTGACCGCCGACCTCCGATGACTTCTGATTAAAATTTATCGGAACCGAATGTGGAAAAGCAATCGGAAGTTCCGACGTATCGGAATCGGAATCGAAGCTCCGTTACATCCCTAGTCTCCAGTAATAAATTGAAAAAAGGATAAAGCAGCCGCCGTTTTTGCCTCAATAACTTTTTTAATAAAAATTTCCGTACATTGTACTGAACCAACGAAAGCAAACTGAATGACCTTCGAACGTTTCGACTCCATCACGAATTCTTGGCTGTGTCACAATATTCGCAACAATGTTTGCGAACGTGAAGAGCCGGCTTTACTTCTAACTCCATCCATCTTATGTTCTCTATGCGCATTTTAAATGGCCGGACTGGCCGTGATATTAGTGTTAAATTATAATTTTAGGTGCACAAGTGTATAAAAAGCGTAATGCAAGCAATAATTTCAGTCTGGCCAAGGATAATTGCGTAAACTAATCAGCCAAATACCAATGCAACGATTAACGTCTAATATATTGTTTCAGGTCCACGGTACTGCCCCCGACATCGCCGGAAAGGATATGGCGAATCCAACAGCTCTCCTCCTATCTGCCATTATGATGTTACGGCATTTACAGCTTAACGAACACGCAGACCGAGTTCAAAATGCGTGTTATGAAGTGTTGCGTGAAGGGAAGTCTCTGACTGGCGATCTTGGCGGTACTGGCAAATGCAGCGAGTACACAAACGCCATCATTTCAAAATTGAAATAAGTGCTGCCACAAAAAAGTTACCTAGTCCTATTTCTACCCCAACCCCGGTGTCATAAAATGTTCGTGACAATGTAGAGTCAATAATTGTGATTTGTACCAAAGTGTATATATTATTAATGAATCAATCGTATGGCAGAATGATGATAAATTGTAATTTACAGTGTTACACTGTAGTTGGACCGAAAAAAGTATTTATTGTTATTTTATACAGCCTGTTAAAAACAATGTAGTTGAATTACATTTATAACATTATATTTAATTTAAAATTGTTTCGTTTTAATTTCCCAGCCATTTCGCTACATAGTTTAGTCCTTACTCCTTAAGTATATTTCGTAAAACAAATAAATAACAGTAACAGCTGACTTCACAGTTGTATGAATTCATGTTTCATCATTCATAATCATCGTCATCAGTCTTTATCCATCCACTGCTGACCTGCCTCTCTCTATGAACGCTAAGACGACCGATCCCTTGCCACCAGCATCCAATACGAAAGGAGACGGTCCATTTCTGGTGTAGTCTTGTACAGTATACTATAAATATATAAAAATACATAGACTTCATTAAAAATAAAATAAACTAGTTTATCGTAATAAGTTACGTGCAAAAAAATAAATAAAAAATTATCAAGTTTTTCAAATATTAGCTATTCCACACAAAGGTGGTGGCTATTACTTAAACGTCATTATTGAAAAATGGCGTCACTCATGGTACTTTTGTAACTATTTGTATCTATTTCAAGCTTTGTTATGGAGTTGTTAACTCGTGAATGTGTTTTTTGCATTTTTGTGGATATTTTGACGACTTGGACTTTTTATTTGGACATAGATTTAAAGGCATAAACGCCAAAGAAAATATTCATATGCCATTGTTATATCATGTAGTGTTGCATATCTTGGAAATATTAAATTATGCTAACGCTGAAATTGAAAAGAATTTAATGGATATGAATTATATCATTATGTGTTGTTTGTATATTTATTTTCCTTTATATCATTATGTGTACAAAAGTACACCAACGTTCTATACAATTTTGGACCGTCTCCTTTTATTGTTTGATTTTTTATTATGTAAAAAAATTGAGAAAATAACAACAGATTAATAAAAATAAGTAAAAATAGATATGCAGACACAAAGGCGTTTTCTATTGTCTTCATAATTTTCAATCTTTTCCCGTTTACTTGTTATCAAACTTTATACAAAATCATTGACAGGCCTATTTCAATGAGAATGTCGAGACTCGAGAGTCAAAATCGAAAATAGAGCCTGATCATTTGTTACGTGCATCCAAACGATTCAACAATTTTATGTTTATCCCGTACTTTTTTGTTTTGGTGATAATTTTGAGATCATGCAATATGATTCGAGTGGAGGGAGAAGTGAAATTTGACTGACTGAAGAGGTGAATGGTGAAGACGCTGTTTTTTCATATTACAGACTAAATATAGTCTATAACAACTGGTTAGTATAGCCTCTGGACTTAGCCTTTTCTTACACAAACAAAAAAATGATTGACATTAGACATTTGTCATTTTTGACAACAACAATCGCATGTGTTGATTGCAGTGTTTACAATGTTCTAACCTCAAATTTTACCTAAAATACGATTAGGAATCATAACCAGTATGGTTAAACGGGTAAGTTATTAACATTACATAAAAATATAATCTAGTATATATAATTGATACTTACCTACTTCAAATAATGTGATCTTATCATGCTCTTAATTTTAATTTCAGACTGCGACAACTTCCTTATCAGAGGAAGATGCTGATGGTGATATTATTAATGGAAATGGTAAACGGTCTGCGGGAGATAATAACAAAGAAGTAAAGAAACGTATCAAAACTAAGAGTTTATATCGTCAGCCCACAGCCAATGAGCTAAACCGCTTACAAGAAACTGAAAATTTATTTAATTCCAACTTGTTTCGATTGCAAATTGAAGAGGTGCTTGCTGAAGTTAAAGTTAAAGAGAAAACAGTAAAAAGGTTTAATGAGTGGTTTGGTGTTCTAAGAAATCATTTACTCTCAATAACAGAAGATGGAATTGAATATGATTTATCCGAAAATAAGTTTTCAAAGCAAAAGAAAGCCAAACTACCAATATGTAATAGATTACAAACATCGAAGGTTATTTTTAAATTTCACAAATTCACAGACATTGATATTGTTGGATCATATGCTTTAGAATGTCCCATAAATTCAAAATTAATCATTGACTTGCAAATTGTAGTTCCAACTGAAACATATACTAAGAATGATTCTATTAACTATAAATATCATTTAAAAAGAGCTGCGTACATAGCATATGTTGCAAATCATCTTAAAACGCTGGATACCATAGAAGATATAAACTACACATGCCTAACGAGCGAAACTAAGCCTATTATTAAAATTAAACCTAAAGGTAAACTGGGTAATTTATATGTTCATATAAATTTTGTATGTGATACAGAAACCTACAAATTGCACAGGTTTAGTCCTTTACGAAATAATCTCCGTGAAACTTGGTTATTTGGTGGGGAAAGTAAAGAAAATGTGGATGTAGGACCTCCAACACCATACTACAATAGCAGTGTACTGTGTGACTTGACAGCAGAGTCTAATCAGCGATTTTTGAAAGATACACTTATCAACTGTGAGAATTTGAAACAAGCAGTAGTGCTGTTAAAGATATGGGCAAGACAGCGCAAGTTACAAATATCTGGTTACATTTTGAGCATGATAGTAGCCCATTTAGTGCAGACAAAGAGAATCAATAATATTATGAGTAGCTACCAGATTGTGCGGAATGTGTGGATTTCATTAAGTAAGTAATTTAATCATACTGGCTTTTGCTATATATACATATATCTGTGCTATGTTGTTAGTGATACAATCTATGTTAAAAAATTAATTAATAGAAAAAGAGGTATTGTTTACGAGTTTGGATGTAGAAGGTAAACTAAACCACTGATTAAAAACACTATATCATTTAAATAATTCTATGTTATCTCTGATTAGGCTGTAGAATAATAAACATAAGCCTAGGTAAGTATATCTCAATATGAGCAAATTTTATTAACTTGTTTATTTGCATTCAATAGGCTGCAAAACTGCTGCATCTGGATCAGCAAATATTTTTACAGTATACAGTTTTAACTTTTATGCTGGGTGCCCAGTGTACCCACAGTATATAGACAAAATTAATATATATATATATATATATATATATATATATATATATATATATATATATATATATATATATATATATACTTCTGACTGCCCAACAAACATTGTAGCCTTTTAAATCCAAAATAATCGTTTTTTTCAGAGGCATCAGAATGGGATACAAAGGGTATCAGTTTGTATAAAGGTGAAAACTCACCATCCTTAGAAGAATTTAAGGAACATTTCCCCATAGTATTCATCGATACAACGGGCTATTACAACATCTGTTGGCAGATGTGTAGAGGAACATATGATGCATTGAAGCGAGAGAGCTCTCTAGCTGTGGATATGCTTGATAATTCTAAGCTCAACAGTTTCATTCCTTTGTTTATGACACCCGTGTCCCCGTTATTGCAGTTTGATCATATTTTGAGGTACTTATGTTTATGTCAATAATCACTTTATTCTATGTATTTTTCTATTTTATATGTAAAATTAAAACATTTGAAAAATATAAAAATATAATAACTGATTCTACATAAAACATTTCAGATTTAAAAATGTCAGTGATCTAAAAACATCTGTGTTGGAAAGAGCTTCAAAGCAGACAAGATTAAATTATGGAATGGATGAATTGGCTTTGGTCACTGACACACTGCACTCTCTGCTCTCCAAAGGTCTGACCAACAGGATAGACCTCATACTGCAAATGGTTGAAGCTGATCTTTCTTGGCCTATTAATAAGACTCTGGAAAAGGCCAAAAAAACAATGTAAGTTACATTTACAATATGTATGTAAAGTATATACCTACTATTGTGTATTAGCATGTTGAGTATGAGGTACTCTTACTAATAATAATAAGCCATGTGGATCCATCAGTTACGCTACGCTTTCGGGGGTGGTTCAGTGAAAACTACCGTAACCAATCTTTACATGCCGCAACTCCTGCATGTATCGAAAAGGGTTTACACATTACGCGGTTGGTTGCGGCTGTTATTCGTGGAGTAGTGACATTTGTTACCGGTTGTCTGAAGCCCGGGAGTCTGACAACCAGTCTTACCATGGGGTACTGGTAATATATATGGGGTAGTTAGAAAAACGTATATTACTGTTTAATTATATAAATAATATCTTATAAGTATTATCATGAAAGTATGGTTTTGGAATTGTTTTTATTGACATATACTTTATTATTACAGATATGAAGAGAAACTATCTTTTGGTATGATATTAAATACTGAGAATGCCATGGGTATAGTTGACAGGGGTCCACCGGCTAATCTTCCGGAGGCTGAAGAGTTCAGGTATTTTGAATATTATATTGCATGATTAAATGAATTAAACAAACGCACTACACTTTAAAACATATATAATAGAATTAGAATAGAAGGAAACTTATTCAATACCATTGAAATTTAAAGATAGTTAATTTTGTATGAAACAAATTCGACCGAGACCTCGATTTTTGTAATGTTAGTCGGATAGGCAAACTGGTAAATGCGATATCTGATGGCAAGTGGTCGACGTCGCCCATGAACATAAGTTTATTTATGCGGTGTGCAGGTCGTTCTGGGGGGCCAAGTCCGAGCTGCGTCGGTTCCAGGACGGCGCCATCACCGAGGCGGTGGTGTGGGACGCGGACTCCCGCGCCCAGCGCCGCGGCCTACTGCGGCAGATAATCGATTACCTCATGCAGCTCAAGTACGGTGAGTGGTAGCGGTGGGAACCAGGGTCTAAGGACTGAGGGACCTCACCGTTAGGGTACCGTAATGTGTATGCTCAGTAGGGCTGTTCTGTAAGGTCGTTTTCAAAGCTCGAAAGCGGAATCCGCGGTGAAATAACGAGTTTGTATTCTTTAAAACTCGACTATCTATCTATATCAATAGAGTTCGCTTTCGAAGTGACGTAAATTGAGTTCTATCTCCCATGTGAAACTCGATATAGAAATGGTTTTTACAGAATAGTCCTACTGTACACGGTACTGGACGATATCTAGTCGTTCAGAAGGCGATGACGATGATGATGATGAATAAAAGGATCTCTATCATTATTATAATCTACATTATCATCTTTATTTGGAACTTACCAAGGGGGTTGGGGGGCACAGCACTACACATGGATGTAGAAAGGAGCGAATCGTTAATAGCCAATCACAGGGCTCTAAATGTCTTCGCATCATTGGAAACAGTATGATTGGCTATGAGTGAATTTGCCAATCATTCTGTTCCACTCCGTCCCTTGGCTGTAAATAGTTTCCCCGTGGTACGACGGGGTAAAGTTGTGTGACTCCATCGGTGTGTTGAACGCCCGTCACGTGACCCCTCAGATGTCCCGGCGTCGCAGCTGTACCACGTGTGCGACCAGCTGGAGGGCGCGGCGCGCGGGGCGGAGGAGGCGGCCGCCGGCGTGCTCACCGCCTTCGACGAGCTGCGCCGCGACCTGCGAGCGCTGGACCAGCTCCCGCTCGACATTACAGCTGTTAACGGTGAGATATATATGGAGATAGAAGGGCAGGAATGGAGTAGGCAAGTATCTATAAATATCATCATCCAGCAGAAATTGTGCTGTATCATTTAGCAAGCATATCGAGGTGTACGTCAGCACGTACATCTTTATGGTCCTTCGAGCCGGATTTGAACTTGAACTTTTAAAAATAGGTAATTATACGCGCGCACGTGTGTAGGCACACGTCATGCCCGCACTTCAATTTAAGATCTGGGAGTTGAGACGTATAATCTATTATGCTCTCGTATAATCTATTATCTTCTGATGCACGCCAACTTTGTCTAATTTCAAGAAGAGCCAGTAGTAGGACATATTTAAGGTCTATTGCACGTATATGTCTATGCATTGGCGTGACCTCTCCCTCCTCGTTCAATTAAGAGGGCGTGTTCTCAGTGAGTCCCCCCCGCAGGTATCTCGCCGGTGTTCAGCTACAGCGAGCCGTGTCCGGCGCGCGCGGCCCGCCCCCCTGCGCGCCGCCGCGCCGCCGCCGCCGCGCTGCTCAAGGACTCGCCCCCGGAGGCGCCGCCCCTCGTGCCCGCCAATAAGGCGATCATCGAGCTAAGTGAGTTTTACTGGATTTGTTGTCTATTAAGATCTTTACATGCCCAATGTGTAGCTATGAGCGTTGTGTTGGACCGAAAAAAGACCTAAGTTGTGTTGTCGTACAAAAATATGTAATGTCCAAGTTCTCTTAGTCTAATTGGTGTCACACAGGGTCGGGACCCAATTTTTATAATGACTATTTATTTTATGCAAAATACATTGTTTCCGACACTAAGAGAATATTTTGAACTAACATACGTACTAAATAAACGTTTAAAATTTTAATTATGTCAATATTAACTTTCCGAAATCGTGATTCATAAGTGTTGCAATTTCCCAGCACACAGCGGCAAGTGGCCGGGAGACCTCCAGGCATTCAGGTGTTTGAAGGCAGCCTTCAACCTGCAAATAGCGGATCGACTGAAGCAGCAGTACTCGCTACAGACGCAGGCCTACCCCACTCATGTGGACGTGCTCAAGGCCGGCCTAGTCTTCCGTCTGGAGATTGCCCACCCAAAGGAGCTTACTCTATTGCGACGCGAGATGGAGATGGGCGTGGTCAAGTTTAAAGAGAGCCCGGAGAGTGTGGAACTGCAGTGCCGGACGATGCTGCTGCCGAGGCTAAGGGGCGCTCTGCATGGGTAAGTGTCTTAGGGGAGTTACATTATTCAACGACAATGATTAATTTTTTACCTTAAAAAATTATATACATCTGAAAAACTTAGCTACGACATGCGTTGTCCAAGCATTAAGATCGTAATGCCTTAAGGTTTTATAAAGTCGTAATTTAACAAAGACTTTATGTGTACTGCCGTAGCTTCTCTTATCGGGGCCCAGTATCGACTCAATATAATATTCTGATCACCACAATGATTTTACATTTTGGTCCTTCGAATCGGATGTATTCTACTTTACCGACTCAAGATTAGTGTAAAAAGGGTTTCAAGTTTTTAGATTATTATATTAGTTGGTGTGAGCGTAGTTTCCTTCTTCACCTTGCTGGATTTACTAGTTTGTCGATTCCCGGTCTGCAGGTTGCACATGAAGCACCCGGCGTTCGGCCCCAGCGCGTGCCTGTTCCGCCGCTGGGCGAGCGCGCACCTGCTGCCGCTGGCGTCCCCGCTGACGTCCCCGCTGACGGACCTGCTGGCTGCGGCGGTGTTCGTGAGGCCGGAGCCGCTGCGCCCGCCCGCGCAGCCCGCGCTGGCCCTGCTGCGGGTGCTGCGACTGCTAGCCGACACCGACTGGACCTCCCAGATGCTCCTGTTGGACTTCAACGATGACATGACCCGTGAGTTACTGTCGCTATGTAAAATATTAAAAGGCTTAATAGCTTCTTATATAAATAACCTGATTGCCAAATATAACTGATTACTGCACTGGTGGTCCTTGATGAAAATTCATATTTTATTATATTATTACAATATATTTTTTTACCCTTTTTCCACTATTTATTTGATTGTAATTACACGATCGGTTTCGAGCTAGTTATCGTCAGGAGTTGTGTATATTACTGGTCTATCTATATATTCTATTTTGTCAAGCCACAAAAATGTACTGTGGTGTGTAAATTATAGCACATGAAAAAGGCCTGGCATTGATAAGCTTTCATCTAATGCAATATTTGCTTATTGAAGTGAGGCTTTTGTTCAAGCTAACAAAAAATATTATTTAGCAGACACCTATTGGAAAGTGTATTTAGTTTGTTGGGTAATTTACTGACGGAAAGTCCCAAGTTGAGTAAGAGTATAGTTGTAGATATACCCTGCTCTCTCTTGTGATGACTCTCCCGCTATTTCCGCAACTCGGGTATTCTTTCTTTACTACCTGCCAGCTAAGACAGACGGTTTCTCTAATCTTTCTAATTCATACTTTTATTTGTTAAATCGTTATAAGTTGCTTTTTTTAATATTCAATGTCCATATAACAGTACGTTTTTAATATGAACTCCAGGCGAGGAGATATCAGAGTTGGAGCGCAAGTTCTCCGAGCGAGAGGAACGCGGGTTGCACGTGGTGACGTCACTGGACGGGCCGCTGGCGGGCGTGTGGGGGCGTGGCGTGGACGGGCCGCTGCTGGCGCGCACGCAGGCGCTCGCCCGCGCCACCGCGCTGTACCTGGAGACGGCACTAACCAATGATATGAGCGATAACGTGCTGGTGAGTTAAATAAAATAAAAAAGCTAGTTAATAGAATCAGGCGTTACTTTGCGGAAATCCATTTTAAATAAGATTAGCAATATCCCGAGAACCATGCAGTCTTTACAGTAAATGTGTGAGTGCACGCATATACATACATATAGCACCGCCCTCCTTTCCCACACTGCATATGCGTACACTCGCATGCACCACCACACACACACTACCATAAAAGACCACCACCATAAAATCTACGCACGTTTCGCCCCGACACCGAGGCATCCTCAGGATGTAGACTCTACGATTAGCAATCGTTAAGTAAATAAAATAAAAACATGTTGTACTATAAAAACTCGAAAATAGAAATAGTAAAGGAGTATATATGAGCGCTACATCATGCGTGGATTGATCTAAATTATAAATCTATAGATTATAAATAAAGTTTAAATATTTTTTTCGTAGCTAATCATTATATGCATTTTTCTTCCCTTACTTCAACTTCTACTAAAGTTTTTGTCTTATTTCGAGAATTAGACTAAAACCTTGTAATGGTAATACTGAACGCATTTAGGCGGCCTTCGTCCCATCTCTGGAGGGTTACGATGTGGTGATCCATTTGCACCGCTCGCTCGTGCCGCGCTGGCGTGAGCGACTGGACTCGCGCGTCGACCCGCTGGCGCCAGTGGACCCCCAACCCGACGACATCATTCCCGTGGTCGAGTTTGACCCCGTCCAGCGGTATTTGGAAGAGTTGAGGGTAAGGATGCATTGAGGAAGAATTATACCTTAGGCTTAAAAACTATTAGACATCAAAAGGTGTGTATTTACATGTATCCGACTCGAAGGACCAATATCCGAATCAGTGACGGAACAACAATTTGTCTATTAGACTTATTTTTTAACTTTTTAAATATTGAAACCAACTATCGCCTTTATATGTTTCGATGGTCGTTTTGTTGGCATTTGATCTTTTTATTTTGGTGAATTCTAAAGACCAAGATCCGGCTCGAAGGACGAATTTTACAATTTTAGAACTGATTATAGAATTGTGTGGGCCGTGGCTTATTGCATCGTGATCTTAATGTTTGCCGGTATATACTGATAGAATGAGCAAGTAATGTTTGTAAGTGTGGACGTCGGTAATCTATGAAATTACTTGTCATTCTTTTTTTTAATTGTTTCATCAGTCCGGATTCGGCTGTAATTCTTAAGGCCATGACTTGTGTAAAGTAGCGTTATTTCCGGGTGTTCGCAGCACGCGTTCGGGGACTGGGCGGTATTCTTCCACGACGAGTTCGGCGGAGACGTGATTGCTGTGCTGTGGAGACCGCACACCGACGACCTTACAGACTTGCAGGTTAATTTTGACTTTATTCATTTTTCCATACGGGAACATACGATCTCGAGCAAGATGGGGTACAGCCAACCATATTTTCTAATGAAATTTTAATGATGTTGATGACCCAATAACCCTTTTCAATAAAATTGATTTCGTTAGCGCAAATAACTTAATGCCAATATGTCGTGATAAGCCACCTACACTTTTTTCCATTTTGTACATTCGCGCTCTCAATTTATCGCATTTTTATTATTACTCATTACATATCACGAATTTTATTAATTGTTTATTCTAATATATATTATATTTCGGGTGGTTTGTGTGAGCTAAGTTTTGTACATGTGATGACATAAAATACGATTTTGGTTTAGATATTGAACGCTAACGGCCTCAAGCCGGTGCTGGTGGACGGGGAGACCCGGTACCGCCTCAACAAGGAGGCCCTGGTGGAGGACTTCCGCATCCTGGGCGCGGGGCTAGTGCGAGAGGTGCGCGTTTGCTGACGACCTGTAATATACTATATACAATATATTGGTGTTTCATTCCTCACGACATCGCTTAATCAAATCAAATCAAAAATATCTATATTTCGTAGGTAACAACTTGTACACTTGAACTCAGTAAAAAAAATAGTCAATAAGAAGTAATAAAAAAAAGCGTTTGAGATGCAGGATCTCCTAAGAAAATCAATTTTATGCATTTACGGATTCTAACTTATATCGTCGGATGCGTTGTGCTGGGACCCCGTATGCGTTGTGCCAGTCCAAGCTGCATTGTGCCAGTCCCGTCTGCATTGTGCCAGACCTATCTGCGTTGTGCCGGTCCTACCTGCGTTATGCCAGTACCATCTGCGTTGTGCCAGGCTTACTATCTATTGTTTGAGCCGTGGATTTATAATACAAGCGACAAAAAACGCAGTGTACGGCGTGTTAGAGTGAGATTTATACAAAATACTGAGACATTGTTTTATCTTCAATAGACGTGATTCATTTATTTTGAAATCAATTTTAAGGGAAATAGGAATAATTAAAAAACAAGTAATAACTATACATAAGTTGACGTTGTTTATTTATTAATTGGGTTCTGCTACATACTGTTAAACGCAATAAAATTATGAAATGGACATGCAATAAACTGTAGACTATCTATTTAGCCGTATGATTGGGATGGTTCTTAAAGTTCTGGCAAAACCTTATCTATCAGCAAACAATTCTAAAAAGTTGAATAAAAAATAATGGCCGCCACAAAACGCCCGGCAGGTGAAAATCATCCTTGTACATACATTTGAATTAATAAAAAATTGATATGGATGGATGTGGATGATGAAATAAATAAATGGTCATGTCGTTTGCCGTAACTGCATTTAAGTCGTTTTTACATCCAAGGCGCACCCATAGATGTTTTACATATAGCTCAATTATTGAGGCTTTGTTTCGGGTCGATGGTACCACAAAACAGCTCGTCTAGAGTCTGATAAAGAAGGGCAGTGTGTCGAGCGGCGCGGGGAAGTCCCGGTGCCAGCCGCCGGGCAGGAGCCGTCCCCCGGGCGCGCGCCACACGCCCGCCGGCAGGTACACGTGCCGCGAGCGCGCGCCCTCCGCCAGCACCGGCGCCACCAGCACCCGGTCACCCAGCATGAACTCTGGAGACAAGTATCATTAACGAAAAAGATGAACTCCGTTGACCAGTTGATCCGGATCAACCGCGACAGCATTGGCTCAGATCAGCTACGAGTCGACACCAATATAGACCGTGTAATCACCGATAGCACTCTGCTATCGGCAGCTTGCTCGGGTCCCGCGCTTGACCCGCCTCCCCCGCTACCGGGGGAGGAGAGGGCCGGCCCTCACGATAGGTTTCTAACGTCACCCGTTCCAAACCAGTCGACCGTAGCTGACCAAGTTAGGTACAAACCCGACGCCATGAACATGGCGGGGGGCAACCCCCCAAATTTTTAACGTCATAGGATGATCCAACCGGATCACCCCATTTCCGATGACGCATAACGGTCACTAGGACCATTAGCATAGATCCAACCGAAAAAAAAAAAAAAAAGAAAAAGATGAAGAAGAAACCATCTGCGGTTTGTGACCGTGCACTCCAGAGATCGTCTTTCAATCAGACTTGGCTTCAAAAATCCACATCACAGTCATGGATTCGAAATATAATCATTAGTGAAGACACATGTGACATTTCGCGCCTGTCCATTTTAGTGTCCTGGTGTCAGTTTACTTTGTTTCACTTTTTCCTTCAGACAGCTTTGCTCTGTTTCAGAAATAGAGGCAGGACATATAGTGTAATTACTGGTCGTGGGACTTAACATGATGTGGATAGGTGTTGCCTTCCCGTTGCCTGCGGATGCGGGACCCTCAAAAGCGGCTGAAGGTGATCGCGTCGGTTTTAGAGGGATAGTGCATCCCAACACACGCCAGTGTGCCTACCCGAGGCCTTGTTAGGTGCAAAAGCGTAAAAAAAGGAAGGCCTTTTCTGAATACTGAAATCCTGAATCCGTGAAAGCGTATTAAAAACGCACTAACGATGTAACATTTTCTTATTTATCGCTCCTAATATCGCTAGGGGTTAGTATATACCAGAAATGTCGGCAGTATGAACACTTGATATAGATTATAGTCAGTAAAACGTACCGTCCCAAATGCCCTGGGCCACCTCATCCATCGGATCCACCCACCAGATAGGGGCGTTGACGGGCGTCCCCTCGGCCACCGCCTTCTTACACGCGTCTATGATGACCGACGCGTATTCCTGGTGAAGATCAACAAGCTGCTTGCTGATCGCGATTGTCTAGAAGAAAGGAGTAAAGTTCCAGTAGATTATATCAAGACTTTCTCAGGCCAATTTTCTAGCAAAAGCGATTTGGGCGTTTCGTCTGCTTCAAATCACCTTATTTCTATCGTAAAAAGCTAGTATTAAAACTAAAATTGTAACGTGTTTTTTTGGTTCCAGTAAATACATAGGGCTCATAGGAGGTTGTATAAGGACTCAAAATAAGTTTAAAGATCGTGTGCTTTTGGCGTGTAGACATTTACAGTTTTCTCGGAGAAGTGGGTGAGCGGAGAGCTTCTTGAAAATACTTTTGAGAGTAGTAGGCCAGATACTGCGTTTAGATGACATAAAATAATAATTGTTTGTGGAATGACCTCAAGCCTACCTCGTTATCAAAGTCCCATGGCACGTACGAGAACTGCAAGCTGGGCATAAAGACGGTGGCCTGCAGCCAGCGGATGAAGAGCTCCTTGGAGGGCGGTTCGTTGTAGCCATTGCCGCCGATCATGTCAGGCAGCACCAGGGGGTAGCCGTTCAGGTTCATCTGCAGCAGCGTGGTCACGAGGGTCGGCAGGCCGTTCTCGAACGACCAGTACGTGTCTTTGTCGATCATGCGCACGAAAATTGGCAGATCTTGGGTTCTAGAATGAATTGATTTATTAAAAACATTTCCAGAGACAATGTAACGTTGAACGCTTTAGGATTGAATAGTTTTTTTTTTATATCATAGAAGGGCAAAGGGACAGTCGAAGCCTTGCAACTATCGATGCCCATAAACATCTCCAGCTCGATTGGCAAAATCTACGAACGGGTTCTGCTTAAGCGGCTCAAAGCCGTTATAGGCGAAAAGAACCTGTTCATAGACGAGCAATTCGCCTTCCGCGAAAACCACTGCTGTCCAAGGCAAGTCCACCGTATGACCGAAGACATACTCAGAGGTTTCAATAAAAAGAACTCCCGCGATACGTGCGCCGTATTTTTCGATGTAGCTAAGGCCTTCGATAGGATATGGCACGAAGGCCTCGTGTACAAACTGTACAAGCTAGGAATACCGGATAGGCTAGTCATCATCATCCGCGACTATCTGTCAAACCGGTCATTTAGGTATAGGGTCGAAGGCACCCTCTCTTCCCTGAGACCTCTGAGGGCCGGAGTCCCCCAGGGCTCCGTGCTGTCCCCAACTCTATACAATCTGTACACATCAGATATCCCCAGACCTCCGGACGTCAAACTGGCTCTCTTCGCTGACGATACAGCTCTATACGTTACCCACCCTAATGCTAATAGAGCATCGCTATTTCTCCAACGTGCCGTCACCGAACTAGGCAACTGGTTCGCAAAATGGAGAATAGCTATTAACCCCGATAAAAGCGCGTCGATTCATTTCTCTCGTAAGAGAAAGACACGCTTACCTAAACGCAGACAAACATGGTTCACGATGAAACCAATCTTACTAAATAACGTCGTTATTCCCAGAGTTAGACAGGTCAAGTATCTGGGGGTCACCCTTGACAGGTCGATGTCGTTTAGACCACACATCGCCGCGATTTCTAAAAAAGCCCGTTTCGTCAGTAGTAGACTGTACTTCCTCATAAACAAAAAGAGCAAAATGCCCCTCAGGCACAAGCTCACCCTCTATAAATCATGTATCCGCCCCATCATGTCATACTCCTGTGTGGCATTCGCGCATGTGCCTCAGTATAGACTCAGAGGCCTCCAAACGATCCAAAATAAATTCTTACGTGTGGCAACCGGTTGCCCGTGGTACGTAAGAAACATCGACCTACACCGCGACCTCAGACTAGATTCGATTAGGGGCCATTTCAAAGCGATGTCAGAACGTCACTTCGAAAAGGCACTTCTCCACCCGAACCCACTCGTCGTGAGTGCGGCAAACTACACCCCCGATAGCTTAGCACCTAATAAGTCTAGGTTACCTAAGAATGTCATAACCGATCCTGTTGATAAAATCACAGAACTGTTAAAGCGCGACGCTGAAGCGCGACGTAAGCTACAACACACACTCAGACATAACACAGCCGGTGTTAGGCACACATTCACACCGCATGGGCCCCGGGGTCGTATGCGACGTCGAACCCTACACTCCGTTGACCAGTTGATCCGGATCAACCGCGACAGCATAGGCTCAGATCAGCTACGAGTCGACACCAATATAGACCGTGTAATCACCGATAGCACTCTGCTATCGGCAGCTTGCTCGGGTCCCGCGCTTGACCCGCCTCCCCCACTACCGGGGGAGGGGAGGGCCGGCCCTCACGATAGGTTTCTAACGTCACCCGTTCCAAACCAGTCGACCGTAGCTGACCAAGTTAGGTACAAACCCGACGCCATGAACATGGCGGGGGGCAACCCCCCAAATTTTTAACGTCATAGGATGATCCAACCGGATCACCCCATTTCCGATGACGCATAACGGTCACTAGGACCATTAGCATAGATCCAACCGAAAAAAAAAAAAAAAAAAAAAAACATCTCCATAACCAGAGGTTATGCAGATGCGTTGCCCTCCTTTTCCCTATCCCCCCAATGGGCCATCGGAAACTCACAAACCGCACGAAACGCGACAGCATAACTGCCACTTTACGCCGCTATTATGTGAGCGAGTGGTCACCCCGGTCATGCCGGCCCAATTCGGCTGCAAAGCAGCATGATACTCCACGTGCCTCTTATTAGGGATGTGCTGGTCTGCACGAGAGATATTAAGAAACAGCGTAATTACTGACACTCTGAATTATCACCTTGCGTCAGTCATGAGTTGCCTGGGCGTCACAGAGCATTTACTATCAGCTGAAGTATTTTAATGTACCTAAAATATATAAAACTGTGACTTAAATATTCCCAAATATCTACCAGCGAAAGGGCGCGGGTTCAACCCTGACCCCCACCTGTGGTACCTTAAAATGAGTTTTTCTAAATTTCTAACACCTGAAGACGAGACCATCGCTCGCCCATTGGTGAAGGTAAAAATCGTGAGGAAACCTGCATGTCTGATGAGATGAAAAGTCTAAAAGTGTGTGAAGTCCACCAACCCGCATTGGGACAGCGCCTCGGTGAACTATGGCCCGATACCCTCCTCGCCTGATTTCAAGAGGAGTGCAGTGGGACATATGGGTTGCTACTTTACTTTTATTCACCTGTAACCTGAGCGGACTTCCACGAGGGGCCCGAACTGGGCTACCGTCCTCACGTAGTCCTCCGTTATGGCTCCAGGCTGATCAAGCTCGGATCCTTGAAGGATAGGAATCTGAAACATTTGAATGCATGAACTTTTCCACTGTCAACCTCTCTAATTCATATATAGTTATGTACTATGTTTGACCATCATTTTATAATCTACTAGCTGTTGCCCGCGGCTTCGCTCGCGTTAAATTCGGAGTACCGTACGTACGTATAGTAAACACAGAAAGATTTTTTCGAACTACCCTTCGAACTTTCATCTCCTATTTCATGCCCATATAGGTAAAAATCTTAAAAACGGTGGAACAATAATTGATGGTTATTTAATTCTTATCAAGTGCCTAAATGCAACGTTCCATGGCGTCAACTTCTATGTATAATGACGAATTTCCAGACAAACTTTCATCCCCTACTTAAACCCCCCTAAGGTTTTTTTCGCGACAATAAGTAGCCTATGTCCTTTCTCAAGCTCTAATCTATCCCTGTTCCAAATTTCATCAAAATCGGTTCAGTGGTTTAGGCGTGAAAGCGTAACAGACAGACAGACAGAGTTATTTTCGCATTTATAATATTAAGTAAGGAAAGGATAGTAAGGATATGTAAAAGCCATCGAAACAGCCCTTCCAGACAAGTGGCAAACGCTAAACGAATATAAATAGAATAGAATACTTATTGTATGGGAATAACCATAGCTGTCAAATAACATAGATGTTTGTTACTGTTTCACGTAAAAACTACTGAAAGGATTTTAATGAAACTTTATAATAATATAGCTTATACTGCATCAAAATAACATATAGGTTATAATTTATCCCTGTGAATCACGGTGTGAAATCACGGGAATGAGAAGTACGCGGGTGAAACCGCGAGCGCTGCTAGTAATCCATACAATATGTGTACATATTAGAGGTAAAGCTGTGAGGTTGTTGAAAAAAAAAGGATAAAAAAAGATACTAGTAAAATATTAAAATTAAGTATGATAAAATAGTATTCCTGGTTCCTACTTTACTTCTTACTTACTATTCGTATGCCTAGCCTATTATACCTGAGGAGTCCAGCTCGTCTCACCAGCGTCAAACTTGAAGCTGTCGATGCCGTATGAGGTTTGCAGCGACTTCAGCCTGTTAGTGTACCATTCCTGCACCTCGGGTCTGGTGAAGTCGAGGTAGGCTGTGGTGGTGCCGTTGTCGTTCCACCAGCTCGTCTCCACTGAACCAGTCTCTGACATCACTAGATATCTATGTAGTGTAAAATGTTGTACTTAAAAATGTTACATATAGGTACTTACACAGATTTATAAATAAAGACAGATGGAGCATGCCAAACACCGAGAGCAGCGAGTGACGCCAACAAAGCGAATACAAATTCAAAAGCGAACACAATCTAATAGACGTTTAGAGTACGACGCTATGTCAAGCACTTGAGAGCGCTTTTGAATTTGTATTCGCTTTAAAGCGTCATTAGGGTCTTCGGCGTGCTTCATATGTCTTTATTTACAAACTAGCTGTTGCCCGCAGCTTCGCCTGCGTTAACTAAAATTTACAACGGGATCTTAGTACGCGAAATAACATTTTTTACACCTTGTGTCCGAAAAACCAAAATATCTTACGGAACCCTATTTTTATCAGAATAAAATTTAGCCTATGCTACTCGTGGATAATGTAGCTTCCGAATGGTGAAAGAATTTTTGAAATCGGTCCAGTACTTTTTGAGCCTATTCATTACAAACATACAAACATACAAAAATAGGTACAAATCTTTATTCTTTATAATATTAGTATAGATCTGTGGGTACATAAAAGAATGAATGATCTTGAGATTGATGAACCGATTTTAATTAAACATATCTAAGAATAACAATATTGCTTTACACTTTTCTTTTCCCTTACAGGCCATATACAGATATATTTAAATACATTTTTGTTCGGGGGCTGACTGCTGTTATTATTTTTAATGACGTCCCGATATTTTGGCAACCTTTCTATCGCCATGATCACGGAGAGTCGTCCCGTATAAGCGCGTAAAGCACCCGAACAGATATATATTTAAATATGTCTGTATATGACCTGTAAGGGAAAAGAAAAGTGTAAAGAAATAAGGATATCTAAATTAGTTTTATTAAAATAAAAATCGGTTCAGCAATTCCAAGATCATTGATCAGTGATCGCGTTTGATTCAAACAACATGTCATATTCAAAAAAGTGAAACATAAGTAGGTTCATGGCCATAAATAACACAAACAAAACAAAAACAACATACAATGGTTTGTTGTTTTTGTTTTGTTAGGAAACAAAGGTTTTAACTTTTAAACTAGCATAAAAACATTTTTGTAAAAAATTCTCGTCAAATACAAAATACTAGAAAATTATTGAATGATTTTTGTTGCTCATAAACAAAAATTAGGCTACAGCGTCATTAGACGGGTATGCCAAAACAGTAAATAAGTAAATTCACTCACCCATTTGCCATAGCGTCACTGTACCAGGGCTCGCAACCCTTATTAATAAAAGGATGTGCCCACATTGTCACCCTAAAGCCTTTCTCCTTCAACAAACGAACGGTGTTATTCATATCAGGAAACCGGCTCTCGTCAACCGTCAGAGAACCGTAGCAGATCTCCCACAGGTCGTCGATTTCCAATTGGCTGTTCGGGAACCCGTGGTTGTTAATCTCATCAGCGAAAGCCAAAACCACGTCATGGTTTACATCCCGTTTATACCTCGCCCACGTTGACCAGATAGGGAATCTGATCATTCTCTCATCTGGAATACCTATTGGTTTCTTCAGGTACTTGGCGATCGCATACTCGTGAGCTTGGCGCGCATCCTCGAATATCCCGATATCATATTCCAGGTAGTTATCCTTTCTCTTGCCGGAGTATGGTGATTTCACTTCAGCGATGAAGCATACTGTTTGTCTCCTCTCAACGTTCTGGTCCACAAAGAGTGGGACCTTTCTGTCGAAGAAATAGAACATACCGTTGGAGTTCAGCCAGTAAGGCTCTGCGACGCCGCAATTGTCAGCTTCTTTGGTGATGTATGAGTACTCCTGAAGAGTCAGCTTCTCTATGGGCCAGTATTGACGTTTCTGTTGAGGCCCTCCGTACCAGCGACTGGACTCTGAAATACAGAGATGAAATTATTTTTCGATTTCCTTTACACAAAATTATAAAAAGAACCAACCAACTTGATAATATGGAATCGCCTCTTACCCAAACTGACGCAGTCTTCTAGACGTACATCCGTAGGTGCTTTCCAGATGACCTTAACAACGAATCCAGGTCTTGGCTCCTGGACGAACTTGTTGGTGATCTTCACCTGGGCGTTGTTGGTGAACCTCATCTCCACACCCCCTTTCAGTACCAAGGTTTTTATCCTTCCAGCTCTTGGACCCAGCGTTGACAATGTTCTTTTGACCCCATCTGCGATATTATACTTGATATTAAATAAAATACTTTGTTTATTGTAAATTGAATATTGTTATCTTGTCTTTTAGATATTGAGTTTTGGCGACTGGTTGAGTGGTCTGGTGGTGTGATCAGAGACCGGATGGTAAGTGATTACCGTTGCCCAACACTGTGCTGACTGCTGAATGTTGTGTGAGTTGCCTTTTCTGTATGGTAATTAAATTAGCCAAAGAGACGGTATATTTACAAAAATACGGGTAAATAGACTATGAATAAGGAATAACAATAATGGGACAGGGCCGTATTAAGGGGCTCTGGCATGATCCCACTCATGTGGTGAAACACAGCGTGTGTGCTCTCTACAGTTTTTTAAGTTGCCCTCGATCTCTACAAAAATCTGTGCTAGGTTTTAAACTCTTTAAGTACCTTTTTTTTTTTTTTTTTTTTTTTGATGACGCAGCGGAAATCATTTACGACCATACCAGGGCCTGGGTAGGCTCGCTGGCGTGTGTGGGGACTCGCATTTGGGTGCCCTACCCCACTAAAACCGCTGCGTGAGCCTTCAGCCGCTATATTTGAGGGACCCGGATCTGTGCAGGCGACGGGATACCCTCAGCGACAGACTGGTCCCGGCAAAGACCAGATTCTCCACAATAGGGGGACTGCCCGGCTACGACTTGGCAGTGCCCACGACGTCGTATCTTAAGCTGGGCCCGGGTTCCCATCCCGAGCCCGACACGAGCACAGGGGCTTTATTGAAGGCGCATTAAATAGCGCCTCCGACGCACCCCCGTTCGTCGTCTACGGGGGGAGGCTACGTCAGCGGCCTCCTCTCTCACCCGTTCGTCGGCCTCCTTCTGGGACATCACTGTCTCGCAGAAAGAGGCCATTGCCGTCCAGGACTCGTCAGAGCCAAGCATCGCGGTGATGACGCTCGACAAAGACAAGTCCCCTCCGATGACAGACGTCAAATCATGACGCAGCGCCGCCCATCTCGGGCACACCTCGAGGGTGTGCTGGGCAGAGTCCACCGCCGCTCCACAATCGTGACATCCAGTCGTCGGCTCCCTTTGGGCCGTCCGACACAAGTAATCACCAAAGCATCCGTGCCCGGTGAGAACCTGCGTCAGACGGAAGGTGAGGGGTTTGCGCTTACGACGCATCCACCGCTGAAGAACCGGGCGCAGAGCAGCCGTTAGGCGTTTGCCATACGGCTGACGTGCCAGGTCCTGTCCCCACCTCCGCATTAATGCCTCCATCCCTAGTCGGCGGACCCGTAGGACCCCGTCAGGCGAAAGGCTCAAGCCCAGAGACCTCCTATCCGAGACATAGGAGTGTGTCTCGGCCAGAACCTCCGCCACAAGTTCCCACGGGGGGTCGCCGGCTAAAGCGGATGCTGCAGCCCACGAAACCGTGCGGTACCCCCGAATCACCCTCACCGCGCCTCACCGAATCACACTCGGCCTTAACGCTCGCAGTGAGGTGATCCGCCCAAATCGGGGCACCATACGTCGCCATACTCCGGCAGACTCCAGAGTACAGCTGCCTGCAGGCGGCACTGGGTCCTCCGAGGTTCGGGAGGAGTCTGCCCAGCGCACTCGCCGCCTTCACGACTCTCGGTCCCAACGTTTTGAAATGTGGGCCGAAGGTCCAACCTCCGTCGAGGATGAGCCCCAGGTACTTAATATGGGGGCTCATCCTGACTCTCACCCCTCCAATCTGGAGGGCAGCCCCCGGTGGGGGTCCTTTCCGCCCAGTCCCACGGAAGAGAAGGGCTTCGGTCTTGGATGGTCTGACCTGAAGCCCTAAACTCTCTATGCGGCCGATCACGAGGTCTAGGGTGACCTCGGCAAGCCGCGCCGCCTCCCTGTATGTTCGTCCCCGGGCATATATGAGGGTGTCATCGGCATAGCATATGACACCCGTCCCTGGGGAGGAGACGGCCTCGCAGGACCCAGTCGTAGTCGTAAACTCTTTAAGTACCTAACCCAATCCAGGCTCAATATTTAAGTTAGTATTGGTAACGTCAACAATTTTGGAACAACTTACTTTTGTTGAGGATGAAATCGACCCCTCCTTCCGGGTTGTCTTGCAGCTTCAGTTGGAAGCCTGCCCTGTCAACCAGCAGCGCCCTATGCGCCGGCAACTCGTTTGCCGGCAACTCACTGTCCCCCGGCAGTTGTTTGCCGAGGGCATAGACGGTGAGCGTTGTGATCACTTGAAAATATCACATTAACTTTGGTTACTCTGACGAGTGGAGACCCACAAGGCTATTTACATATTAAGTATGACATGCTATTAATTATACATGTTAAATAAAGAGGTACATACCCAAAAGACGTAGCATCTCGCCAGCTCGGCCACGACTGGACGGGTCCCCGCAGATTACTCTTATGTATATTTACGTTATCTGTACATTAATTAATCGATAAGTGCCACTTCGCGTTATCTGTTTTGATTTCCCCTATCCGGATGGATGTTTTCCAGTCATGTTTGTTTGGTTGGTAACTGAATATACTTGGTACGGTTTAGACTTTAGAGTATCAGATTTTCAACTGACAAGTTTTTTATAATTTAAAGTATTAAAATCGGTATATATTTATCAATACCGTTAAAGTATATGAATTATTGAGTCACATCAGACATGGGTAATTATTACCATGTGGCATGTGCGCTGTGCGGCTTTGCCGTAATCAGACCATGAGCGTAAATTTTATGGGTGTTATTTAAACGACTAGCATAATATTCGTATTTTTGTGAGCAGAAAAATATAATCTGGTAGCAGAAATAGCTAATTGAGCGGCAACTTATGTTCAGCAAACATTTTAAAATCAAGTAGCAATTTTTGTCATTTTTTATGGCTGTTATTATTTTTGAAAGGCATATTAATTAAAAGAGGGGCAATGTGCTACTCCTGTTTAATAAAATTTTGGTAAGCACTCGGAGGGTAAGCAAAAAAAATAATTTTGTGCTGCTTATATAAGTAGCATGAATATAACTTCAAGCAACTTTCTTTTTCATTAAATTCTGCGTTATAGCCCAGTCCACAGGATTTGATGACGTCATGATTTGAATTAATTCCCTGGTCCTTTATTAAGAATGATAATATAATTTATTAATTTCTTATTCAATTTTTATACAAAATTTTAGTTTGTAAATCGTATTTATAATTATTGTAATATCAAAAAATATTATTTAAAAATTTATAAACAAACAAAAGAAGAAATTCATAGATAATGGTATAAAGAGGATTTGAACTTACGGACGACAGCGTACAGCCTGAGCGCGCGCGGACAGTGTTAACCGTAGGTCGTCGTAGGTAGCTGTACGTCTTGCTACAAATAAGTTTAAAATTGTGGATCTATTCTTGCGTATTGAATGTTTTAATTTGATTTGATTTTTGTAGGTAATGATTGAATTGAATATTGCAAGTTTTTGAACTGCTTGTTTATTTTATACACCACCTACAATTTTTAATACCTGCATAATCTATCCACTATCTACATAAATCTACGAAACTGAAACAAAATAAAATCTTGAAGAAAAAAATTTCATCATCATATTATCAGCCTTTAGTGGACGGACCACTGCTGAACACAGGATTTGACGACGTCATGACCTGAATTAATTCACTAGTCTTTTACTAAGAATGATAATATAGTTTATTAATTTCTTCTTCAATTTTTATAATTTTGTTCAATAACATACTTACAACACCATCTAGCGGTAAATAGCGCAAACCTACACCGGTGTGAACACAGGACATAAAATGTAATGCAAAGAAATGTGCCGCTCAAGTAATTATTTTGCCCGATGAATGTTTATTATGCGAGGTCATAATATTGTAAGCTGCTTATTTATGATTTAATTTTCGACCATTATCAAAATTATTTGCGGAACAAGAATTGCTACCAGCTTTATTTTATTGCGTACAAAATCTTTGTATGCCAACCAAATTATTTAAATGCCGATTTTTTTTGCTCCTCCAAAATTTATAATGCCGTTCATTTAATTACTTCCCAAATTTTATTATGTATATAAATTATGAAAATTAAGTAGGACACTAGACCCTGGACTCCGTGTACTTTTCCTGAGTACGAACTTTTCCTGAGATCCTGATTTCCTAGTACTTTACTTTTCCTGAGATCCTGATTTCCTAGTACGTTACTTGTCCTGAGATCCTGATTTCCTAGTACGTTACTTGTCCTGAGATCCTGATTTCCTAGTACGTTACTTGTCCTGAGATCCTAATTTCCTAGTACGTTACATTTCCTGAGTTCCTAATACGTTACTTTTCCCGAGTTTCTCTTTGGACCTCCTTAATTGACTTCATCCAAGTCAGTCGTTCGACGAAACGAGTATGAAACATTCATACTATTGTTGAATTCAACACACTTCTACAAGATCAAATTAGGGAGTCGATGCGAAGACGGTCCAGTAAGTATCAAAGCAAAAATCACCCTAAGCCTTGACCGAGGTACCTGAATTTATAATATCGCTTGCTCTTCCATGCCTAATTTTCTATATTAAGTATTAATTAAATAAAGCAAAAAATCAGTTTTAAATATGTTTTATTAAATAATTAATATCTTTAAAGATTAAAATATATTAATAATAACACTCAGAAGCACCAGGAGAGCAGCAGCTGTAGGAAAGTGAGCGAAGTCAGTCGCGCTATCTCCTTCTTTTACGAAATATGGCAGTACGTGTAAGGGAGCCGGGAAGTCCCTCAGCCAGATTGGTCCTTCGTGGGTCTTTTCAGGGTCGCCTTCTTCCAACCAAGTGCCAGATGGGAGGTAGATATCGCGGGAGGTAGCTCCTTCCGCCAGTACTGGGGCCACCAGAATATTGTCACCGAGTAGGAATTCTGCAAATGTTTTTAAAATGATTAGACATGGTCTGATGATGATCATAGCCTATATAATATCTTCTTCCTTCTTTTCTTCTAATTATTCTACTTCTTAAAGTATTAAATTTAAATTTCGTCCGTTTTGTTGTCTTAGACAACCAAATCCCTCTACCGCGTTTCACTTCCCCTCCAGTCTCCAGAAACCAATTGGCTCAGCTTTAGTAGCTGGGTTGTCCATCTCCACTGTCAAACTTCTCGGCAACAGCTAATTTTAGCCGGTTATTCTCAGAGCTTTGGGACCGTTAGAAATTTGAATTTCTATAAGTACTATATTTTTTGTCTTTTCTTTTTTTTGTTCACACTCACCCAAAGGTTGGATTATAAGATTATCGACGAGGAAAGCAGAAACCAGAAAACCTGTAAAGGGGGCACAAACCCCGGCGGGGCTACAGATGCAAGAAGGAGATCTCTTCACAATGTTCTCACATCAAGACTCGTACCTACAACATTCAGATCACATAAAGGCTATTAACCTACCGTCCCATATGACAAGGGCCTCTTCATCGTGAGGGTCCAGCCACCACAGCGGCGCGTTCACGG
The DNA here is from genome assembly GCA_905333005.2 of Lycaena phlaeas. NCBI lineage: Eukaryota > Metazoa > Arthropoda > Insecta > Lepidoptera > Lycaenidae > Lycaena > Lycaena phlaeas. Next base: position 14,078,982 of record HG995180.1, on the reverse strand, counting down.
GACTGCCGACCTCCACGGAGGCTCGCATGGCCGCATAGATCTCTTCCGCGTACGCAGCGTGAAGATCCGTGTACTTCTTACTTATTTCCACAGTCTGAAATAGAATATATTTATTACACCATATCAACAGAAAATCTGGTAACTTACCTCTTTAAGATCATATTAGTACATACCAAGTTATATCTTGGAGCAGTGGCCGGTTCGTGTTGGGTACGACTACGAGTAGCAGGGGATCGGTCATGTTGGCGTTCAGTCCACGGCAGCGGCCACAGCGTTCTGTAGCGCTTCTGCGATGTTCATTGAGGGAGGCCTATGTTCAGCAGTGGACGGACAAAGGCTGATGATGATGATGATATGCAATTACTTCTTCATCTGTATAAAATTACAGTATTTTCTCCATAATTGAAAAAATGTCTACCTCATTATCAAAGTTCCAGGGTAAGAAGGAATACTGCATCACCGGCAGGAATGTGTTGGCCTGAACCCATCGGATGAACAGCTCCTTGGTGGGAAGATCGGCCTGTTCATGGTTGAGGTTATAGCCGTTGCCCCCGATCATGTCTGGCAGCACCAGGGTGTAGCCGTTCAGGTTCATCTCCAGAGTGGTGGTGATGAGGGTGGGCAGACCGTTGTTCAGGCCCCAGATGGAGTCACGGTCCACCATGCGCACGAAGATGGGCAGGTCTTGGGTTCTGGAAGTATGATGTGTTTAGTTTATGGATTTCAAGTGTTGAACGTGTAGAAAGGATGCGCCGTGCCGCGTGCAGCGTGCCCCAGTCTTTTGCTCTGTCACCGAGACTATGTTACGGTGAGGTCAGTCAAGTCCAGAGATTGTTTTAAACTAGGAACATAATGAGTTTTTCATGGCCTTCGGGCAGAGCCGAAAATAGCCTTTTTTTGCGCCCTGTGCGAGCTCCTATAACTGCGCCCTTAGCAAACCGAAAAAAGTAATAGTCCTGTCTGGTCTGGCCATTCTTGCGCCCCCCAGAGTCTACGCCATGTGCCTGGGCACCGCGTGCACCGGTGGCACCGCCCTATTTACGGCTCTGCCTTCGAGAAGTGTCAACTTTCGATTGCGTTGTTTCCTCTTTCCATCATGTCGTCGTACAGAGAAAAAGGATTTTTTTTCCTCGTTAAAACCTCAGATCACATGTTCGTCTACAAGTAGGCAATTACATGTAATCTGAGATATTTCTTATTTATTTTCCATAATAATACTAATTATAGAATATATTTATTGACGACCTATGTGGCTCAGTGGTTAGCACGTTGGCGCTCAAGCCGGAGGTAGCGGTTTCGAATCTCGCCAGCGAACAAAAAAGTTTTCTGTGTTCCTGGTTTATGGATGTGAATTAAATTTGTGTATTATATAATAAAAATCTTAAATATATTATGTATTCATATAAAAAGTATTAAATATAGTATTTTCGTTGTCTGGTACCCAGACACAAGTTCTTAGGAAACTTAGCACGGGACCAAATTGACGTGGTGTAAAAAAGCGTCCATAGATATGTAAGGTTTCGTTTACTTTGTTTACATTTGCTTATAATAATTTTGGCATTTTTAATTTCTTGCACTGGCCACACTGGGAATCCAAAGAATAAGTGGGGTAGGAAGGTATTAAGAGGAGCAGTCTTGCGGACTAGGGGGCAGTCGGTCTCAGGCCGTCATTGTGGTTTAATAAGTGTTGTTGATATTGTTACTAGTTGGATAAGAGTTCAGAAAATATAGTGCTATTGGATTAAAAATGATTTTGGAATAAATACTGTTATTCACTGTGACTGGTTGTTTTTCTGAAGAGTCTTACATCTCAGAAGTGGAACACCGTCGGAAATTCCGTAAGTACACGCCTGCAATATTTTATTTTTCTTCTTACACTACGTAATGCATATACTTATTAAGGAAAGAAAGTTTAATTCATAACTACATGAAAAATTTCGTAGCGATTAGCAGCGACCTACCCTCAGGAGTATATTTGATGTGTTCTTTAGAAAACCCATGTCTCTAGCTCAAATAAGAATCAATTAGAAATTATCAAAGTTATAGATATATAATTTTTACGTCATGGACATCTAAACTTACAAATAAAATTGGAATGCCTGTTTCTAATATTAAACTAACCGCTTTTTACTACATGCGTAGGAGTATAATACAATATATGGCACCTACATAATATACCAAAGTAACGTTTTACAATTTTGTCTGTCTGTTCGTTCCGGCTAGTCTAATGGCTGGACCGGTTTTGACGGGACTTTTTTTTTGGCGGGTAACTGTTATAACGAGTAACTTAATACAAAAATAATAATTATCATCAAACGATACCGTACATATTTTTATCAAAATGAGGGTACATTGGAAAATTAGCCAAGGGTGTAAGAACTACTAAATATACACAGGAGCTTTGAAAGGGAATAAAAAAAATATGTCCGTTTTGTCTAGAGTGCACCGTTTAGTAGATGCCGACTAATAATTTATGTTATTTTGATATATATTTTTTTTTAACAAAATCCTATTTTTTTTTGGTTTCATGTGACGAGTTATGGATTGATGTGAACATGGAAAAGGGAACTTGGAGAAGCGGAGAAGTCTACGAGATCATTTTCGCACTAGGCGTCAAGGTCGCAGCCGCAGCCTCAGCCGTAATTGGCCGAGAGCGGGTAGGTGTCGAGACCATAGCAGCAGCCAAAGCCGCAACCGCCGGCTGCTGGAGCGCTAGCTGGCATTAAGGCATAAAGAGGAGCATCTCCTTCGTATGACGCTGCAATTGGGAAGGACAGCGAGCAATGGTGTCGCAGCAGCGAGCGACGCAACTTCCGCAGTAAGGAGATGGAACCAAGTAAGCGCAGCCGTAGCAGGTTGCCGGGCCCGTGTGATAAATTTATTTTTAGCTGTTAGTGTTGGCGGTACGCTCGTAGAAGTTTACGTTGATCTTGGTAGTGAGGCGACATTGATTAGGCAATCCACCCATAAACTGCTTGGATTTATTCATGATCATACTGAATCGTGTTGAGAGGTTTTGGTAATAGCTTGGATACAGTTTAATGTTTTATGCAAGGTAGTAGATGATTGTAAATCTAGGCGAAGACGACGAATGCTTAGAAAAAGTCCGTATGATGATAGATGGTATGCTTAAGGAAGGGATCATTAGGGAGTCTGTTTTGAACTAAGCAAGAGTTGAGTATTATATATTTGAGTGATAAAATAGGACTTAGACTCTCATTATTCGTTAACTTTCGTTACATATTCTATGACATGTAGGTAGTAGGTACATAAATTGAACGATTTTAATATTGGTTTATATTATATATTAGATGATAGGTGTTTTATACACAGTATATTGCCCTGTATTGTTTCAGACAGAGAGCGGGTGTAGGCCATGGTTTTAGGCCACCACTCGATCGGATACACAAACATAAATGGATATTGTTTATTGTTTAACTTCACATATAGGATCTTTATAATGATCACTTATGATCGTCTTAGCGGCTAAGTTTATAATGAGGGTTCGCAACGCGCCCATGTCAGAGAAGATACCCACGAAGAAAAGAAACTCTTCTGGGTTCCTATCATTCTTTTCATTGTGATCAATAATTCACAAAGTCACTTAAATCTATAGCAATTAATTTCAAAGCGTTTTTGTTATTTATATATTCTTTTACATTAGGATTTTAATAAGTTTCTGTTTAATGATACATCTAAATTTATTAATTGACAACTGTTTTATACTGTTGGGAAGTTTATTATAAAAACTTATATTATTATAACGTATATAATTACCCGCAAAGGAGTAGCTCATTTTATGGAGCCTTGAGCTGGGCACAGCAAGTTTATTTTTATTTCCAGTATTTAACATTGCGTTGATCACATTATTCTTGAATTTTTGGATATTTTTGTGTACATACATAAGATTTTCAAAATAGATAGGCTATACAATGTCATAACATTTACTGTTTGAAATTTATCTCTTAGTGTGTCTTTTGGACCCAAATCATATATTGCACGAACAGCTCTTTTCAGCAGAACGAATATAGCATCAATATCGGCAGCATTACCCCGTAATAGGATACAATGACATAATAATAATAATATTTAATAATGCTGTTAAAGTAACCAAAATAAACTAAACCTAGCTGTATTTACGTCAGTTAATTGTCGAATATTTTTAATGCAAATGCTGCAGATGAAAGTCTGTTGGATAAACTAGATATGTGAGGGTCGCACTGAAGTTTAGCATCTAAAGTAATTCCTAGAAATACCGTAGTACTTTCCATATTTAATTCTTCATTGTTAATATTTACAGAAGTGAATTTAATACATTTCGTTTAAAAATAGGTTATTGGCATTGTACCATTTTACAATTTTAGAAAGAGCATTGTTCACATCGTCAGTCGCAGGTTGCCACCTATGTGTCTTTAAAATAACTGATGCGTCATCTGCAAACAATAATATTCCATGTCTATCATTTACAAGATACGGTAAGTCATTAATATAAATAAGAGATTGTTTTCCATTCACGTCTACCTTCTGGATTATATCACTTAAATAAGAATAAATTAAATCTAGCGCGATATCTTCTATGCCGTAGTGATAAAGCTTCCTGACCAATGTTTTATGCTGTACACAATATTAGATAGCCTTAGATAGATCACGTAAAATGCCTAATGCATCATGTGAATTCCTCCCAGGCTTAAAAAAATATTCTGTATTAATTCTCCAGCCTGCATCAGTTGTAGAGCGACCGCGTGTGAAACCGAATTGTTTACTATGCAGTAATTTATTTCTATAAAATGATTCATTGATTGATTTAGAATAATCTTTTTAAAAATTATGCTAAACGTTGCTAATACGGATATCGGTCTAAGATTTGTGGGATCTAAAGTACTACCTGATTTAAACAACAGGATTATTTTGCTATGTTTCATTAAGTCAGGAAATACACCACAATCAATGCAGTTCTTTTTAGGGTTTAACAATTTATAGGTTTGATAATATAATTTCTGATGCGGTAAAATGATTGAATTTAAAGGTATTATAACATTCAGGTACATTTAAAAAAGGAAATGGCGGCAGCAGGTGGAAAGTTCGGAGATAAAGTAGTAGAAATAGGAATGTTAGAAAAAAATATATTTAAAAGAAGTAGCTTTTGCGAAATCTGACGTGATAGTTGTTTCATACATTTAATTTAAAATCTTTGTTTTGTGGTTTGACTATTCCTATTTCATTTTTAATAATTTTCCAAGTCTTTTAAATAATATTACTTCTGTTTTTAATTTTTGAACTTATATGTTGTGATTTTAAAATTTAAAAAAATAATGGATGAAGTGATTTAAAAATTATAAGTATATATAGATTGATCACAAATACAAACAACTAAAACAATGATAATTTCCAAAACCATGACAAATAGCAGATCAATTACATTAAATAATAATATGTTAGAATAACAATTGTTTAACAAAAAAAATACATATTCAAAAGCAAAAACATTTCATTAAACATTAGGAAAAGGTTTATTCAATTATTCAATCTTATATTTGGAGTATTGCACTCTATGGAAGTGAATCATGGACACTGACGCAAAAAGATAGGAAAAGAAAGTCTTCATAATGTGGTTCTGGAGAAGGATTGAGGGGATACAATTGACAGAAATGGTGACAAACGCAAAAGTTTTGGAGATAGTGAAAGAGGAAAGAAATATTATTAAAACTGTTAGAACCGAGGAGGAAATTTGATTGGTCACCTGATATGACATGACTTGTAAAAATATAGAGGGAAAGATTGATGGAAAAAGAGGAAGAGGTAGACCGAGGAGAAATAGAGAGTTAGAGATGTTGTGATTTAATGACTCTGCAATTTCTCTTAGTTTTTTAGAAAAGGTTTGACATAATTGCAAAACTCTTCACTTGTATAGTATTGTCTTTCCGCATATAGATCTTACAACATTCGCCTATTTTTATGTATTTCTGATGTTGCCCAGTTATTGAACATCATTGTATCGCTAACTAATAATGTTTTAGGGGTAAATATTGATTGAAAAATTGGAGTATGCTATACATGATAAAATTGGTAGACTTTTAATTAAGGTATGTCTCTAATTGTTCAAACGATCTAATCTTACTGGAATATTTTGTGCTTATTTATACTTATTCTTTTATTTGGAAATTTCATCAGCTGTCCACAATGCTGAATCTAATTTATTAATTATAGATTTACACTAGTAGACGTTATTCTTGTAGGTTCCATAAACATGTTATTAAGATTGTAAGATTTAAAAAAATATTAATCTGAAAATGATTCCAATCCGTTTTAAAAAAAAATTACATTGAAGTCTGCGCACACTATTAATAGCTTTTTTTATTAGAATTTGATGATTTAAGTAGGACCTTTTCCATTACTTTTTCAAAAATATCAGAAGAACCTAATGGAGGTCTATATGCTAAAGTTACAATGAATAATGCAAATCAACACAAATGATAAAGGACGGATAATTGGATTGATAATTTTATGGATAATTTGATGGATAGTTTTATGGATAATTTGATGGATAGTTTTATGGATAATTTGGTGGATAGTTTTATGGATAATTTGATGTATAGTTTTATGGATAATTTGATGGATAAAGGATGGATAATTTGATGGATAAAGGATGGATAAAGGATGGATAATTGGATGGATAAAGGATAGATAAAGGATAGATTATAAGACTGTAATAAATGTGTTATAGTAATAAGTGTATGTAATTATGTATGTTTATAAAAAAATTGTAAACTATATTTTGAAAGGAGCAACCCAACAGAGTTTCTTGCTGAATTCTTCTTATGTACTATACTAGTATAGTACTATGTATTGTTTGTATTACTATTTTTTGTAATATTGTATTTGAAAAGACTAGTTCCACTGAGTTTGTTTCGCCGGTTCTTCTCAGTGGACTTACTTTGGAACCGGTGGTAGACTCAATTGACCTTCAAAAAGATACTTGGATAGTACTATATTTTTTTTTTGAACTCGAATGTATTTTTATAAATGTATAAATTCAAGCTTTGGTTTCTTGGTCCGCCGAGTGTAAGGTTCCACCTGGTCCGTGTATGAGGACATACACGTTATCAGGATGGACGAGTGTAAGGTTTCGTTTACTTTGTTTACATTTGCTTATAATAATTTTGGCATTTTTAATTTCTTGCACTGGCCACACTGGGAATCCAAAGAATAAGTGGGGTAGGAAGGTATTAAGAGGAGCAGTCTTGCGGACTAGGGGGCAGTCGGTCTCAGGCCGTCATTGTGGTTTAATAAGTGTTGTTGATATTGTTACTAGTTGGATAAGAGTTCAGAAAATATAGTGCTATTGGATTAAAAATGATTTTGGAATAAATACTGTTATTCACTGTGACTGGTTGTTTTTCTGAAGAGTCTTACAGATAGGTATTTTATGAATTATTAAGCAAAAGGACAGAGAAACAACCTAATGGTTGTGGTTAGCGTCGCCCATAAACATGAGCAAATTCTAAATTCTTTGTAAGTCCTGAATTTCCTGACTTGAGTCACAAGATGCAAGGGCGTCGCCAGCCGATGGCTCAGGGGGGGGGCAAGATGACTTTACCTACTACAATTCATACTTTTCTCATTCTCTATGAATGAGAAAAGTAGATAGAAGTAGTAGCACGGTTACATGTTGCTTCCCTACTCTCCCTCTCCCGCTTTAACGATAGAGGCAGAGCGTAGTTGAGCGTACGGAATATTAGGAGTGGAATTGGTGAATTCATTCGAGTTTCGATGTACGGGAAAGATTGTTCAAGGCTTGAACTTCAAGCAAATCAACTCAAAGACTTAGGACTTTGGTTGCATTATATTTGGCAACTTTTTTAGAATCTCTAGGGGGGGGCAGTTGCCCCTCCCTGCCCCCCCTTGGCGACGCCCTTGACAAGATGGTATAGCTCTCAGTGTCTGCCTGTCCTGCGTTTCATGGCAAAAGCATGAAGAAGCATAAAGGTTTGAATAGGATGGGGTAGTTAGTTAGTTACCTGAATCCAGCGCGAACTTCCACCATATCTCCGAACCTGGCGCAGGTCCTGACGTAGGCGTCCACGATGTTGTGTGGATGGAGGTCGATGTCTCCTGCTTGGACTGGTATCTGGAAGAAATATCTTTGGCCTATCACAGATGCCATTGCGAGGGATTGTAAGAAGTAGTGCCATTGATGCTCAGCATCCGAATTGGGCCAGCACGACCAGGCCAGTCTCTCGCTCACATGATAAAGTGACAGTTATGCTGTCATGTTTAGTGAGGTTTGTGAGTTTTCGGTGGCCATAAACCTCAGAATGTTGATGTGACAGACGGTTTGCCTCCTTATGACATAAAAAATGGTTGTCTGTAAAATCTGTTTATAGACGGTAGTAGAACGTGACAACGACAAACATGCAGCACGAACCGAACTGAGGTCTGAGCTCATCGCTCGAGCCGATCATGTCTCTCTCTCGTTGCGGAACGCTACATGATGTCATCTTTTTCGTGTATGCTACCCGTAATATCGAGTTATTAGACGTTGTCACATCGAAATGTAGAAAGGCGTGTCACAAGCCCATTCTGGCCACCGAAAGATAAAGTAAAAAAGATAATGTTAAACATTAAAATGTTTATACCTGAGGCGAGAAACTACTTTCTCCAGCATCGAATTTGATGCTGTCGATGTTGTGTGTTTCGATGAGGTTCCTTACTCGCTGGTACCACCACTCGGCGGCTGCTGGATTCGTGAAGTCCACTAAACCTGGCACTGAGCCATTGGCGTTCCACCAATTAGCTTCTGGGCTTCCATCTTCATTCAACACCAGGTAACTAAAAATAACAATGATAGCCTAAGCTTTGTTTTCTTTCGTGTAAAAAAAAATGTAAAAAGGCCATGAAGCTTCATTGTTTTTTTTAATATTAAAGCGACTTTGATCCTTGACGTAAAAATAGGGGTACTGTAGGTGTGACTGCAAAATGTAAATGATGCTCAATATCACTTAATGGATGGATAATTTGGATATGGCTTTTCAAGGAGATTTCCTAGCGGTAGTTATCATTTACAAGCATATTTTATGATTTTTTTTAAATTCATTTTTATTCACATAAAGCATACAATGTAATTTTGTTATGTTGTATCTGTTTTGTTAAGTGTAACCATTTGTTTGAATTGAAACTATGTTAAATTGCTTTACGGGGAGCTCTGAAGAACTTACTCAGTAATATTCAGATGAGTAAGTGCACGTGTATGTGTGCAATGTGCATATAGCACCGCCCGCTTCCCTCTATTCTTTGTGGTGAAGGTATTATAGTGTGGCGTGTGGTGGTGGTGCATATGCAAGTGTACGCATATGGAGTGTGGGAAAGCTATTAATCAATATGCTCTATGTTTGATAGTGGAAACAATATCATTTTCTAGCACTTAAATATTATAAGAAACCTTACCCATTCTCCAAAGCCTCGGAATACCACGGCTCGCAATCACTATTGATGAACGGATGCACCCAGATGGTCACGCGGAAGCCCATCGCCTTCAACTCCCCCACCAGGTGGGTGATGTTGGGAAACTTGGTTGTGTCCACCTCCAGGGACCCGTAGCAGACCTCCCAGAGGTCATCGATCTCGAGCTGTGAATCGTTGAAGCCATGTGCTCTGATCTCTTGGGCGAAATCGAAAACCTTCTGCCCGGTTATGTCTTGGGAATATTGGGCCCAAGTTGACCAGATTGGATGCTCTACCATTCTAAAATCTGGGACATCAGAAGGCTTTCCAAGGTAATGAGCTACCGCATGCTTATGGGCAGCTTTCACGTCAGACAAGAACCAAATGTCGTAGGATAGTTCGGTGTGATTTCTCCTGGAGGAATAGGGCTCCGCTATTTGCGCGCCGAAGCAGAGATGGTTGGTCTGCAAGGATCCGTAGTCTACGAAGAGCGGTACTTGAGGGTGGACGTAGATGTACTCTCCGGCGGAGTTCAGCCAGTATCTCTCGACGATCGCCCCATTGTCCTGTTCTTTTGAGACGTACGCGGTGTAATCTTGATGCGCGTTCTGTATCGGATATACCTGGTCCACTTGCATCGGCCCGCCGTACCAGTTTTTGGATCCTGTGGTTAATATTTTAATGTAATGATATGATAATGGCATGTGCCTTATAGGTCGTGGTTTGACAGGCACAAGATATAGAAGGAGTGAGAGAATCAGAGAATCCTATGAGGGCTCCTCTTTGTTATGAAAATATAAAAGTATTTGAAAATCTTTTTATATTTCGAAATATCGTATTGCTCAATGATGCTGTACTGTAACATTTAAAAAGTATTAATTAACTCTTTTTTTGTGAACTTCACACCACCTTCAAAGACTTTCAATCTCATCAGGCATGCAGGTTTCCATGTTTTCCTTCACCGATGAGTGAGCGATGGTCTCGTACTTAGGGTGCATTTAGAAATTTAGGAAAACCCATTTCAAGTCCACCACATGGCTCAGGATCGGACCCGGACCACTCCAAGAGGCTGATCCCATACCACTGGGCCATCCTCGCTCATACAACATTAATAGAACCACAACCACATTTTTCTTGATGATATATCGACTATCTCGTCTGTTGTCTCTGGTGCAAACGTAATGAGAACATTTAAATGAAGATATTTGTCAACATCATTTGCCCTATAAGGATGATTGTCATGAGAAAACCAGTATGCATGATAAGATTATTCTTGGAGTGTAAGCAAAATTAGACACACTGGTGAACTGTGCCCTAACACATGAATATCAAAATGCTTACCAAAGTCAAAGCAATCTTCAAACCTCACTGGGTCCTCAGTGTTCCATTTGAATTTCATGCCCCTCGCCTGGGCTTCCTCATCATAATACGTGCGGACGGTGAGGTTGGTGCTGCCTAAGCGTATGTGGTATCCGCCATCTATCTTCTCGTAAGTGTACACTGAGTACACGGTTTTTCCTATGTGCCCGTAGACTGTTTTATCAGAATCTGAAAATAAACAAATGCGGGTGTACTTGATGGGCAGACCTCAAACTTGATAGAATGGCTGGACTTTCATATAAAGAGACTTCCTTAAGTGATAAGGCTTACAATATAATAATGGTTTATTGATTGTAAAAATGATGACGATTTTGTAGCCGATTACATACAGTACAGTAAATCTGTCCTGAAAAGGACAGCGTGGATTCGAATTGAAACAGTGATCCTGTCCTGAAAAGGACAGCGTGGATTCGTATTGAAACAGCGATCCTGTCCTGAAAAGGACAGCATGGATTCGTATTGAAACAGAGATCCTGTCCTGAAAAGGACAGCGAGGATTCGCATTGAAACAGAAATTCTGTCCTGTCCTTCGGTCATCCTAAAATTTGTTCAGTTATTTCATTATAATTTTGCATCAAGCATATAAGCGGATAAGAGATAGTCAGTGTTTTGTCACTGACTTTATAGTAATTCAACCAATCGGTGACCTGCGCGTACGTCCCATCCGCCAATCATCCATATATAGACATCAGTCGGTTTATCAAAGCGCAGAACCGATGCATCGTTGCGGCACAAATTTGGCGGAGATTGTTTTCATACAAAATGTTACATTGTCGCTCTACCCGGCTACATGCTCGATACAATCTATTTATTGCCGATAACTGACATAAATATTTTAATAAAATATATTTTGTTCTTGGAGACAGAATAACAGATAAAAGAACAATAATTGCATTGTGAATGACCACGTGACCCATTAATATGAAAGCCTTCAGCCGACCGTAATTTTGTTTGGCTCAGGCAACTCATATATTATGTCATACACGTTTGCCTCCAACCCAATTTTACCCAAGCAATTTTAGGACATAAAGGAAGTCTCACTGCTCTGCCTTCCTTTTTCTCAGGTGCTATTTTACCACGGTAATCTGACTAACGCCGAACCGAACAATTTTGGTACATTCTTATTGGCATTCGATAGTTTTATTTAAACTATTTGTTGTCTCATGTGTGTGAGTTTTGTCTTTTTTATTTCTCTTCTTTTTGAAACATAACGAAGATATTTAGACTAAAGAATTAATAAGTAACCCATGCACACGGGAGCGCCGGTAGATCATAACATTATAACATACCTTTAGTCAAAGTAACTTGGAATCCTCCCGTGAGTACTGGTTCCAGGTTTAATACTACATCATCAGCTAGGAGCGACAGCTCCGACGTCAGGACCCGGGATCCAAGGGTCAGGACTCCTGGGGAAACCGTTTCCATGTTACATACGTCGTTAGTTAAGATAGATAAACCGTAAATAAACAGACAGGTGTTACTAGACATGATTTATGATCAACAATGATTTTTAGGAAATCTATGATCACCACTGATTTATTGAGGCCTTCATCGCGTAATACCACAATCTCATGATGGTTTACCACCACAACCGACTAGGGCGTTGAAGGAGCCCTAAATGTTTTCCGAATAATAAGAACAATTTTGTTAGTAAGCATGCGAAGTTCTGACATATATTTTACTTTCTTGTCATTTTGCTATGGACGCTGCGGGGCATTAACGTCCCTTTTCCCAAAATAGCAAAGCAATTACATATTCACAAAACTCACCGAGTACAATTTTGAGTGCCGCCATCTCTCTGACTGGCACCTCGTGACCTCCCTTATCAGCTCCGCATCCAAACTCCTCCCTTATCAACACAGATTATCCTCACTCACCCCTTATCATTGATTATCACTTATCGTTAGCCCTTGAGATGACTGAGATAATTCTAGAGATTTCGTATTACAATTTCAAGATCTTGAAGTTTTTGTGATCATTTTCTTATCATTAAACTCCTGTTTTCGCCAGTTCTATGAATCAGTCTATGTGGATCCAGGTTTCCGATATCTTACAGCACATCAAAAAACACGAGTGTGAATGTAGGTACTTGAGAAGGCTTACAAAATGTAATGTGTAATTTTAATATGATATGGTACGGTATAAGGATCTCCGTGCAGTGGCCGGTCTGTGTTGCGAAGGGCAATGGATCGGTCGTTTTGGCGTTCATTGAGAGAGGCCTATGGTCAGCAGAGGACGGATAAAGGCTGATGATGATGATGATGAAGGCACGAAACGTTTTACAAGCAATACATGGTACCAGCTACCACCGGAAAAGAGCACCATTTTATTTGGAAGGTAACGCACGTGCTAATCCTCTAGTGCTGGTGTCTATGGACGGCACCATCATTTACCATCAGGTGAACTGACAGTCCGTTTGTCCCGTCTTGACGAAAAATTCCTATTCTATCCCGTAGTCGTCAGACACGGTTGAGGAGTAAGGATGACAATATCTTGCTTGGGATATGCCTAGGTGAATTCGGTAAAGGGCAGAGCTGATCACTTCTCGGCAGCTAGCTTGCCGCTCGTTGGTATACGATACTAGTTGTTGCCCGCAGTTTCGCCCGCGTCAATTGATATTTACAGCCGTATCCCTATTGTTGACGACTGTCTCTATAACCTTCTTCACTTCTTATAACATCACCTATCTACCAGTGAATGTCCCATCTAAATTTGATTTAGCTATTTTAGAGACTAGACAAAAATTGTAAAAAAAAGGTTTTTATTAATTTTACAGTGTTGACATCCATAATATTAGATATGCGTTTAGTGAAAGTGGTTATTTAATTATAACAATTTCACATAACTTTTATTTATCTGTATAGAAAAATCAAGATTATATTTGGTTGTGTAGTAACCTTGGAACTAGAAAGTCTTCAATTCTAAATTACTGTTTTCTTCGTGATAAACCACGATTGTAATGTATATCCTGTATCTAGGCTCTAGAGTCTAGTATGACCTAAGACTGAGAGCCGTAAGTGCTCTTCAACAATGGCCTCTCTTTAATCTTACAAGCGGCCAGCAGACAACCTACACTCTTTAAGACTTAATTTATATCCATAGTATTTGTCGGATACAATCAAATATAATATATTAATGTGATAAGAGCAGCAATAGACTGAGACCTGACTGCTGAGACCGCGGGTACGATAGGATGCCACAGAGGTCGCGGGCTGGATACGTTATTGGATTATACTAGGATCTTATATTATTATGTGCACATAATGTATGTATAATACTAACTGTTGTCCATGGCTTTGTTTGCTTTAGCAAAAAAAATCATTTTTTTGTCCAATTCAATTGTAATGTACGTTACTTATATGTACTTAGTACCTCCGAGAATAGGTATGTGTACAAACTATAAAGTTTCATGATGACTGGTTGTGTAGTTTTCACGTGAAAGCCTAACAAACATTCCTACCTTCACATTCATAATATTAAGTACGCCAGAAGGAGGTCCGTTGTATGATTAAGTATGATGTTAGGTATTAAGTCATTCGTCTATAAGTTAACCTTTCATTCCAGAAAGCCCCGAAAATATCAATCCATATAATATGACCCAGTGCTGGGCACGGGTCGCCTCCTCGAAATCAGGCGAGGAGGTCATCGTTCACCGTTCATCATACGTGCAGGTTTCCTCACGATGTTTTCCTGTACCGGTGAGAGAGCGATGGTTCAGTATTTAGGATGCACTTAGAAATTTAGAAAAACCCATTTAAGGGCACCACAGAAAATCAGAATTGCACCCTGACCTTCTCGCTTCAGATATCGAGCTCATACCGAGCGTCCACCGACGCTTAAAAGATTGTAAAAGTGACAAAAACTCTCAAATAAAACGAAACATTAAATCATTCAATTTTATTAGTTGTCAAGAACGAAGTATGGCAACGTGTCGAGGGGCGCGGGGTAGTCCCTGATCCAGGCGGGGCCCTCGTGCAGGTCTCCGTTAGGGGCCCTCCACTGACCGCGCGGGAGGTACACGTCGCGGGAGGTCGCTCCCTCCTCCATCACTGGCGCGACTAGCACTCGCTCGCCGAGCAAGAATTCTGAGGACAAACGGAATGGTAATATAAAATGGTAGTTGTGGCAACCAAACCTTGTTTACACAGGTGGAGAAGGAACTCTTAGTTTTTTTTATGACATAGGAGAACAAACGAACAGCAGAAGCTTTTTGGCGACTATCCACGCCCATAAACATCCGCACAACCAAAGGTTTTGCAGATGCGTTGCCCTCAAGTTTCAGTAAGTATGGAAAGAATCTGCTATCTGCGAGATATTCTGTCTCGTGCCGCAAATACTATTCTAGCTAGTTTACTTTTAACGGGTCAAAGTTTTTAATAATGAACCCATGACTCTCTCGTATCATTACTAGAACTGACAGAAAATTTTGGCTCTAGAGCCGATGAGTTGTTGAATATCTTGCACGCCAATTTGATTTTGAACCCCTTCTGACTCTAGTATGAGGGACAACCTACCGTCCGCAACAGCAAGTGCCTCTTCATCAGTGGGGTCGATCCACCAGATGGGCGGGTTGACTGGAGTTCCGTCGCGCACGGAGGCCTCCATGGCGGCCACGATCTCGTCAGCGTAGTCCGCGTGCAGCTGGGTGTAGTGGCGGCAAATCTCCACTGCCTGAAACGCCACATAATATTACTCTTACTTAAGACCAAAAGTTTCCAAAAAATATTTTTTTTTACCGTGCGCCAGAGACCAACGAATGGATAGTCAACCATAATAGATAGCCAACCATATTAATTAATGCATAGCAATATATACCAATGAATGGATAAAAAAGAGTAGAGTATCAACCCTTTATGTCCCATTGCTGGGCACGGGTCTCCTCCTCGAAATGAAGCGAGGAGGGTAATGGGCCAATAGTTCACCGCGCTGGCCCAGTGCGAGTTGGTGAACTTCACATACCTTCAAAGACTTTCAATCTCATCAGGCATGCAGGTTTCCTCACGATGTTTTCCTTCACCGATGGGCGAGCGATGGTCTCGTGTTTGGGGTGCACTTAGAAATTTAGAAAAACGCATTTCAAGGCACACAAGGGAGGGGGTCAGGATCGAACACGCAACCTCTCGCACAAGAGGCCGAGTCCATCCACCACTGAACCATCGTCGCTCAATTAATGGATAGCCAACCTCAACTATACCAACGAATGGATAGCGTGCGTTGCCCACGGTGACTCATATGCCAGTTATTCAACTAAAGTAACATAATCCTACCTCGTCATCGTGATCCCAAGGTACGAATGAGTACTGGAGGGTGGGCATGAACACGTTAGCCTGCAGCCACCTCACGAAGAGCTCCTTGCTGGGTTTGGCGTTGTAGCCGTTGCCGCCGATCATGTCAGGCAGCACCAGGGTGTAGCCGTTCAGGTTCATCTGCAGCAGCGTGGTCACGAGGGTGGCCAGACCGTTGTTGAAGTCCCATAAGGTGTCCTTGTCCACCATACGAATGAACACGGGCAAGTCCTGGGTTCTGTGGAATTAATTAATGCTTTCGAATCTTTGCCATGGAGTAAGTTGTAGTCTACTTGCGCTATTTGTTAAAGTCAAAAGGAGTGGTTTTAAGAAACCATAAACAATAAACTTAGGTATATATTTTTTCGTCGTTTGTTTCCCCGACTCCTATTCTGAATGGGGGGGGGGGGGGGGGGGGTTCTTATGTTTTCATAGCAAACAGGAACCCTATTACTAAGACTACGCTGTACCTGCGTCTATCACTGTATCTCATGAATAGTGATGGTCAGATAGTTCAAATTTTCACAGATCATGATGTATTCATGTTACCACTGTATCAATATTTATACTAAAATTTATAAATATAAAATTATTATCACTAAAACTCCAAAATAAAATTAAAAAAGATATTAAATTATATATTAATTAGCAGTATCCATGCAGTCTTTATAGTAAATGTGTGAGTGCACGCATATGCATGCATATAGCACCGCCCTCCTTTCCCACACTGCATATGCGTACACTCGCATGCACCACCACCACACACACTACCATAAAAG
The DNA here is from genome assembly GCA_905333005.2 of Lycaena phlaeas. Classification (NCBI taxonomy): domain Eukaryota; kingdom Metazoa; phylum Arthropoda; class Insecta; order Lepidoptera; family Lycaenidae; genus Lycaena; species Lycaena phlaeas. The sequence continues at coordinate 14,062,097 of HG995180.1, read as the reverse complement.
ACCACCACCATAAAATCTACGCACGTTTCACCCCGACACCGAGGCATCCTCAGGATGTAGACTCTACGATTAGTAATCGTTAAGTGACGTGCCGGCCCGAACACCTGCCTTATATTAGGTGTTTTCCACACTACCCCCACCAAATAACCGTATTATCGGAGAACTCGTTAGGTCTGTTTGGTCATTCAAAAGTGCAACCGTTCTATTATTTTTATGTTTTATTATTTCAAGTTGTTCCAACACACTTAGTCGAAATCCCTTGTCACATTTATGTAGAACCTGGAACGTATGGCTGCTACTGACGCTATGTCCCGTCTCTAATAGGTGTTTTGCAAATAATAAAACATAAAAATAATAGACGGGACATAGCGTCAGTAGCAGCCATACGTTCCAGGTTCTACATAAATGTGACAAGGGATTTCGACTAAGTGTGTTGGAACAACTTGAAATAATAAAACATAAAAATAATAGAACGGTTGCACTTTTGAATGACCAAACAGACCTAACGAGTTCTCCGATAATACGGTTATTTGGTGGGGGTAGTGTGGAAAACACCTAATATAAGGCAGGTGTTCGGGCCGGCACGTCACTTAACGATTACTAATCGTAGAGTCTACATCCTGAGGATGCCTCGGTGTCGGGGTGAAACGTGCGTAGATTTTATGGTGGTGGTCTTTTATGGTAGTGTGTGTGGTGGTGGTGCATGCGAGTGTACGCATATGCAGTGTGGGAAAGGAGGGCGGTGCTATATGCGTGCACTCACACATTTACTATAAAGACTGCATGGTTCGCGGGATACTGCTAATTAATATATAATTTAATATCTTTTTTAAAATGGATTTCCGCAAAGTAACGCCTGATTCTATTAACTAACAAAATAAAATTATTTGTTTTAAGGTTGTAATAACTATAAAAAGTTTTGATTGGCTAATCAAATGTGACGTCAAGCGTCTGTAAACATAGAGCAAGTACGCTATGTTTACTGACGCGTGATGTCACCAGACTGACTCGACGCCATATACATTGCTGAAGCAAGCAAGAAGTTTTTACGGCACAGGTAATCAGTATATTTGTAATGCTTTTTTTTTGAAACAAAATGCCTATAATAAATTAAAATAAGTATTATTTCTATCATCTATGATACTTAATTTCTTCTAATTACTTCTTGATATTAAGAAACAATATTAGATTTTTCTTAAAACTAGTCAAATAGTCTAATAAAATGTCGTTGAACACTTCATTGGAACCCATTTGAGTATAATTTATATCTTTACTTGTGAGTAGGACAGTCTTTATCCTGTCACGAACTATAGCTGTCGAAAACTAAAACTAAAGTAGCACTTAAATTAGATCGGACTACAAACAACGTGCAAATTCATTGAAATCTCTCCCCCGGGATCGTTTATAGACGTGACACGTTAGATATTATCATCATCATCATCAATCATCAACAGCCTGCGGCAGTCCACTGCTGGACATAGGCCTCTCCCAAGGCACGCCACTTTTCTCTATCTTGAGCTTTGAGTATCCAGTTGCTGCCAGCCACCTTGCGCAGATCGTCGCTCCATCTAGCAGGGGGGCGTCCAACTCTAGGTTTGCGCGGCAAACGTGTTGGAATATATTTAGATATTATAATGTACATAAAAATAAATACCTCATCCCAGATCTGATCTCGATCATGGGGCCGAACTGAGCCACGGTCCTGACGTACGACTGCACGATGTTACCGGGGTGAAGGTCAATGTCGCCGTTCTGGACTGGGATCTGAATACAGGGACAAAGGCCAGTTGGTTTGATTGGCTTGGCTTATTACATGGATGGTAATTCCACACCCTGATATAAAATGTGAAACAACCTCACTGAATCTTACTACAGTTAACTGGGGGCCTAGCCAAAATGTCATTAAGAAAGCGACATATATATATAGCGGATAGACATATGTCTATCCCATACATTTTATCATTTTCAAACTTCGCTAACGCTTTCTTAATGGCATTTTGGCTAGACCCCCAGGGTGACAAATTACAATATATCTTTGACTTTTTTCTTATCTTTTAATATAATCGATAGAAACGTTTGGGTTGAAACTTCGTTTTCATTTTGTAAAAATACAAAAATTTCTAGGAATTTACTCTGTGAGCATAAATACATGTATAATGCTTTCCCCTGCATTAAAAAAATATTCATACGCCAACAGTGTAACACTAGCAGAAGCATGACTCATTAGCTAAGTGAACCTTAAAGTTAAGTGGAACTCAAGTAAGGAAATTTATCAAAAGTTAATATGACCCGCGAAGATTATCTCTTACCTGTGGAGACCAGCTCGATTCACCAGCGTCAAACTTCAAGCTGTCGATGTCGTAGGTCTTGATGAGTTCCTGTAGTCTGGAGGTGTACCATTCTCCCGCCTCTGGGTTGGTGAAGTCGATGTACCCTGGCACCGAGCCGTTATTGTTCCACCAGGATGTGTCTGGACTGCCTTCTTCGTTGAGGACTAAATAGCTGAGAAGGCAAACACGAAAAACCCGTTATGATCAAGGAATTGACATCGTTTACGTCTTTGGTCTAGTCTACTAGGTAAGGCTGTCAGTATATTAAAAGTTACTGTAGAGTGGAAACCCAACGTTTTTGCCAAAATACTACTTTGTTTAGAGAAATTGTTTTTTTTATTGACGTCATGTAGCGTTCCGAAAGCGAGAGCGCGGCACGAATGAGAAAGGCATGATTGGCTCGAGCGATCGGCTCAGTTCGGTTCGTGCAGCATGTTATGTTTGACAGTGTCACGTCAAACTACCGTCCGTAAACCGACTTTACAGACAACCAATTTTTTAAATAGTAGACAATAAGTAAAGCTATAGAGGGGCCCAGCAATATATTTTATATAAAGAACTTACCCTTTTCCTAACGCCTCAGAGTACCATGGCTCGCAGTCCTTGTTGATAAATGGATGAACCCAGATGCTCACGCGGAAACCGAGACCCTTAATATCTTGGACGAGCTGCTTTAAGTCGGGTAGTTTCCTTTCATCAACGGTCAAGGAACCGTAGCAAATTTCCCACAAATCATCAATTTCAAACTGGGCATTCGGGAAGCCGCTGTCTTTGATCTCATTCGCGAAGGTCCAAAGGCTCTCTTGGTCAATTTCTCGGGAATATCTCGCCCAGGTGGACCAGACTGGGTATTGGACCATCCTGTAGTCGGGGATGCCGGAGGGTTTGCCCAGATACGTGTCAATAGCGTGCTGGTGTGCTACTTTGGCGTTTTCGAAAAACCAGATATCGTATTTCAGGACGTTGTGGGTTCTTCTTGTGGAGTACGGTGCAGCGACTTGAGATACGAAGCAGATATGGTTGTCTAAGATGTTGTGATGATCGACGAAGAGGGGCGCTTCTGGGTGGATGTAGATGTACTGTCCCTTCGAGTTGAGCCAGTATCTCTCTGACACGGCCGCGTTGTCATCCTCCTTCGATATCATGGAGTACATCTGCAGCTTTGACTTCTGAATCGGCCAATACTGCTCCTTTTGTTCTGGACCACCGAACCATTGCTTCTCACCTGTAATGTTATACATTAATCTTCTGCGAAACTAATTAGTTCTTCTTTTTTGTAGTGAATTTAATTTGTAAAACTTTTTTTGTAAGAACTTAAATTTTATGATCTTAAATATAATTTTATATATTATTTCAATAGAGGTAAGTATAACTTACCAAAGTCAAAACAGTCTTCAAACACGCGATCAGCGGGACCATCCCAGTGAATGGAGAGACGATATCCTCCGCTTGCTTCGTCGTAGGCTGACGAAACATCGACGGTCACATCCTCGTCGGACGAAGACACTTTCCTTCCAATGTGACCCAACAGAACTGGCCCGGCGTCTGGATTGAAAACGTAACCATTAAAAATCTCTTCACAGGAAACTTTATTATATATTATGTAGTTAAACTATATTTTATAATATACTATAATTAAGCAACAAGTGCGACGATAGGCCAGTGGGTTGGCTCGGCCCTTTAGTTCAAGCTCAAGAGAGCTAAAGGGTCCGGGTTCAATCCTGACCACCTGCCTTGAAAAGGGGTTTTTCTAAACTTCTAAGTGCATCCTAAACACAAGGCCATCGAAAACTCAACGGTGGAGGAAAACAACGTAAAATCTGCATGCCTGATGAGAATTTAAAGTCTTTGAAGGTGTGTGAAGTTCCCCAACCCGCATCGGGTCAGCGCTTTGGTGGACTATGGCCCGATACCCCTCCTCGCCTAATTTTGAGGATACCCGTGCACAGCAGTGGGATGTATATAAATGATACTTTACTTTTTTATAGTTAATCACTGCTGATCGCCCTGGACGACTGTAAAAGGTCCTCAAAAGATAGATCATAGGAAAGTTAAGAGATTTTTGAAAGAGATTTGCGAGTTTATCATAATTCTATTTGTGCTTGGACTATGGACTTTATTATCATCCTCGTCAGCTCTGTTAATGTCATCTCAGTATATCCCCGGATCTCTGTCCTCGTGTTTCAACGGCATTAATCATCATACTCTATTTGATGACCGACTACAACGTTATTGTAGATTTAAAACAGGTGAAACGATTTAGATACGGTTTTTGATAAAAAAACACGTTTTCTCGAGGTGATTTTAAAACCAGTTTTATCAAAATCAGTTCCTTTATGTTAAGGCCATAAGCGCTTGTTCTATCGACTTGAGGCTCTTTAGAAACAACCTTTTAATATTTTGTTACCAACATTATTAACCGATAATTTAATTTACTTTTGACAAAGATAATTTAATTAAAATAAAATTCGCTTACCTGAAATGGCCGTCACAGTGAAGCCGCCATCATCGTGCTCATCCAACACGAAGTCGCGTGTGCTGGGTGTCCTGGGCACGGCTCCGAAGGCCAACGTTAGCCCTGGAATACATTTTAATGCCGAATAAGACGCGACTCGTCGCTTGGCGTATTAGTACGACTTTACTCGACTAACACTAGTTCCATTTATTATATTTTTATTTTTAAAATTATACAACTACGAAAAGCAGTTTTTTTGTCTAATTTTAAAAGGTATCGAAGTACGGCTCGCCCTGGACCACAAAGCAAAGAAGAAGAAAGTGTATTCGAAAGTAATGTAAAGCAAATAAAGTGGAATACAATTCGACTACTATATTCAATCGATAAATAAAAACAACAGGGGGCCTAGCCAAAATGCCATTACGAAAACGACAGCGACGATCGTTCGTCCGTTCGAAGTTGTGATCGCTCGATCATTCAATCGACGACGTGATTTAGCCAATCACAACTTCGAACGGACGAACGATCGTCGCTGTCGTTTTCGTAATGGCATTTTGGCTAGGCCCCCAGTTCCCTTTATTATCATATTTTATATCACTGGTATTAATTTCATCAAGATTTGTTGAAAAATAAGGCAGATACGATTACTAAAATTTTAATTTTAATAGTTGCTTAATGATTTTTTGATATCGATAAATTTTATTATAAATATGTCTTAACAAAATACTCCAGCCGTAAATATGATCAAGCTAAACATTTTCTATGCTCTTAAATGTATATATTTCCCCAAAAACCTATTTTATTAAGGCTGTTACGACTGAGAAAGGCTAAGTATTACTTTGGTTTGCTAATCCAGTGCAATTTCTTGTTCGTAAAATTTAAAAAATTCTCGAGTATTTCATTATAGTTATATGATAACCAAATATGTTGTTGGGAACTTAAGCTCATGCCATAAATAAAATCCTATTTACCTGCTAACAGAACCAACCACTTCATTTTGATAACTAACAAAATTCACGAAACATCTAAAGTTATCTATTTATACATGAACATCTCAGCTTATCTACAGCGGCCACTTATCGTCTGTATTCGGATAACGGGTGTCAGGTGAATTTTAAATTTATCCGAATCTTGAAGAGTTAAGTGGACATCATGTCAAGAATTTATTATGTAGAATTTACTTCGACTTTTACTATATTTTTCTTTCAAACAGCTATGTGTTTCGTGCGGGAAAGACCTATCAAGAATTAGCTGACTAAGCAGACTGTGTTCAAGTCTGAGTCATGCGAATGTTCGCAATGTAGATCACAGAAGTTTGCCTGGTTTTGCCGGTAGAGCAAGCGTTCTTTAATAAGTACTTGTTTAAATCTTTACGCTCCGCTAGCGGACCAATCAGCGCAGCGAAGCATCGCTAATCAACTGATCCTAGCGCAGACAGCGGCAGAAAAAAGAACTGAGACCTGCGTATGTGAATACTACGGAAAAGCCCATATCGTTCGGACTTCTTATATTTATGACTGCGAGGTTGGCTTCGGAGGCTCGTCGATGCGCAAGTTTGTTTCAGTGTGGCGTTTTCAGCGTACTTAGTTCGTAGTTTCCATACTGGTTATACCTATACAATATATACTGTGGTCTGTGCTATTATTATGGAGGGTAGAGGTAAGGAGTATCATCTCTGTGTATGAAAATTTTCCTTCGAAAAGCGTTAAATAAGGGTGGCGACACAGTTGCAACTTTTAAACGTGTGTGCATTCACATGAATATGTATAACAATATCATACCCTTTTCCTACACCAGCGCCATTGCGGACGGTTTTTGAACTGTTATTTATAGCATACAGCTGGACACTTTTTATACTATTTCCCCGTATGAGATGGTACTCCTTATCTCTACCCTCCATAGCTATTATATAGTTCCGCCGTTGAGTGGAACGATAGAGGTCTAGTTCTAGGGAAGAGATTTTGTATTGTATAGTGCTTGCCCTTAAATTTATCAGATTCACCAAATACAGTACTACAACTTGTAGAATGCATGTATATCCCCAGTTGTTGTATTATCTGATAAGATAGAGTCAGTTTATAAGTATTTTGTTTGTCCTTTCACAGCTTAATTATACAATCTTTCATAAAGGAAATAAATACACGTGAATAATATACATGTTGCTAACTACATGCTAGTCCACCAGTAACATATGGGGACCTTGGGCAATAAGCTAACGGAGCCCGGGCGTAAATAACAATTTAGGGCGTCAATTAGGGCTTTGGGCAGTTGCCCAGCGTGCCCAACCGGTCTGCCTACATGGATTACTTATAGAAGGAGTATCGAACATCGTACATGAAAGAAGAATTGAGCGAAGAATTAATTAGAACCCATTTGCCTTTGACTACTGTGTTGTCCTTTTTAACCGACTTCAAAAAAAGGAGGAGGTTATCAATTCGACTGTATGTTTTTTTTTTTTATAATTGTTACCTCATAACTTTTGACTGGGTGAATCGATTTTGATGATTCTTTTTTTATTAGAAAGGTGACGCTCCCCATGTGGTCCCATTTTAATCTAGTCCAGTTCTGATAATGGTATCCATGAGAAAACCATAAAAGTCTTAAATTTGCATTAGGTACGTCCGCGACAAATAGATGAATAACTGAATATCACGCCAACCGATTTCGATGATTATTAGTTTATTTGAAAGAATGTACTTCAAGGGTAGTTTGGTGAAAACTTGGTTGGGTTCTGATCATGGGGTCCATAACGAAGTAACGGAACTCTTCAAATCTTAGGAGCAAATTAATGATACTCGGCTGAATCTTTCATAGGCCATCCGGATATTTGCCTAACGTTACGGCTTTATGGTCAAGTGGTCAAGTAACTATCGTAGCCGAATATGATGATCAATTCTTCAACGGCTTACAGTAAGCATGCGATCTGTGGCAGAAATTCTAACTGCCTGTAATTTGTGTATGCACTCTGTAAAATTGTGTATGCAATACATAATATTATCATTATCATCATCATCATCAGCCTTTCACCATCCACTGTTGAATATGGGACTCCCTTATTAAACGTCAAGACGGCCGATCCCTTGCCTTGAAGTGTTGGTCGGCCATTAATCAGGTGAGAAGACTATATCCGAGCAGTCACGACCGGTCTGTGTTGAATACGAGTGGCAAGGGATCGGCCGTCTTGGCGTTCATTGAGGAAGGCCTATGTTCAGCAGTGGATGGAGAAAGGCTAATGATGATTATGAACATGACAAAATTTATGTATTGCATACACAATTCCAAATTGATTTTGGCTGTGTGTTAATTTAAATCCTTTCTTCGTTCGTTTTTTATTAAGCCTTGATAAATTTGTGTAAGCCCTCTGAGAAAGTTTTAGCACTTAAAACTAAAAAGTACAAAATAAAGTTAATTTTAAATGAAAAACCAAAACCGACTTTAAAACTATACCTTTAAATTATGTGCAACTAAAAATGTTTAAATACTGTTTAAATACTTCGAGGTGAAGATAGTTAACAAAAATAATTAATCAATGAATATAATGAAACTTATGTGTCTTACTTATACTTTTTTAAATTAGTTATTTTTGGAGTCGGTACCAGCTAAAGCAAAGATAACCTTAACAGTGATCTAATCAATACTGGGTGTACTCGTATGAGTACAAAATCAATCATTGCAAAGTAATTTATAATAGATGTGAGAGTATAATATTATGTTTTCAAATCCTGTGAATTGTAATTAAACTATCCTTCTTGGCTGGCACCGACTCCCAAAATAACTAATTTAAAAAAGTTTATGTAAGACATATAAGTTTCATTATATTCATTGATTAATTATTTTTGTTAACTAACTTCACCTCGAAGTATTTAAACATTATTTAAACATTTTTAGTTGCACATAATTTAAAGGTATAGTTTTGAAGTCGGTTTTGGTTTTTCATTTAAAATTATCATAATTAGAATTAAGTATAACACTTTTTTATACAGAAAGGTTGTACTTCGAACTTCTAAGCCCTAAGCTGACTTAAGCACATCCTGTTTTTAAAAATTCAATTACATATTATTGTATAAAACATGAGGATTTGCAAACAAAAAACAGTCTCATGTGACTGCAGGTAGGAAAGGTAGAGGTACGCGGGTAGTCTACTGTTTTTGTTTTTAAGATAACTATCATGAGATTAGCCACTTTTGTAAAAGTTTAATAAGCAAGACGTAGCCTAAGTTAGTGGATTCTACGGACTAAGTTCATTAACTTAGTCCGTAGAATCCACATCCCATATATAGTTTACCAAGTAAATCATACATTTCATGCCTATCTGAGACGTAAAAGGCCTTCGATGCCTGTTGTAGTTTATAAATAAGAATATTTCTTTGACAGGAAAAACGAGCATCATGCAACATAACACAGCTCCCAACAGACAGATCACATACTGCGTTTTCCTATGATTTATTAAGCATACAAAGAAGGATATCAAAAGTAGGCAAAATAAATCTAATTTTGCAGAACATGCTTTGGTACTTTGCATAAAATGTTTGAAATACTATTTGATAAATATGTCTATAATATGATCTAGTCAGTATCAGAACTTTAGCCTTAGAGGCCACAACTTTAGTTCATAAAAGTAGGGTATGTATAGTGTGTGTTTTCCAATTACAGAGCATAATGCGACTCAGTGCCGCACAATGCCGCACAATGCTGTTGCTTAATTGGAACGCGATAGTTTCAAAATGCGCCAGCAGGGTGCGCTAAGTTCAGGGTAGAATAAAAAATATTCGTAAAAGTTGGCAATAACCTTATTAATGTTAATAAAGTGGTATACATAATTATTGGTTGAAAGCTATTTACGGTTATTTTAAGTTATTTGGATTTTGATTATTTCATTAACATTTTTTGTTTTGAGTATTTTTTTTAATGAGTTCTTAAACAATTATATACCTTTCAATTAAATTATCTCTTTATCAACTATTGCATATCATCTGATACGTACGTATTTTAAGAATTCATATTTTGGACTTTTAAGTATTTATACTATATAATATACTAGCAGCGCCCCGCGGTTTCACCCGCATACATCATATTTCCGTGAGAGTGCAGGCATAAATCATAGCTTATATGTATCGTTATGGTGTATATATGCTATATTATTGTAAAGTTTCAATAGAATCCATTCTTTTCATCAGAGTTTTTATGAGAAAGAGTAATAAACATCCAAACTTACAAATTTTCACGTTTTTAATATTAGTAAGATTACCAAAACCCTTCTTTGTGGATGAACTTGAAACATTATAGTAATATTTTTGTGCACGTACGCGTATATTATTTAACAATAAATAATATTATTAACAAATAAAACATTTCGATAAATAAACAAGTTAAAGAAAAAACACTTGTTAATTTTTTGTCACAGTTGGCCAATTGCACGCATTTCGCGAAAGCACTACTTTTAAGAGAGCTCGAAAATGCGATGCGAATTGGAACACCAACTTTGAGCATTGTGCCGCACAATGCGCGTTTGTGCTTTAATTGGAAAATGCCCAGTGTGTACTTACCCAAGTACTTACATTGTCAGTTTTAAGCTTCGACAGAAAAAAGTTTATCTAATGTCAATGTCAATTTTGTTGACTTGAAAAATTCAAAAAAGAAACATCAAAAAAAAAATCAAGTCGTCATTCGCAACTCGTGCGGTATTTTACAATGGCTGATCCTCGACTTAGGCAAATTAAGATAAAAACTGGCGTTGTAAAACGAATTGCCAAAGAAAAAGTCGTTTACGAAAAAGAGGTGGAACAGCAGAAAAATAGAATTCAGAGAATAAAAGACGAAGGACAAGACGAACACAATATTAGAAAGCAAGAGGAGGTTCTTCAAGAGTCGCTTATGATGGTTCCAGACTGTCAAAGGAGGTAAATACTGTTATAAAATTAAATTTTCACCTCCCTTGCACTGCTGCATACAGTATAATATCTGAATTTGATGTAAAGGATGAATTTTTTACCGTAAATATATCAGTTGTTTTATAGGTTATACGACCGAGTATGACTCAGGCTTGTTTTATAATGGTTTTTATTTAACCGGACTTATAAGTTTTTTATAAGCAATATAATTTACCAAAATATAATATAATGTCGGTATTCCATAAAGATGGTTCATTGTCTCATTCATAAAAATATTTTTTTCTAGACTGACTAAAGCATTTGCTGATCTAAAAGGTATATTGGAAACGGAACAGGATCTTAAAGAACACGAGGACTATATAGCTGCTGAACAAGCATTGAAAGAGGCAGAAAGCCAGCTTCCAGAGTCGGCCTGATCTAAGTTTTATAAATTAACATTTCTAGTTTTTAAAATAATTAAAAATCATGAACAACCCCAATTATAATAATAATTTTAATGGAAATAATTTTACATTCCAAAATAATTTGCATTTTTTACCACCAATTTTACCCCCTCCGCCCCCTCCTCCCTTATTCCTAAACCCACCATTATCTGATCAGGATTTTGTTAAAAGTTTTGAAAATAAAGTGTGTGAACTCAAAAAGAACCAACCAGAAAAAATTTCTTTATCAAAGTTAAATGATAAAATAAGGACTTTGATTACTGCTTATAATAACATTAAAATTCATGAAGAACAATTAAATGAAAATTTAGACATTTACACTGAAGATCAATGGAATCATACTTTGGAAGATGTCGAGAACAACAAAACAGTTGTTAATAATATACTATCTGAACTGAGTGGCTCATATTTAGACTTATCTAGAAAAGCTATAGCGAAGAGAATGGCTAAACGTTTGAGACTTAAAAAACTCCGTCAACTACGCAAGATGGAACGACAGGAGCAGATAAAAGAGAGAGAAGAAAGATCTAGATTAATTGATGAGAATTTAAAGAAGATAAATGATGATATTCGGAAAGCTAAACAGGTAATTTGACTAGTATGATCTGTTTAATAATCAATCATTAAATTTATAGATTTCTTAATATTATATCTATAGCATATTCATATAATACTAAATGAATTTTATCAGTCCATCTGCCTACTAAATGTTAACATGTTTTTTATTAAATTATAATATATTTAATGGCTTTCTCTGTGCAGGATTAGATTTTGGACAATACACACTATATAGTATATACATTATATTTAAAATTATTCAGTTTTTGTGTGAAATAACAAATATGCAAACATAAACACTTTAACATATTTTACAATATTAGTAGGATTAACTTGTATATTTATAAAACATGTCTTATTTGTAGGAAGAAGATGCAAAACAGCAAGCAGATATTGTTCTCAAAGATGTACTCAGAAAGAAACATGAGGCTAAGAAAAATATGAATAAATTAGATGCTCTTATAAAACTTAGAAAAGCTAGAATAAACACAGCTAAAGGCAGAGGAGTAAGTGTTTGTGAAAATGAAGCAATGACTTTCCAAGAGCATATTGGTAAGTTATTTTATTTAAATTTAAAGACTACAAAAGTACAAGTCAAATGTTCAAAACAATTATTTATAAAAATCATGTTTGTTATTTTTTTTTTGGTACCAAACACTAAAAGTCACCTGTGTATATAAATTTTACATAAAATCTATAAAAACACATCCATTTTTAGAAAAATTAAAAGTAATGTGGGTGCAGAAATTGAAAATGTATGAAATGGAGGAGAGTGAACTAAGATCTAAATTGGCTCAAAGTAACAAGGAAGAGTGCGCCAACAGCACTGAGGCGGATATCAAGGACAAGTTGAGAAAGTGGCATCAAGTCATGTTCGGATCTGCTGAGAATCCTCAAGTCGACTTCCGAGGAGACGTCCAGAAGTTTGTTGCTGTTAGGTAAGAAATTTAATCTTATTGAGCATCATCATCATCAGCCTGTATCTGTTCACTGCTGAACATAGTGAACGACAAGACGAACGATCCCTTGCAATACAGACATTATTGTAGGGGATATTAGTAAAGTTTGGTCATGTCCTTTTACTAAATGAGTTAGTTATTTAAAATTATTCAGTTGGTTGTTAGTCTTCCTATCAGTGCCAGTTATAAAACTATACTCCTTTTTTCTATTTCATGTCATGGTCTGCATCTAATTAATTTAATTTTAAACTAAATTTATTTATTGTAGTAGAGAACAGAAACACTATCTGATTACAAATTACCTTATTATTATTCAATTTAAATGGGTTATTTACCATATGTTATTATCTTTATTTATAAAAATTAATGAAAATAACCATGGTAATTTAAAAACCTATACTACTTTATTAGTGTGAGGTACAGAATTCTGACAGTGATGTCATTTAGAGCTGAATCTTTCATAGCAGTATCTATTTATTTCAGATCTGAGTGGGACCGTTACTTGAGCAGTACGGGCACTGCCATACCGCTGGGCTGGGTGGTGCCAACACGCTAACATGGAAATATATTTTGCTAGCGACTTTGGTTTTATATATTATACTTTAATGCTTTTATATACCTGTCTTTAATTATTTCCCTTTGAACAACTTTCAGCAACCAGTCTTTTGTGCAAGATTTTAGGGTTCATTAATGGAGGTTTATGTCTTGCGGTGGGTAGGAAATTGATGCCAATTTCCACCAAATTCCAACTGACACAATTGAGAATATAATTCTTTGGTAAAGTGGCAAACTCTTTATAGTCTAAAACAATCTTATCTCGGAAGTAATATAATGCTGATACTAGTATAAAACTTACTGAATATAAGCTGGAACCAGTAATACTCCTCTAAATATAATCTAAAGTGTACTTTTAGCATCCAATTATCGTTGGACACTTTTTACATGTGAGGGTAGAACGACAAAATAAAAATCGTTTGAGGTATTAAAATTTATTCATCTTATAAAATACTAAAATGGGGCAAATAAATAAACGATATGAGAGGAATCCATTTCAAACTAATATAATCTTATACCGAAGCCGTAAAAATATCGCGGATTATTTGAGGCCAATTATACAAATATTAAGATATCTTATCCTAAGTTATCTCGAATTTCTTGAAAATGGCAATTTCATCTATTCTAGGTATCGTCGATTGAGCCATCACGTAAAAAGACGACACGAGGAGACAGGACGTAGTCTTTAATTAGCTTATTGCACTAGTTGACGTGAACGTCTTTTTATGTGACGCAATATAATTACATACATACGGAAAAAAATCAGGTCTTACCAAAGTATATACAAAATATTTTTACCGTTTGCAAATTCATATCTCTATTTAACTCGACGTATTGCCCATTTAAAACACCACCTATCTCGTGATCAATTTTGACTAAATACAGATCTAGTATAGAATGAAACCTAAACGAGGTAGTTACAATATATCCCAACGTAAGCTGGCCATTGAGATGTTATCACCAATACAATCCAAAGATACCAATTTTAAATACGAACAATCAAAACGATTTCGACCAAGATCGATTGAGAAAAAAAAGTCAAATTAATTATCGTGTGAAAGAAGCCGAACATGTCCGAAATCGTCCGATCGGATCAACGTGTACCACATTCGCCAACTTCATTATAATTATCACGTAAGTTTTTCTATAATCACGCAGTCTTGTTTCAGTATTAATGGTTATGATGGATCGAATCGGATGAAAGAGAACGCGCAAATTATCTTGACCAGACTGAAGTTAGCTAAAAGCAATCTTCAATCGACCAAGGTAAATTGCGTGTAGTGTATTTAGTTATTATTTTATAATTCAAAGCGTCCTTTGACGGTGTGCGATTAAATCTATTAAATGACATCATTTGAATGTACGATTCGTTTTCATTGTGATTATTCAATAAGTGTAAAGTTACGACATTTATCTAGCACACTAAACTGATTACAACACTGTATATATTTTGTCAAATTAAAACTACTCGTTTATAAATTTAGTATACTGTATAATGACAATGCTAGTGATAAAAACTTAGCTCGCCGTACATAAGAGCGAGGTGATGTTTCTATCTGATGTGCACGGTGGCGGCTCACGGGCCAACAACCTCAATGTACACAAAAACAAGTAACGTTTGTCCAAACAGTGTTGCCATTTTTCAGAAAATTATTTTTCTAAACTCCAAATACAAAACATAGCATCAGGTAGGGTAATTTTTTGATTTACTGTGACTCTTTTAAGTCAAAATACTGTAAAGACATGCATCCGCAATTTTACAATTTTTAATATTCTTTATTCTCGAATTATCTAAAACATAAAAATTTTAAATTAATATGACAAGTAGGTAATAGAATCCTCTAAAATTCTATTTCACTTTTCCTCCCTAAAATATGGAGGGAAAACCCATAAGTTGGCGACCCTGTGCCAGTATAAGGTTTTTAGATTTTTTTCTGTGTTGAGTCGTTCATCATAGAGTAAATATTATTCTTGGTGTTATTTTATAACTCTCATTGTCATGTAGAGTATACTAAATTTAGTACATTGGAGACCTTTCGAGACTTATTAGTTTTGTCCGCATGTACTGTATTCTTTGTTTCGATTTAGCTTTCATTTGGGACTTTTGTATTTCTTACACTAACTACGTATTCAGTTCCGATCCCGCCAAGGACATGTAAAATTATTGCTTCGTTTTAAAATCACGTACACAACAGACCGACATTATTTACATCCAAAACTATAACTTCCACCCTTTCTCCAGAGCCGGTAAAAAAACTAAAATCTCTTCCACGAGTTTGGCCAATGTAAGAGTAAATAAGGCGTCCCCTATCCCAATTTGTTACACTTTTTAGAAGACAACCAATAACCTTGAATCCTCAGGATAGTTCAAAGGAGAGGAATCCATAGCATAAACATTTACACAGTAGCGGAACCTGTATTTTGCCCTAGATTAGAAAATTCTTATTAAAAAAAGGACTTTAACATTCTGAAGTCTATTAGTTGCTAGTTTAGTTCCGCTACTGTTACCAGCTATCCCATTGTTATCACCTTCCAAGGGTCAGACAAGTTTCATGCAAATCTTCCATCTTCAATCCGATGCTGGTCCTGATGGTTTGTGGGTGGTCCGAGTCTACTGCCAGAGGCCCGCGTAGTTGCCGACGAGCGGCGCGGGCAGCGGCCCCCCCGCGGCGAAGATGCGCGTGCCGCTGTCGTCGTAGCAGTGCGTGTAGATGGCGGGCACGTACTTCACCTGGTTGAACCCGTCCGCCTCCTCGTCCGGGAACTGCAACCCATCACGCGTCACGCCTCCACGACATGGGCGTGCCCCCGCTCGACCACGCCCCCGTCGTGGTTATTTTACGGACGGATACGCCCAATATAATATAAATGTCACGTGGAGGCGTGTATAAATGAACTGGGCGTGGTCATGTCATACAAAGCATAAAAACGCGCACGCAAGCACGTCACCGTCGCGGTTAAGTTAAGGATAGCTACGGCCAATACAATATCTGTGTATTGTGTTCAATCATATATACACATATTAACTGTGCATATTTAACTGCGGCCACCACGCCCAGTACATACATATACGCTCCAACGCGGTTAAGTTACAGGCAATGTATCCGATATAATTATGATTAAATTGAACCACAAATTATGCTGATGATGAGTGGTAAGTAATGCCGCCTACTATGGGAAGATTATCCATCATTAATAAAGGGAACACAACACCGCCATTGACTAGAATCCTACTGCCATAGTAGTATTTAATATGCAATATCTGATGCCTAGTTTTTGGATAAGTAGGTCTTAGATTTTAAAGAGCCAGCCATTAAAGTTAGGGCAAAACTTTTATAGTGATGGGTGTTGCCGATCACTTACAGCTCAGATGGCAGGTCCCAACACATGCAAAAAGGAAGATGTGTCAACCAGAACTCACCACATAGCCTCTGGAAGCCCTTAGCGTGACAGTTTTGGAGGAATGAATATTGCTTTCTAAATATTTGCCCGCCCTGAGATCGTAGAACATCAGTAGACCTGTAACAAAAGGAGTATTAATGTGTTATGGATGGGAACAGGATGAAATTTTACACTTGGATGTTTTTTAAAATATGAACCTGGTAAAATTTTTTTGTCAATATGGTGTAATATAGATGGCGCTATGTATGACAAACGATCGATATTTTGATGGGGGCGGTACCTAGGAAGGCGTGGATGGTGAGCCTGTCCCTAATGTGTGGTGGTGATGGGGGCGGTACCTAGGAAAGCGTGGATGGTGAGCTTGTCCCTAGTATGTGGTGGTGATGGGGTGTACCTAGGCCGGTGCCGATGGTGAGCATGTCCCCGCGGAAGCTGGTGGAGCGCACGCCGCAGCCGTTGTAGCGCGAGGTGATCTTCTTGACGGGCTGCAGCGTGCGGCAGTCCAGCAGTAGAGTGTACGACTTGCAGCCGATCGCGTACATGCCGCTCTCCTGTAACCATAATGTATCGGTTAACGACGTACGTTTCTTCTGCGTCTATACTGTGACAGTTAAATACAACAACTTCATCTCAACTAACTCTCCCGAGTAGTGCATGCAATAAGCTACGCCCTCAGGGGGCGTGGCACTTAAGAGGGAATTGGCGGTGGCCCTCTTTGAAAAAGTGAAGTGAAGTATCAACCCTTCATGTTCCACTGCTGGGCAAGGGTCTCCTCCTCGAAATCAGGCGAGAAGGGTTATGGGCCAATAGTTCACCGCGCTAGCCTAGTGCGGGTTGGTGGACTTCAAATACCTTCAAAGACTTTCAATCGCATCTGGCATGCAGGTTTCCTCACGATGTTTTCCTTCACCGGTAAGCGAGCGACGATCTCGTGTTTGGTGTGCACTTAGGAATTTATAAAAACCCATTTCAAGGCACACACGGAGGGGTCAGAATCGAACCCGGAACGCATAAGAAACCGAGTCCATCCACCACTGGACCATCGTCGCTCACATTTGAAAAAGTGTTCTTAGGTATTATCGATGAAGCTTTAAAAGCCGCCAGCAAAGCATAGCCCCCCATTTATATGTTCCCCCACAGTAGAAACTGCATCTGCTCAGTTTAAGGAAACATAAAAAGTCATACTAAGTTTACCCATAACTATTTATGTGATTTTTTATGTGAATGTCTGACAGGATACACACACGGTTTCTGATACCTATCTAAGAACTGCGGCCCTACATCTAGAGTTCATATCTGTCTAAAATGTCCTATGAGCTCTGTTTCCATCTATCTTTCCTCCCGTCTCTGGGTGCGGTACCTGCGTGGCGAGGCAGACGAGGTCCTGGCAGGAGGGCAGCTTGCGCGAGAGCGTCTGTCGGAAGGTCTCGGCGCTGAACACGTGGATGTAGCCGTTGAGGGACAGCGCCGCGATCTCCCGCCAGCGCGCGTTGAACGTGATCGCGCGGATCTTCTGGCCTGCAACGATACTCGGTATTATCATTATATACTAGTAGGTGTGACATACTTAGTGGTGTATGTATAGTACACCTGTTTCCGAACGGAACAGTTGGATATGCGGTGTATATAAAGGAAGAAAAAATATTTAACGAGCAGAACCTTGCCCTGTGCTATGCGGTCAGAAAGGCACTGTTTCTCATTATAAAGCAAATGCCCCAATTGCAACCAACCAACCAAAGATGGGAATATTAACCTTCAAATGGTCATTCGATACTTTCGTTGTCGATTCACTTGGACATGACTTAATAGCCAGCCCGGCTCAACTTACTCACTCTTAAGAAAGAACGACCAATGGCTCGGTGGTACGTCTGTCAATCTATGTTCCGCTATAAGCTAAATCGAACCCTTCTTCCAACATAATATCATGTTTCGTCTCAGGCATACATGCGGATATTCGGATACAGGACATTCGGATTATGGCTATCATATCCCGGCCATGGTCGACAGCACTCACCGGCGCGGCACTCCCTGACGGCGAGCGGCGCGACGTAGGCGTGGTGCGGCGCGTGCGCGGGCGCCGGCGCGGCGGGCGCGCGCCACAGCGCCAGCTTGGAGTCGCGCGACCCCGTCACCACGAACTGGTCGTCCAGCCAGCACAGGTCCAGGATCTGGGGGATACAGCCGCCGTCAGTACAGTCATCGACAAAAAGTCTTGGAACTTAAAATTTTACCTTTTTTATCTAAAGATAGGCACAAGATTTTAGAGTTCAAGACCAATTAACTTATAAGAACATATAAGAGGGGTTACA
Organism: Lycaena phlaeas; assembly: GCA_905333005.2. Taxonomy (NCBI): domain Eukaryota; kingdom Metazoa; phylum Arthropoda; class Insecta; order Lepidoptera; family Lycaenidae; genus Lycaena; species Lycaena phlaeas. Next base: position 14,043,195 of record HG995180.1, on the reverse strand, counting down.
TCTCTAAATATTAAGTGCAAGAAAAAGTCGAGTCAAGTTAAAATGAATGGAAGCAGTACAGTGTGTGTTAGGTTAGCAGCGTCGATGATCTCACCCAATCCTTGTGCGCCTCCCCCACGCACACGGGGTCCAGGGTGGGCAGGCTGTATATGGCCAGCTCGCACGAGTTGCGCGCGCCCGTCGCCAGCAGCGTCCTGGAACGCACGTGTATAGTTGTAATAAACCACACATCAACGCTTGCGTGCATGCACGCAAGAGCGTATGCATACGTGCGTGTCATGCACGCTGGGTCACACACACCCATGTTGAATTACTTGCGGTTCGAAGCGATAGATGCGTCTCAAATATCCGGAATGTTTGAGACATGAAGCACACCTTTTTGTTGTATGTATCAACCGTTGCAAATCATAGGACGCCGCATGCAAACCTTAATGGTCACAAATAACATTTTGCTTCAGTTCGCGCTGTAATTGATATTTGATCATTCAACGCGAAAGATATAGTTTTTTTAACTAATTATCGTTGATAACTTATTTTTATTAGTGAATATTGAAGCCTTCAGCAAAAAGAAAATAAATCTGAAAATCGTAAATTTGTTGATACAAAAAAAAAATGGAAGCCCTGCTACTTATATGCCTACTTTTTAATAGTATAAGGGCCTGTTTCACAATCTCCAGTTAAGTGCCCAAAAGGCTATCGGCAACATATTTGACAGATAGAGTATGGAGTATCTGGCAAATATGTTGCCGATAGCCTATTGGGCACTTAACTGGAGATTGTGAAACAGGCCCTTAACATTATATTTACATAAACTACGCGCGAGTCAGACCCATGACAGGTTTTTGAAACTCCCCACCATGGCTCAGGCCTTGTCGTGGCGGTGGGGCTCAGTAGCCCAGGGTGACCCCAACACCTTGGGCGAAGCGAATTGTGCCGAGGGGGCTCTCTGTATCCCTCTTATAAAAAGAGGAGACAAAAGGGCAGGGGGCAAGGGGTGAGGATGGGAACCTCACCTCATCGTACTGTCCCGACGTTGGGAGTGGTTGTTCTGTGGTGCGGAACAACCGCTCTGTGGAGGTGGCGTTGGTCCCCCGAGGGATTGACTAGCCGTCGAGGTGCCCTGTTGCTTGTAGATCCGGGACGCCTCACCAAAGGCGGTATTGGTGGTACTCACCGGGTTTTAGTGGGTAGAGCTTCGTCCACTTACCAGCTTTTGGGCGCAGCGAGTCCCACATACCCGCCTGGGGAGACCCACTCCCCTGCGGGATGCGTCAGTGCATTTCCCGGCGTAAAAAAAAAAGGTTTTTGAAACTTTTTTCGAATTTCGCCGTGACGCGGACGAGGCGTTTGATGGCAATACAGAGTCTTTTTGAAATCGACTCATAGCTCGATGGTAGTGTTTTGTTGTGGACTCACTTGGAGGGGTTGATCTGCAGCGCGTGTATGCCGGTCTGCGTGTCGGCGCCGGGCCAGGGCGCGCGCGGCCGCAGCGTGGGGATTGCGTCCAGCGACCGCGACCGCACGTCGTACACCATCAGCTGAAACACCCAGCCATTTTTAAAATATGTGTATATGTTCTTTTATCGTTCGTTTCCAAGGTCGTATTGGTTCGGAACTACTGTACCTGGTAGCTATATCAACACAGTGGTGGTCCGAAACAGGGAATTCCATATAAATCGAGCTGTCATGACATGACGTGATAGAACTTGGTTTCACCAAAGAAAATTATAATCACAAAAAAAAAAAACACAAATAACAAAATATAGACAAATGTAAACAATACATTGTTGGCGTTAAAATATGGTCACCCTAATCTTTTATCACGTGCACTTTGCGCACTAAATTTAGACAGACGTTAGTGGTAGGTATAAAATAGTCGTGCGAACGGGACCCTAGGTATGGTTCGCGCTAGAACGTCGGCGTATTTGATGCATCGTATTTTACCTATATTGTGTCTACTTTAATTTAATTGTGAAGGATAATTTTGAAAAAAATTAGGACCCCACTTGTGATATATTTTAGGAATGAGGATCGTTAGCTCTATACGCTACTTGGATATGTCCGTTCTTCATAAAATCACACTGTATAAGCGTGAGTGTCAGTGTATTATGAACATACCTTGTTGCACTTGGTGCCGAAGACCACCTGCCGGTCGGAGAGCCACTGCGAGCAGAACACCTTGTTCATGTTGCCGAGGCTGACGGGCGTCTCGCGGAACATGTCGTGCGTGAGCATGTGCCGCGTCGCGTACGACGGCTCCACCGAGCGCGGCTGCAACACGTCGAGGTGGTGATATAAGCTATACCGTGATATGCATGCACGCATGCCATCATGCTCTGGAACCCGGTGTATGGGACTCGGTTCAGAAAACCTCTGCCGGAACTTAAAATCCAGCACGATTTTTATAATCAGTTTCAATCAATATTACTAAACATTGCTCAATCTTAACGCCTCTGTATTTTTTCAATATTTTATAAAGTTCAATTAATAAGTGATAAGATAAACAAAAAAAGAATGTAATGTAATAAGAAAAAATACAATCTCAAACACATTCAGAGTTGTTTTTTGTTCCCCGGCGAGATTCGAACCCGCTACCTCCTTGAGCGCCAACGCGCTAACCATTGAGCCACAGAGTTCGTTAAAATTTATTTGTGCAAAAAATACGTCATGGGTATAAAAAATATACGTAATACAATAACATAACAGAAAACAAAGAAATACAACAAGAAATTCTCACAGCCCTTCATGTCCAGATTAGATAAACGAAGGTCATATGTATCAGTGTTTTTAACAAGATTATATCATTATATATTTTTTATTATCTTTCTTTCATTATCGTCGGTTTGATCAGACATATATTTGGTTGTTGAATATATATATATATATATAGGTGGCCTGGTAGTCCTAGTAGCTAGCATAGTATTTCCACAGACCACAGTCCTACAAAGGCTCCAGAACCTTACATGATATTGTCAATATTTTGAATATCAGAGTTCATCACAACCATGTTATATTAAATTTTGTGATCATGTTATAAGATTTTAAAAACATTTACAAATTACAAAACATATTTTATCTCCAGTCGTAATGATCTTGGGGACAGGTATATGTAATGGGCCCCATGATCAAATTCAAGGGTAATTTTATAAAATCAATGATTGCTAGTTTGAATACCTAACTTCTCTAGACGAAGGTTCAAGCTCACAGATGTCAATTAAAAAGTAAAATTCGAAAGGGGGGCGCCCCCCAATCTTTAGCTGCTTGTTAGCCTTATTATGGCTATATTAAAAAAAATATATATTAAAAAAAACACCCCATAAAAGCTTACAACTGAATAAATAAATAGCTGAAGCAAGTATAGATAAACCAAAGAAAGTTTAGAGTATAATTCATCATTTTAAAGAAATCATAAAATTAATACAAATGTCACATGAAGGCAAAAAACTACACCTTTGAAGCAGGTATATTCTTTTCTTTCTATTGTAATCTGATGTGTCAAAGTTGTAACAAAAAATAAGTAACTTCCTGGTAGTCAGGTTAAAAACCTGGACATCAGATGGATGTTAACCCATTGGTAATTTGTATTACTAGATATGTTATATTCAATAGTATAGTATTAGTTACTTATATTCAACATACAACTATGTCTAATATATTAAATGCATCATATAATATATTTTTGATATTTTTAATTATCAATATCAATGTTTTAATAAAGTGTGAAAGCTTAGTGGTTATGGTCTTGGCTTCTTGGGAAAGAGAGTTTAACCCTGAACTGGAGACAATTGCTAGCTCATCGGTGATGGTGAACATTGTAAAGAAACCTGCATGCCTGATGAGATCAAATTTTATTTAACGTCTAAGTTTACCAAACCTCATTGAGCTAAGGCATCAGTGAACTATAGGCCAATACCCTCATCGCCTGATTCCTAACCTAACCTAGCATAAGCTTCAGTATCAGAGCAGCTTTATTAGGAATACACACCTCTGGCGCCAGTATCTCCCTGGACCGTACATAATCAACAAAGTTATAGGATGTTGACAATATCCGATGTTGTTGGGCTGGTGTTTCTTCTTCACTGTCACTGTCCGAATAACAAACAAAGTCTTCAGGTTTATCAGGTTTTCGTTGTTCTTGTCTGAAAAAATAACAAAAGTGCAATAAAATAATTATCACTATACTGTTAAAATATAAAATTTCAATAAACACAACCTTCACATTGACATTGTAATTTGAAATAATGGCATTATGCATGCATTTAAAACACAGTAAGTTTCCATTATAAATAAATTATATTTTAAATGATATTTCTATGTTTTATTTTACTTTTACAAATAACCACTTAACATAAAAAACAACAAAAAACTATGATAATAATATAGCTCATATTAAATTTACAATTATTATAGTTTCAGATTCTGAGCTGTCATCTGTTGTTCATTTTAGTAGAAGTGAAATTGATACTATCCTGTACACGACGACAGTCAATATGGTAACAAAATAAGAAGATTGATTATTGTTAAAGAATAATTATAATTAATTTACACAAATATGCATACATAGCACTCTTCATAAATGTTAACCTTGTCATGTGTGTTCTATTAACCCACTTAGTATCTCGCTTATTGATGTAATATGTGAATATTTCTAGTAATTGGCATAATAAACATTTTATTGATTGCATAAATGTAAATATTACCTAAGTGCCCTCGCCTTAGCCTTTCGCTCTTTGAGTCTATTAGGTATATAACACGAAGGATATCTTCCTTCCATGGCACGTCTTACGGTCTGCGCCATTTTTATATTATTACTAAAACACAATAATTCACTAAAACACGGTCAGCTAGTCACTTTCGTTTTGTTCTGTTGTACATGGATCCATAATGCGACGACATATTTCATTATTGTAATCGAGTCCTATTCGGAACTTCTTTACTTTCTCCACTCACGCGTTAATTTTTTTTATTGCACACATCTCAAACAAGATTTCACAATCAGGACATTCAGGTTAAAAAAGTGAAAATATTAAATATTATTATAAAATTGAAGCTGACGGAATGGCTGCTGTCATTGGTGTTGCCTGAACTGCAAAATGCCTTCGAATTTCAAAAATTGACAAGCCATGCTACAATTTATACATTTTATAACTGGCAACTTTGGAAATTTTGGCTTAAATAATTTTAGATGGCGCTGTCCGTTGGTTTTGGCATCAAAATAAAACACCAATTTGTAATTAAAATTGAGTTTACACTAACATTAGAAATTAGTAGTAAAAGTGAAAGAATTTTTTGAGTTGGAACTTACTTTCCAATCCATTAAAAAGCCTTCCCTTTCCTTTAATTAATAATAATATGTTGATGACTGCCATGGCAGGAAAATTTTAGAGATAGAGATGCCAGAGTTGCTCTCTTTTGCCTAATTTATGGCTAAAATATTATTATTAATATTATACATTCATACAAATCTTATGACATTTTATACAAATATAAACACAAAGTAAAATAAATAAAACCTTTCTCAGATGAATGATCCTCAGGTGTTTTTGTGAATAAAAATTTTCGAATAACAAAAGAAGTAATAGCAGCAATCACTTTTGAGAAAATCGTCACCCCTGGGAAAAGCCGACCCCAACCGAAAAAATGGTTTTAGATGATTTTGACTTATCGGCTAAGTAATTACGTATAAAAATATAAAACGAAAATAATTTAAAACATTTCTTTTACTTTACTAAAAACTTGGTGGGAGATTTTGATTATGCTGGCATAATTATTTTTGAAATTATCATCATTATCATCAGCCTTTGTCATCCACTGTTGAACACAGGCCCTATAACTAATTATAACTGTTATTGTACTAGCCTAAGTGAAAAAAAAAAACATTTATGCCGCCGCGCTAGCGCTTTGTCTTTCGGACTGGATTGGTAAACTTATCAATGAACTGTGTGGTAGCAATACCGTCGATTTAGTGTTGCTAAATGGTATATGTAGACAAAAAATTATACATAATAAAATATTTATCTACTACTTACTGTATTATTAAAAAAAATAAGGTTATTGCCTCACTTAGCTCTATAGATATATTACATATTTAAGTTACTCTTACCTTAAACAAAATTTAAGTGATCATAAATCATGGATCTAGTATAATAACAGGATGGCGTACTCGGAAAAAATGTGTTTACGAAAGTGAACACTAACTCAACGCATTAAGTATTATATTCTAATGGGCATTACACAGATGCTGATCCGAGCCGAGCGGGATAGCAATATGTTAGGAGTGTGTCTCGTTCTTTTATCTTGCCAGCTTAAAAATGTATTTTATTAAAAATTTTGGCTGATCAAAAATTTCATCGAAAAAAATTGTCTTTTTAATATTATTTTGAAAATTGTATGTCAAGAAATTGTAATTGAATTTATTTATTTAAATATATTTCCAATTCAAAAAGAAAACATAAATTATTATTTTGCTTATTTCTTATGGTAGCCCAGTTAAGTGTCATCTTGACATTTTGTATTGTAATGGTTGCTATGGTTACTTAAATAACATAAATACTAAATCAAACTACTATGGTGACCATGATTTTTTGGAACGAAGTTTATTACGGCAGGCTTGGAGGGGAATGCTGTCGCGTGGGGGTGGTAGATGCCCCCAGCGAGCACGATAGGAAGGGGTAGAATAGAGTAGGTTCGGACAAGTCTCACCTTATCTCGAGCCAGAAACTTTCTTTAGCTGGCCCACGTTCCGACAGCGTATTGCGTAGGGGTAATAAGGGAGGAATCACTGGCCTGACTGGACTCCTGGCGATGGTAGATTGGCTGCAGCTTGGGTCTTCACGCTGGGCGTTCGGTTCAGCCGGCCGGCTGTTAGGTCTTCTTTACTTGGATATTTAGTCTATCCGAATTGTGCTTCGCGAACTCCCAGCGGAATTCAATAAAATTAGACGAGGGTTAGCCTCGGCTTCCGCCAGCCACGAAGTCAGGACCAGAAAAGGGCCAAGAGGTCGGTTAGAAGTGACAGCAAATCAAAAGGTGCCTAATCACAGCTTGTCTATCGTTCCATAAACAATATAGTTCTATAGTCAATTGTCAAACAGACTTTATAATTAATTAAGTTTTAATTTAGATTATTTATAATTTTGTTTAGGGATTAGATTAAATTATTATATTTATTTATTAATTACAAAAGGTAAATTAATTTTATTTGAAAAAAAGGAAAGTAGAAACGGTTATTGAATTTTAAAGAGGTCGCTAGTGAGCCAATATAGTATGTCAATAGTTGACACTAGTTAACGATAGATGGCGCTTATACCACCAGTATGCTTAGTTTAAACAATATCTATTGCTGGATTCTTAATTTAAACCTTAAATCATGTAACGAGCTAGCGCAACGTTACAGTACCCCGCCAAAAAGCGTAGGATTTTGCCTACTACAGCAAAATCCGACTAAACTAACTATCTATTAAACTCACTGCAAGATAATATACTGAACTGCAGTCATACATACCAACTATGCATAGAACTAAACTTACTACACTTCCATCCTATACATACATCACACCTATACATACATCCCATCACATCCATACACTCTTGCATCTCTCATGATATCTTTAAGTTAATAGTAGTAACCTAAAGATCCTTACATATGGAGTAAACAACCCAGCCGCTGTTGACTCAATAAGTTAGTTTAAGAGTATTAATTAGTATTATTTAGTTTAATTAATACAGCATAGTTTAGGTAGTAGATGTTAAATATTAAGAGTTTAAGTTCAAGTTAGGTTAGGTTAGAATATTTAAATATTTGAATTTAAGTTAAAGTTCAATTAGGTTTGTTAAAATAATTTATTTAATTTTATTTAAGTAGGTTTTATGATTTATAGTTTACTAATTTAATATCTTTAATATGCCAGTCACCTAGAGGTTTACCTGACATATCAGCAAGTGTGTAGACAAGTGGAGACTTTTTATCAATTACTTACATTTAAAGAATTGAATAAATGCAAATAAATCTTAGTAAATGTTTCAGCGGTTGCTCTCTTGATTGTAAAAAGTAAGCAATACATACCAAAACAACAAGTTACAACTAGAATAGAATAGTTGATTTTTGTAGGGGTAGAGTCCTACAAATCAATACTTATAACCTGAAGAATAAAGATATTTGATTTTAGTAAGATGTAGGGTCCTACTATATCAATACTTTAACCTGAAGAGGGCTAGGGCAGCATCCTCGCCTCTGATCAGTACTTCATAGGTTAATTCGTTTTTGTTTAGCAAAAAGAATTTAATTAGGTAAGTCTCCATATTATCTAGCTATCAAAACTATTTATGTTATGCTATAGAAAACAATTAGATTATGTAGGTTTAAAAATCTTAAGTAGTTAAAAGATTATTGAACGATAGATCAGCTGTTTACAAGTAGTTATAGTTAAATAGTGTTTTTTACAAAGCAATCTCCCTATTACGCTAAGTGACAAGTGAAATGTAAAATATCAACGATAGAAGTTTATGAATTTAAAATAAAAATTGAAGATCAACTTAGTATTTAAATATTTTGAAAATAGAACTTGAATTTACTAGTTATTACTAAAGCTTTGCGAACTTTTACGTATTACAATAAGTATTTAGTGTTTTTATAGTATTTTCAATAGTATTAAAGACAAAAGGTTAGATAATTAAACTTAAATTTTGACGTCTAGCACGACCGAAACAAAAATATTGTAGCAAAATATTATGATATAGGCACAAAATAAGGAAATATAGATGAAATAGTAACAAACAGATATTAATTAGTTAAATAATTACGTACCAGCTCGCTCGGCGTCACCTCACGCTTACAACATTTAGTATATGTGGGTATATAGAAAAAAAAATTTTAGATACTAATTTTAGATAAAACACTATATTTCCTTAAAAATACGCTATCAGAACCTGGGCAGGCCTCAGAAAGAATACACGTTGGGCGCCAGCTTATGGAACGATAGACAAGCTGTGATTAGGGACCTTTTGAGTTGCTGTCACTTCTAACCGACCTCTTGGCCCTTTTCTTGTCCTGACTTCGTGGCTGGCGGAAGCCGAGGCTAACCCTCGTCTAATTTTATTGAATTCCGCTGGGAGTTCGCGGAGCACAGTTCGGATACTAAGTATCCAAGTATAGAAGACCTAACAGCCGGCCGGCTGAACCGAACGCCCAGCGTGAAGACCCAAGCTGCAGCTAACCTACCATCGCCAGGAGTCCAGTCAGGCCAGTGATTCCTCCCTTATTACCCCTACGCAATACGCTGTCGGAACGTGGGCCAGCTAAAGAAAGTTTCTGGCTCGAGATAAGGTGAGACTTGTCCGAACCTACTCTATTCTACCCCTTCCTATCGTGCTCGCTGGGGGCATCTACCACCCCCACGCGACAGCTGGCGCCCAACGTGTATTCTTTCTGAGGCCTGCCCAAGTTCTGATAGCGTATTTTTAAGGAAATATAGTGTTTTTTCTAAAATTAGTATCTAAAAAAATTTTTTTCTATATACCCACACATACTAAATGTTGTAAGCGTGAGGTGACGCCGAGCGAGCTGGTACGTAATTATTTAACTAATTAATATCTGTTTGTTACTATTTCATCTATATTTCCTTATTTTGTGCCTATATAATAATATTTTGCTACAATATTTTTGTTTCGGTCGTGCTAGTCGTCAAAATTTAAGTGTAATTATCTAACCTTTTGTCTTTAATACTATTGAAATTACTATAAAAACACTAAATACTTTTTTTGTGATACGTAAAAGTTCGCAAAGCTATAGTAATAACTAGTAAATTCAAGTTCAATTTTCAAATTATTTAAATACTTAGTTGATCTTCAATTTTTTATTTTAAAGTCATAAACTTCTATCGTTGATATTTTACATTTCACTTGTCACTTAGCGTAATAGGGAGATTGCTTTGTAAAAAACACTATTTAACTATAACTACTTGTAAACAGCTGATCTATCGTTCGATAATCTTTTAACTACTTAAGATTTTTAAACATACATAATCTAATTGTTTTCTATAGCATAATACTAATAGTTTTGATAGCTAGATAATATGGAGACTTACCTAATTAAATTCTTTTTGCTAAACAAAAACGAATTAACCTATGAAGTACTGATTAGAGGCAAGGATGCTGCCCTAGCCCTCTTCAGGTTAAGAGTATTGATATAGTAGGACCCTACATCTTACTAAAATCAAATATCTTTATTCTTTAGGTTATAAGTATTGATTTTGTAGGACTCTACCCCTACTAAAATCAACTATTTTATTCTAGTTGTAACTTGTTGTTTTGGTATGTATTGCTTACTTTTTACAATCAAGAGAGCAACCGCTGAAACCGTTACTAAGATTTATTTGCATTTATTCAATTCATTAAATGTAAATTAATTGTTAAAAAGTCTCCACTTGTCTACACACTTGCTGATATGTCAGGTAAACCTCTAGGTGACTGGCATATTAAGGATATTAAATAAGTAAACCATAAATCATAAAACCTACTTAAATAAAATAAAATTAATTATTTTAACAAACCTAATTGAACTTTAACTTAAATTCAAATATTTAAATAATCTAACATAACCTAACTTGAACTTAACTTAAACTCTTAATATTTAACATCTACTACCTAAACCATGCTGTATTAATTAAACTAAATAATACTAATTAATACTCTTAAACTAACTTATTGAGTCAACAGCGGCTGGGTTGTTTACTCTATATGTAAGGATCTTTAGGTTACTACTATTAACTTAAAGATATCATGAGAGATGCAAGAGTGTATGTGATGGGATGTATGTATAGGTGTGATGTATGTATAGGATGGAAGTGTAGTAAGTTTAGTTCTATGCATAGTTGGTATGTATGACTGCAGTTCAGTATATTATCTTGCAGTGAGTTTAATAGGTAGTTAGTTTAGTCGGATTTTGCTGTAGTAGGCAAAATCCTACGCTTTTTGGCGGGGTACTGTAACGTTGCGCTAGCTCGTTACATGATTTTAGGTTTAAATTAAAGATTCAGCAATAGATATTATGTTTAAGTAAGCATACTAATGGTATAAGCGCCATCTATCGTTAACTAGTGTCAACTATTGACATATTATATTGGCTCACTAGCGACCTCTTTAAAATTCAATAACTGTTTGCTTACATCTTTTTCTCAAATAAAATTAAAATACCTCTTGTAATTAATAATAATAAATATAATAATTTAATCTAATCCCTAAACAAAATTATAAATAATCTAAATTAAAACTTAATTAATTATAAAGTCTGTTTGACAATTGACTATAGAACTATATTGTTTATGGAACGATAGACAAGCTGTGATTAGGGACCTTTTGAGTTGCTGTCACTTCTAACCGACCTCTTGGCCCTTTTCTTGTCCTGACTTCGTGGCTGGCGGAAGCCGAGGCTAACCCTCGTCTAATTTTATTGAATTCCGCTGGGAGTTCGCGGAGCACAGTTCGGATACTAAGTATCCAATATAGAAGACCTAACAGCCGGCCGGCTGAACCGAACGCCCAGCGTGAAGACCCAAGCTGCAGCTAACCTACCATCGCCAGGAGTCCAGTCAGGCCAGTGATTCCTCCCTTATTACCCCTACGCAATACGCTGTCGGAACGTGGGCCAGCTAAAGAAAGTTTCTGGCTCGAGATAAGGTGAGACTTGTCCGAACCTACTCTATTCTACCCCTTCCTATCGTGCTCGCTGGGGGCATCTACCACCCCCTACGCGACAGCTGGCGCCCAACGTGGGGCTGTCGCGTAGGGGGTGGTAGATGCCCCCAGCGAGCACGATAGGAAGGGGTAGAATAGAGTAGGTTCGGACAAGTCTCACCTTATCTCGAGCCAGAAACTTTCTTTAGCTGGCCCACGTTCCGACAGCGTATTGCGTAGGGGTAATAAGGGAGGAATCACTGGCCTGACTGGACTCCTGGCGATGGTAGGTTAGCTGCAGCTTGGGTCTTCACGCTGGGCGTTCGGTTCAGCCGGCCGGCTGTTAGGTCTTCTATACTTGGATACTTAGTATCCGAACTGTGCTCCGCGAACTCCCAGCGGAATTCAATAAAATTAGACGAGGGTTAGCCTCGGCTTCCGCCAGCCACGAAGTCAGGACAAGAAAAGGGCCAAGAGGTCGGTTAGAAGTGACAGCAACTCAAAAGGTCCCTAATCACAGCTTGTCTATCGTTCCATAAACAATATAGTTCTATAGTCAATTGTCAAACAGACTTTATAATTAATTAAGTTTTAATTTAGATTATTTATAATTTTGTTTAGGGATTAGATTAAATTATTATATTTATTATTATTAATTACAAGAGGTATTTTAATTTTATTTGAGAAAAAGATGTAAGCAAACAGTTATTGAATTTTAAAGAGGTCGCTAGTGAGCCAATATAATATGTCAATAGTTGACACTAGTTAACGATAGATGGCGCTTATACCATTAGTATGCTTACTTAAACATAATATCTATTGCTGAATCTTTAATTTAAACCTAAAATCATGTAACGAGCTAGCGCAACGTTACAGTAGCAATGCAAAAAGCAATGGTCAGAACGTGAGACAGAGTGACTCCGTACTAAACTTCCCACGTTTCTACTTATTTTAATCAGTTTAAATCCATCTTTAGTTGTTTTGTAATCTTAATTCAAGAATGCGTTATTATGAGAGTAAACCTAAGATTTGCAGTTAATATTTTGGGATGATAATGATATCTCGACCACCTGATGACGGATTCCCGTCAAGTATATTATACCTGGAAGTATTTGTATTATATATTTGGTAATCCATCTACTATTCTTCAGATTTTAACCATTGCTAATGTTGGTATTTTCGTTTGTAAGTATAATACTTGTGTCAGATTTTTCAAGCACCCTAAATGCATCTAAGCTAGCTTGCGATATCTGCCGGGGCTAAACGCGCCTTTTGAAGAACTTAAAAACTCGAGATTTAAAATATTATGGCGGTCGTGGTAAACTCATGCAGCGCTTAAAATTGCATACATCAAGTATGTACTGGTAGAATATCAACCTTACTGCAATTAAAATTTTCAATTTTTGTAAGACAAATTTGAATCTGTCCCACATGTCAAAATCTTATTGTCACCTTATAAGAAAGGGACACACTTCTAAACACTGGCTATCTCTGTCGTCTCGTTTTTCTGTTACGAGTTCGCGGTCCTGTTATATATTATTACGTCCATTTCATAAATATAGGGTAATTTAAAAAAAAAAGTATACAACACCAACTCGTAGCGAATGACACGAATGACAGTTCAATTTTCAACATGGCCGCCGTAGTTCACAATTAGTTGGCTCGTTAAAGTCAGCCCCCCATATTTTTTTTGGTTTCTTACATTTTGTTATATCATATCGTTTGTTCTTCGTTTGTTCTTGATTGTTCTTCATAAATCGTCGTTTGTTCTTCTATAGTTTAATTATAAAAAAATATTCAAATATCAGCCTTCTAGCTGGCCCCCCATTTCAATTTCATATTTCCCTCGTCATTATTGATATTTTTTTGATTGCTTTCGTTTGTTCTTAGATGAACTACGTTTGTTCCAACGAAAATAGATCCACTTTTTGCTTAATTATCAATTTAAATCACATTTTAATTTAGCTACTTTTTCTTAAAATTTGTTCCTGTTCGAACAGGCTAAGACCAAAGCTTATACAATAATGTCTATGTAAAATATAATAAAATATTTTTCAATCCAATTTTCGGAGTGAACAACTTAGCGTACGAAGGTACAATAATTAAATCTAACATTAATAATAATAATCTAATTATACTAATTTTCAAAAAAAAAAAGATACTTACAATGATTAATTTCAATCGATTATCACAGCTATCACTGGAATATCATTATGTGTTGATATAATTAAAACATATAATTATTAGGAGTTTGTTATTACATAATATATATGTGGAGGATAGAGTTACTTCTATCCTCCACAGTTAATATTTCCGGGTGTTCCATACCATTTGGAAATTATTTTCATATCATATGTATACATATAAAATGGTAACTAAAAATGAGAACATGATAATATATTATGTAGTATGAGAATCGAAACTACAAATAATGGGAAAGCTTAAAATTTAAAATAGAATAAACATTTTTTGAGAAACGTATACTTGTGCGGTACGGTACTTATATATACCCCACCATGGCTCAGGCTTGTCGTGGCGGTGAGGCTCAGTAGCCCAGGGTGACCCCAACACCTTGGGCGAAGCGAATGTAACCTCACCTCATCGTACTGTCCCGACGTTGGGAGTGGTTGTTCTGTGATGAGGACCAACCACTCTGTGGAGGTGGCGTCGGTTCCCTGAGCCTATAGAAGAACAAACGACGATTTATGAAGAACAATCAAGAACAAACGATATGATAGTATACAATGTAAGAAACCAAAAAATAAAATTTTATGGGGGGCTGACTCTAACGAGCCCAATTGGTTCACATGATATTTTGTTAGTGAATGGTGGGCCCGTACTACCAGTAATAATCAGTTAGATTAATTAAATTAAGTTGATTCGCGTATAAAATGTTTTAGTGAGTCTGTATGTATCTGACATAACGCGTTTTAGTAAATTTTTTCTATTGAAAGTATTATATCCAGTGGCTTAATATTGATTTTATAATACTTTTGCCATGATTGCAAGACAGAATATCGTGGGTTCGATTCCCATTTAGGACAATCAATATTTTTGTGATGAGCATGATAATTTGTTCTGTGTCTGCAGGATATTTATCTATAATATCTATCTGTCTGGTTTGGGATCAGATGGTCGTGTGTGAGTTGTCCCAAACATATTATTATTTAAAAAATAAATATTCCAGTCCACAGTTCCGCTTTGCAACATTTAGATTCAGTAGGAATGGACCATTTACCAAATTATACGATTGGTTTATTTTAATATTACATTAGATTTTAGGAGAACAGCAAAACCTAGCATTTTTTTATTTTCTAATGGGGACTAAAAAGGAAGAAGAAGAAAGCAGAAATTTATTTCAAATGAAATATAACTACAAAGTTATAAACTAGATCTATGTAAAAGCCGCTCTATTTTTTTTTAATTACAAAAAATTAAGCATAATATTCTTCATATTAAAAACAAAGACGTGCTTGGTATTTAGTTTCGATTTTTTTAATACTTTTTGCCACAAACCCAAAAGGAATAAATTACGTGCAGCAGCAGTTAGCAATTTCCATAATGTGTTATGAGAAGTGAATGCGCAATCTTTGTTCAGAAATATTTTTTAGCATTAAGGTCATATTTACGCTTTCATGAAAAAAGGTTGAATAGCATTTTGTCTAACGCTCTAGACGTGGCTTAACAGGGAGGGAGTTTATTTTTTATATAATAATAAATGTTATTATTTAAGAACGCAACGCATTATAAAAGAGTTAATAAATCTGAAAGGGCTGAAACAAGTCACATGAAAGTATCTTTATTTCGTACACACCAAGTAAAAGTTTGGTACGTATTTACACGTTAAATAAAATAGTCAATAAAAGTTTACTAATTTTTATATTTAACACGTATAAGAACCATCTGTATAAAAAAAGCGATGATAACCAAATCGTTAATCGATGCATCTGTAGAAAGCTGCGACGCCACAGATAGACCGCGGTTAAACTTTTAGTACGGGCGTCTTTTGGCGTTAGGGGTTAAAAGCTTTTGATTTTGAATGTAGAATGCTTGTGGAATGTTCAAATTCAAAAGTTCAAATTATTGAACCTAAGGATTCAATCGTTAACGTTAGTTCTACATACTCTTTGGATTGAATATTAGCTGGGTTTTACTTGATGATAACAAAATTGAGAGGATTGAAATTATAAATTCATAATTTTATATTAAAAGTGAAATGTATAGGATTTTGTTCATTTGAACGCTCCAATCTCCGTACCAGTAAAGTTTATAAAAGCATTTTATAACTCAGTCATTATTAATTAGTATAGAAGGAAAAGTAAACTCGCGTAACTTTTCTTTCTATACTAAACTTTTCGTTTATTTGTTTATTTCGTGAAGCAGTCCTGAATCATAATACGCCTTCCTTTTAATATTTATCTTACTCTATGAATACGTCTCTGTATTGAACTTAACCAAGTGTGTACTGTCGCATTCTTTATACTGTTAACACATTATATATAAGATCATTTATTTTACTAACATACAATAATAACCTCTTATATAGACAAGTAATACTGAATACACAAGAAGTTGCTTGATGATGACTTGCTGATAAAGGCATGAGACACCAGAATAAGCAACGACATGCTCAGCGGACTATTATAAGAAAAGACATGAAGCGCTTTGACGTTCAAACTCATGTACCCAAATCGAAGCTGTTTTGCGTGATTATGTAAGGGCCTGTTTCACAATCTCCAGTTAAGTTCCCAATAGGCTATCGGCAACATATTTGACAGATAGAGTATGGAGTATCTTTCAAATATCTGTCAAAAATGTTGCCCATAGCCTATTGGGAACTTAACTGGAGATTGTAAAACAGGCCCTTAGTGTGATTTATGTAGTAAATAAGCGATCGCCGATTATCCACATTGAGACTAGACAAGTGTGAGTGAGATGGCTATATACTGGTTGAACATGAAAAAGGATTTTACATTTCCCTTTACACGCCTAAAAGCTATTTCTACTTCGTTGTATTGTACTGTGTAATGTTGTACAATTTATTTGTATTAGCGTTGTATAAGCGATATAACTACATAGTCACTCACGTTCATTATTAAGAACGCACAGTTCCTGTTTATTTAAATGAGTGCATATCAGTGTAATTTAGTCCTTGGATGGACAAACAGGCAGACACATCTGATGGTAAGTCAGTGTAGCCCAGGAACAGGAGTTTACCTAGGACCCAGTGGCGTAACTACAGGGTGGCAAGTCGGCAAAATGCCACGGGCCCCCAGCTGAAAGGGACCCCCGGTCGGAGGAGACTTCCAACTCCCAACATTTAGTAAAAACAATTGTGTCTTTCCTAGCATCCTATGAATTTGCCACGTGCCCGAACGGTATGGTTACGCCACTGCTAGGACCAAACAGCAACAAATTCTTGTGTTGCTAATCCTGCCTATTACACTGTCGGTAAATACACATTGTGTCCTAAATAGCTGAAGAATAAGGTGATGGCTTTAATGTAAACGGGAGCCCAGCAGTTGACACTAACACATCTCGGCATTCATTGAAGGAGGTATTGTTCCACCCCCACCACGGATCAGGCCTTGTCGTGGCGGTGGGGCTGAGTAGCCCAGGGTGACCCTAACACCTTTTGCGAAGCGAAATGAGCCGAGGGGGCTCTTTGTATCCCTCTTATAAGAAGAGGGGGCAAAAGAGCAGGGGGCAAGGGGCGAGGACGAGAATCTCGCCTTATTTTTTTATTATTGTACTGACCCAAAGTTGGGAGGGGTCTCTGTGGAGGTAGCGTTGGTCCCCTGAGCGTTGACTAGCCGTTGAGGTGGCCTGTTGCTTGTAGATCCGGGGCACCTCATCAAAGGCGGCATTGGTGGTACTCGCCGGGTTTAGTGGGTAGAGCTGCGTCCACTTACCAGCTTTCGGGCGCAGGAAGTCCCACATACCCGCCTGGGCAGATCCACTCCTCCGCGGCATGCCTAAGCGCATTTCCCGGCGTTAAAGAAAAAAAAAGTGTTGTGTTAGTCAGATATATATCGGATATCCTTAGGGCGGCTGATGGCAACCCGCAGTGGTTTTAGTGCGTCATGCCAGCGCCGGTTGTAGTCGCGAATGCGCCGGGAGTCCCATATATCTCCGGGGAGGACCCATCCCCGGGTGAATGGACAAAGCATATCCACTTTGAAAAAAAACGGTAACTTATTCATGTGTCTTTCTTAACAGGAGAAATAAGGAAGATGATGGTACTTATGAAAGCATATTTTTTGCTTTCATAAGTACTATCATCTTGCTTCAGCAGGAGGAGCTCGTGGCGCAGTCGTAACAGCCGCGCGGATCGATCCACCAGGTTAAGCAACGCTTGCCGAGGTCGGTCCGTGGATGGGTGACCATCTTTACATACCGAGACTCCTCCGTGCATCGGAAAGCACGTTAAGCCGTTGGTCCCGGCTGTCATTCGTGGATCTTTGACAGTCGTTACGGGTCGTCAGAAGCCCGAGAATCTGACAACCAGTCTTACCGCGGGGTATCGTATCACCCTGTTACTGGGTTGTGGAGGTCCGACAGCAGTCGCTCTATGTAAAATACTGGTATTCCGCTGAATCCGGTTAGATTGGAAGCCGACCCCAATATATAGTTGGGAAAAGGCTAGGATGATTTGATATGGTACTTATGAAAGCGCGGCACAGCTCATCCGTTCCACCGGCCTCGGCATAACTGAAACAGTAAGCGTTAGCTTAAGTAGGCTTTATCATAATTATCAGCCTTATTTCTTCCACTGCAGGATGTCGGCCTGCAATTAATGCCAACACGCTCCTCCATCCGCGACCACCAGGAATGGCGTCCAGCCACAAGGAAATGGTCGTTCCATCTGGTTAGAGGTGGACTTACCCTACATCTTTATACCTATATATAAAGGGCAAGACTCGCTGAATTATATATCAACGCACAGCTGATATTTCTGTTCCTAGAAACTAAACATTTAGTGCAGGGGTTCATGAGAGTAAGCATTAGAAAAGAGATTTAGAAATCCAACGCCTATGGGAAGAAATGTGGGTGTTTGTATGGAATTTTCTGATTTCTGGACTCAGAAGTAGATATGAATATAGGTATAATAATATAAGCTCTTTATTACAGTGAAAAATTATTTATATACTCCCCCAATTAGGCGTAAAATAGGAGGGGGTAAATTTGTGTGGAAATTTTCTCATTACTGGACTTAGCAGTATGAAAGTTGGTATATTAATGACAAATATAAAGAAAGAAAAAAAAGCATGTCACACTTATAACGGGGATTATATTATATTATTATGCCCTCATAACTAAAGCACACACGAACGAAGTCGCGATCAAAAGCTAGTTACATATAAATATTATGTTTTACTGATGTGCATTAATTTGGTTAAAAAATCTCGCAATTAATAAAAAATCCATAATGAAAAATGAAATAAAATGGCAGCTTGATGCAATATGCCATGCTTATTTAGCCAAGGATGCCAAAATTTCACATCAAAATTGTAAGTAACTAGGCAACGTAGTAAGTGTTAGTAAGGGGGGTATTTTTTGCCGCAGCGAGCGGTCGTTCACTCGCGATGCAGTCGGATCACGTAACTTCGTGAAATATGCCAACTGTTTAAATAACACCAATACTTTTTAATGTTATAGCGTAAGAAATCATGACCTACAAAAGGATAAAAAAGAAGTTTATTTCGTTATGTTGCCTGTTTTGTTTGCTTTACCCGGTTGGTTTAAGGTTGGTACACGACCATTTTAAACAATAAGCCAAGAACGGAGTTTAATAAATATCAATCTAACTTAAATACATATAGAGTGCATTTATAACAGAAGAAGGAGAACTTCAATACTAAATAATATTCCTCTTCTTCTTACACTTTTGGCTCGTCGCTCCTTCAGCATCGGTGTTTGAGAGCGGTCTCACGATACGGCGCCATTTCTCTCTAGCACTTCCCTTTTTTGGTACTTTTTTAAAATAATTTAATTGGGTTCAGACGAATGCAATTCAGATTTATCTTCAGTGTGTGTTTTTGACCTGAAAAGGTAAAACGCGCTAAATACCTATGTATGTAAGTTTTCATTGAATTCCGACAAAATTTAATTAAAGGTTTAATTAAATTAAATTAAATTTTTGGCAGGTCGTCTTGGCGTTCATTGAGGGAGGCTTACGTTCAGCAGTGGACGGATAAAGGCTGATGATGCTGATAATAATATGAGGCATACTTAATGCAGATATAATAATAATAGAGAACTGAAGTTACCGATATCACGCGAAGAATAAGCTCATTGAAGTCGCAATGGACTGGTCATACGAAGACAATCTCTAAGCAGTGTCCGGTTCGCGTTGGATGCAAGTGGCAAGAGATCGGTCGTCTTAGCGTTCATTGAGGGAGACCTATGTTCAGCAGTGGATAGATAAAGGCTGATGATGATGATGATAATGAGGTAAGTATACTTATTGTTAGTGTTGGTCGACCATTAACCAGGCGGGAAGGCGATCTCCGTGCAGCGGCCCGTCTTGGATGCGAGTGGCGAGGGATTAGACGTGTTGGCGTTCTTTGAAGGAGGTATTGTTCCACAGTAGACAGATTCTGATGATGATGGTTATGATGATGATGATAATATTCCGAGGATGGATTTTAGCGTCAAAATAATCATTATCACCCGGATGTGGTTGTAAAGCGACATTAACTACCATAGAGAGCACAAAGACCATAGAGCAACTTGACCTCCTTCCGGCGTTAGGGTTAGTGCAAATCTATTTTTAGCTAAAGCATTGTGTAATTGAAGATAACATTCAGCTGTTTCAATACGAGTTGTAGGAGTGTTCGCCTCGCTGGCACCTGGAAGGTAGCCAGTTCGATGCCGCGGATACAGCGGCGCGTGTGACATTTATTGTGTTTAGCGGTTTTATCTTTTGACGTGGATTAGTTTTATTTGTGGTTTTATACGATACTAGAGGACAGCAGATTTCGTACTGCCCTATTGCTGGCTGTTTGGAATTTAATGCATTCTTCCAATTTATTGATACAATTTTATATGGCTGTCAAAGATTTTTAATGAAAACTTGATAACGACCCATCCTCTGTGTTTGGTCAAAATGTATTAAAACATTCAGGGTCCTACTCAGAATATATATCAGTGCTAGTAATGCGACATAAAATATGGGGCGTTACTTACTTTATGTAGATAATTATTATTGTTTAATTTATTGTTATCGATGCCTTCTTACTATCATATAGGTAGTACTAGCTGTTGCCCGCAGCTTCACCTGTGTTAACCAAGTCTTATAAAGAGATCTTAAGTAAAAATTAGATAAACACTAAAATAATCATTTAAATCCGGCCAAAAGTTTCTGAGATTAACACGCCCAGACAAACAAACTCTGCAGCTTTAAATATTAGAATAGTATGAGTGCAAGATGTAGCATGATTGAGAATTGTTTTTATTTTCGTTGTTATAATCTTAATACGGACTCTTCTGTGGATTTCTTTTCTGTTTCTATTCTGTTGATATAATAAGCTGTTTAAAATTCGCAAAGAGTATGCACTTGGAAGCGATCAGATGAGATCAACGGGGCTAGTGCGGGGTTGGCAACCAGCCAGCCCAGGACTCGTCCAATTACCGGGATACCGGGATAACTACTACCCACTTATCCCAAGCCGATGCTGGACATTGTCCCGCTAAAGCACAGGCACATTCTCTGTATAGGTCTATACCTATATAAATGGTATACTTATATAAATTCAAATTCGAAATTCGATGTAACATATTCTTATTTCTTGTTCGAATAAGTACCAAATAAGCTTTTCGAATATCTATTGAATGTATTGAAAGTTCTAAGGCTCCACTGAGGAAAACCCGCGAAACAAATAAAGAAAATTCAAAAGATAAATCTTAGGAGTCGTATTCTTTCTTTCTTTTTTTTTCAAATGGAACTATGCAAATGGCCCTAATGCATTGTCGGTAGTGGGGTGAGCCGGTTGGCTTCACCCTGTGCTATGTAAGTGGGGGATTGCCCACCGCCAGCCGTAGAGTGTGACTTCCAAGGCTTCATGGCGTCGGGTTTGTTCCTGTGGAGTCGTATTCTCATAGTTTAGTCTTGCGGACTCTGGCGTTCTCCCCCGTCCCCGCCGTGAACAATCTAAGTTCGATGGTAAAGATAATCAATCTACGAATATATACCAGGACGTGGGCAGTAAAATAAACGAGACAAGTTAATACTGAGACAAGTTGTACCTTTCTGGCGACTTGCCAGACTGCAGTGGTCGCATATAACCCTCGACCATAACTAGATCACTAGTGCCTTTTGATGTGAAACATAAATTGATCTCGAATGCCGTGACAGCGAGCGACATGACACTGCTATGTCGTGATGCCCTTTTCACAATACTTTCGTTTGCTGTATTGCCAGAAATCCAAGTGCATGTATGTTTAAGTCACATCCAATTATAGAGCTCTGATACAGTAAATTTTCAGTTTGTACAACATACCACAATTTAAATCAACAATTTGTGTATTGCATTGTTTCAGGTGCATCCACTAATTTCATATGTCAGTATTTATGGTGCCGACTGCCGAGTATGTCAAAAAGATAAAGCTAATAGCATAGATGACGTAATGCGTTTCGTAATTGGTTGCTTGGGATCGTGTGACGTCATTACCCATTGTCTATGGCTATAAAGATATATTTTTGCGTTTCTGATGCGCGCAAAAATTTTGTATCTGATAGAGTTCGAACAAATATTGTTATTATTTCCATTACCTAGTTATTATTTTACGTAGATGCTGCTGTGTTATTTGTGTTATCCAATGTTCCTGTGAGCCCGCCATCATAGACCACTGATGATATTGGGGATCAGGTGATTCGGCTGTCCATTTGTTCCCTCTTCTTCTTTGCTGTGCTGCAACAATTTATTAGAAATATTATTCTTCCATTTCTTCTAATGAATTAATGTGGTTCATTTTTTATATCATAGGATCCTAAAGGATCATAAAGAACAGCCGAGGCCTTTTGGCGACTATCGACTCCCATTAACATCCCCGCAATCAGAGGTTATGCAGATCCGTTGCCCTCTTTTACCTATCCCCCAATAGGCTACCGGAAACTCATAATCCGTATGAAACGCGACAGCAAAACTGTCACTTTACGCAGGTATTATGTGAGCAAGAGGTACCGCCCCGGTGGTGCCGGCCTAATTTGTCTGAGACAAAGTTCATAAAACTGTTTTGTAAGTGCTATGTTGAATATAATTTTTCGAATTGGATTTTCTTCGATTTTGATTTAGGTGCTAGCAATCAAGGTGGATTGGAACTTGCAATGCATGTAGGGATAGTGACGTCATTATCATCATTATCTGTTACCATTCGTCTATACTCTTATGCCTCTCTTAATGAATGTCAAGATCGACTATCACAACTGCACTTTTAATATTTAAAAAACTATTTTAGTCCGGCTATTGAGAATTATGTAATATTCAAATTGACACAGTGGATATATACTAATACTTGCCAGTGGTTTCCCTTGCTTAGATTTGATCGCTTTTGGCATGCAAACTGCACATTATCGGATTGAAAAGTAATAAAGTTTAGTTGAGTACTGTTCTAAAAGTACATATTTAGTCAACTGTTTGATGACCTATTTATGTTAGTGGCATTTTAATCGATACACAAAAGATCGATAAAAGATTCGATTTGATTTGATTTACACTTCGAAGATTAGCTTGCACAAACAGACAAAAATTTTGGGGTGCACAAGGGATTTCTCAGCAATCAATTGAATATCAATCGAGAACATATAAAATAACTATGAAATTAAATTGAAAGTTTGTTATATAATATTTTTAAATATATTATCATTCAATAAAATGTCGTGGTAATAATAATATTACATGAATAATACATTACAGATAACTGCATGCCTGAATAGATTAAGTCTGTGAAATTGTGTGAAGTTCACCAACCCCGCATTGGGCCAGCGCATCGGTGAACTATAAGACCATTACTCTCCTCGCCTGATTCGAAGAGAAACCTGTGCCTAGCAGTGGAATATAAATTATAATATAAAATTTAATACTTGACTTATTTAAACCTACTTACAAATGTCATTGTAAATAAAAACTTTACTTTTTTGGAACGGAGTTCCTTACGGCAGGCTTGGAGGTGATAGGGATTTTGCTGCGCGACCGAACTGAAAAAAATGTGATAGTAAAACCGTAAGAAAAAATGCGTGGAATAAAAAGCGTTAAATGAGACGTGCGCAGGCGCGACAGTCGCATACACAAGCGAGTAGTGTATAATACCTTTCTCTTTCTCCCTCTTTCTTTTCGTTCTCTCATCCCTTGTCTTTCTTAACTTCGTTCCTACCTGGTGTCCCACGACACCACATCATTTTTATCTTCTTTTGTGAGCAATATAGATCAGATGGTAAATAGTAATGAACTAAGTCTAAAGAGTTGAACCTCTGCAGATGGTTCAACTCTTTAGACTTAGTTCATTAGTATTTACTATTATTAACATTACCATCACAGTCTTCCCTATCATCATCATCATCATTGTAGTATATTCGGTGTACATATTATAGTACGAGAGTAGTACGAGAGTAGTACTACAAACGCTACATCCATCATCCCTTTTCAGTCTTGCAGGATATAGACCTCCTCCAATGAACGCCGTGACGGCCCATCCTCGTCACTACATGGTACGGAGATCGTTATTCCACCCTTAATCGCATTATCAGCTCATTCTTGACACTCATAAGTGTGTAAGCCTTCGCCGGGCCACTGAAAGGGAAACTGGTAATCCCTTAAGGGCGATCGATGCTGACCTTGAGGTGAACGCC
This sequence comes from Lycaena phlaeas, assembly GCA_905333005.2. Taxonomy (NCBI): domain Eukaryota; kingdom Metazoa; phylum Arthropoda; class Insecta; order Lepidoptera; family Lycaenidae; genus Lycaena; species Lycaena phlaeas. Next base: position 14,018,672 of record HG995180.1, on the reverse strand, counting down.
CACCGAAGTAGGTCGAAGGGATGGTAGGCGAGTGGAACAAGTGGTTGGGGAAATTAAACAGAACTGTATCAGTACTTCGGATGTGTTTACGGGTTCATGAAAAAAAACAAACTGTTCTGTGAATAGACATTTAGGGCGGGTTGCATCGACCGATTTTAACGAATATGTAATCGTTAAAGATGGCGGTAACGAACGTTAGTGACCATAGAGCGTTGTTTTTAACAGACGTTAAAATTTAACGAAGTCTCTTACGTTAACAGATGATTTTTTTTTTAAATAATCGGCCCTTATATTTGACCATTATTAAATGTACCAAAACAATACGCAATAGTTTGTATTGACCATGAAGACAAATAGGACTTATCTTTATAATTTTATAACGGCTTTAAAAAAAAAAACTTCTTTATTTGTCTGTATGTTTTACGTCTTGGTTTTCTGTTGTTTGTTTGTTCTTGTAAAGTTTGTTGAACTCTAAAATCATATAAATGTAGTGTTGCCGCACGGCGCACGCGCTTCGACAATTTAACGCTCGATAGATACAAGACTGTAACAGTCTGAGACTGTCTGTCCTGCCTTAGTTTAATGAGAATATCGTGTCATTTTAATACTGTAAGACAGGCACTTGTAGGCGTGCTCAGACTGGTAATAAAGCTGGAAAAATGTGGACAACTCGGCACTCGGCCTTGTCATTCGTTATTTAAATAATAAATATAGTTTTCTATTTAAACCACATTTTGGTAATATTTCGCTGTACTGCGACACGCATTACAGAAACTACTGAAAGTTTTTGATAGTGATATACACAGAGCTTTTTATATGTATAACTGCTGTGTGCCTTAAAGGTACTTTTTCTTATTATTAAAATAAAAAAAAGTGTATGTGCGATTTACACACAATAGAAGTGAAATACACGTTAAATGCTCAGATACAATCAAGTATTAAACAGTCTGCAATATACATACACACCGACATTTGCTCTCTCGCTCTTTTGTATTTGTGTCTCTCACCTGTCGTTTTTTCCGTTGCATCCGGTTTGAAATCACAACGATTCTAAAGAAGTTTCACTTCAAAATAGCTCGGATATGATGTGCGTTGGGCCCATAGATAAGTGGAATGAACGCATTGTGTCAGACAACAGCTGACCTCGCGTCGCCAAATAAAATAAAATCAATAAAACTATTAGCCTATTTTTAGATCTTATTCGCATGAACACTTTCTTTCTTTTGTTACTCGCTACTCAACACTGCCTATCTTAGCCTTGTCTCCGAAACACAGTAAAGCTGTTTCACAGCATTGCCTAATAAGCAAGATCGCGGTAAAATTTGAGGTTAGCAGTTGGTCATGTAACGATGACAAATAAGATTTTTAAGACAGTATTTTACTAACACAAGCTCATTTCGCTATATTCATGTGTCTCGTTTTAGAAATGAACCTTTATATAGTTAAGGCGTAAACGTTTTCCTAATTATGATACATATTTCATAAAGATATTATGTAATATAGTCAGAGAATACATTCGACTTGAAGTTGTGGAATGTTCCAGATGTAATGTGATGTGAACCACAAAACGATTGTGAATCGATCCAAGTCCGTCATACCACCCCAGCCCGCCCGATCAAACTTACCGAATAACATTTTACTTTCATAGTTTTGTTGAGAACATGTGGAGAAACTGTCATTAGATGTAACGACTGTGATTTTGACGTTGACTATAGATAGAATGGATTTGATTTATAAACGATGGATAAAAATTCCTAAACTATTTACACCAATAGGCAAAAATAAAAGAGTCGTTATAATAAAACAACTTTTACAGACTTTATCGCGGTCACATGGAACGATTTACACTTTACAGCAAGCGTGGTTAAGGTCTCAATATCTGCTGTAAAGTATTCAGAGCTTAGTAAGCTGCGATAAAATTCGTAAAAGTTGTTTAATTAATAAGTGAAATACGCGTAAACAATAGAAAACAAATAGTCGATTAAAGTAACACGCCAACCGGACTATAAAGCGAATCGATTGACATTTCATTTATTGCTCTGTATTCTTTTCATTAATTGAAATGTCGTATTTATCATCTCTTATAACCGTTATATCATCATCATCAGCCTTAATTCGTCCACTACAGAATATAGGCCTCCCTCAATGAACGCCAAGACGACCGATCCCTTGTCACTCGCATCCAATACAACCGGCCACTGCACGGAGATCGTCTTCCCACGGTTAATAGCGGACCAACACTTCGTCTACCTCAACATGGCCTCCACTCTTCCTTATTGGCCCATCGGCCATCTGCTCTTCTGAGTGCGTGACCAGCCCACTGCCACTTCAACGAGGTTATTCTTCGCATGATATCTTTTGTATTTAGCTTAGCTGAGCTCAATTGTGAAATTCTTCAAACATCTTGTCCACGAGACTGTGAACGACTTGTTAGCTGAAGTTTAAGTTAATGAGCAAGAAATATTATGGTGATAAGTGTAGGTATATCCCTTTGTATGTGAATATAACGATTTAAAAGTAAGTAAGTTAGTACAAGGTGGTGCCATCAGCCATGTTACTGTCCAGCCAAATTGGGCCGGAACAACCGGGCAGGTATCTCTCGCTTACATGAAATGACAGCTATGCTGTTACATTTCGTGCGGTTTGTGGGTTTCCAGTAGCCCATTAGACAAAGGAGGGCAACGCATCTGCATAACCTCTGGTTATGTGGGTGTTAATGGGCGTCGATAGTCGCAAGGCTTCGACTGTTCGTTTGCTCCTCTATGCCATAAAAATAGCCATGATATTTAGAAATTAGTGAGTACTTTGGACGGATAAAGGCAGATGATGATGAGTAGTTTGGGCGTTTCTGTGGAATGTAATGTAAACATACACACGCATACATATATTATACTCTATATACATTTCAGCTTTACATTAGTGGAGTAAAACACACGCCATTTCAATTCGTGTTTCCAGTATTTCAGTGACATTGCGAAGGTGTTTAGTAATTCATGTACTTGGCAAGCTTTGCTCTTATATAATTAACTTTTGATACCAAAGGTCACGGCAGGCACCTCTGACCTTATATAAGGGGTCATTTATATTCCTGACCCAAAAATAGAGGCAATGGCCAATGTGATAACAAAATGCATAAAGATTATGATATATTATATATTTTATAGTAGGTATACTAAAATTTCAGATTTTTTTATTACTTATATTTCTGTCGATTTTTTTTTTCTTTTACGCCGGGAAATGCACTTACGTATCCCGCTGGGGAGTGGGCCTCCCCAGGCGGGTATGTGGGACTCGCTGCGCCCGAAAGATGGTAAGTGGACGCAGCTCTACCCACTAAAACCCGGCGAGTGCCACCAATGCCGCCTTTGATGAGGTGCCCCGGATCTACAAGCAACAGGGCATCTCGACGGCTAGTCAGTCCCTTAGGGGACTGACGCCACCTCCACAGAGCGGTTGCCCCGCACCACAGAACAATCTCTCCCAACGTCTGGAGTACGATGAGGTGAGGTTCCCATCCTCACCCCTTGCCCTCTGCTCTTTTGTCCCCTCTTCTTATAAGAGGGGTACAAAGAGCCCCCTCGGCTCAATTCGCTTCGCCCAAGGTGTTTGGGTCACCCTGGGCTACTGTGCCCCACCGCCACGACAAGTCCTGGACCATGGTGGGGATCGTCTTCCCATCTGGTTAATGGCCGACCGACACTTCGTCCACCTAAACTGGGTCTCCACTCTTGAACCTTATTGACCATTCATCAACATCATTCTGAGTGCGTGACCAGCCTACTGCCAATTCAGCGAGGTTATTCTTCGCGTGATATCGGTAACTTTAGTTCTCTGGCGAAGGTCTTAGTTTCGAATCCTATCTGCCAAAGAAACACCCAGCATAGCACGCTCCGCACGTTGAGCTACAGCAGACTAAGCCTAAAATATTTAAATTATATACATCCTATGTTGTCATAATACTATGTATAATGCAAATACAGACGACGCAATCAATCCTTAGAGCTAGCGATATTGTAAATGAAATGTTATTGGATAATACTGTATGGACTTTGGATGTCCAATCACAAAAGCTATTGACCGGTTTTTGATGAAACGTATGTTCTAGAATAACAATGTATATTATTATATATAGACATGTTGTCTGGGTAGCAACTATCGTTCTAGCGGGGTCCGTAGCGCCATACTACTACGACCTCTACGATACTACGACGTACGTATTTTCAAATGCCCTTCTGGTTTGTTTTACTAGCCTTTTTACACACTTTGTAGCCGGGGTGGCCCGTATTGTGTTAGTAAGTTTAAGGGCCTGTTTCACCACTTCCAGATAAGAGCCGGATAGGCTATCCATAACATATTTGACAGATACTCCATACTCTATCTGTCAAATATGTTGTGAATAGCCTATCCGGCACTTATCTGGAAGTAGTGAAACAGGCCCTAAGCTATATAAAAGTCAAACTAGATGCCATTATTAAAAAAATCCTCTACGTTGAATTACGTTGTTGTCGTGTTGGGGTCACAGCACCATATTATATGGCAGGATTATACGTTGTAGAAGATTCATTCGGTTAACTAGTATCTTTTATCGCTGAGTGACAAAGTATTGGGACCCCTTGGGAGCGCGACTGATTCACAGAAACAGTGGTAGCTCCTGCTGTTGTCTAGAGTCTAAACAATTACTAACACGGCGAACCGTAGTTTATTTTCTAGATCATTCTGTGCTGATTCATAATGTGGCGGACCAATCACAGCGCCACAATCCTGAATCGCGCTATCAGAATTCCAGCGCCCGGTCGCTATATATACAACCTCTGACATGATAGCTAGTGGGCTTCGGCCTGGCCGAGCATTGCACCTCGCTCGGTCGGAGATCTCTCTCTGGGACCTTCCACCATATACCCACAATAAGAATAATATAAAAAAATAGCCGTGTAATATGGTAGAATATACCGACTATCGTCTGATGATAATATACTTATCATTATCAGCTTCCATCCGTCCTCCACGAGCTCTGCCCCATCATATCCAAGCTGTAGTAATTTTAAACACTTAAAAGCTTAACGAATACAAGTTTTAAACAACTTTTAATACTTTCGATGTTGTACTCGGGCCCTTGGGAAACTTAATACTTCTTGTAAACAGGGCTCTGTTAAAGGGAGCCTCCGAGTAAAGATAAATAGACCTTGGTCTCACGAAAATTACGAAATATAATACAACTTTTCGCGTCGGGGTAAAAGAATATTATTTTATGGTGTTTGTTATGCTTTTATTAAGATAGGCTTTAAGCAATTTGAAATGGGTAATGTGCATCAAATCAAATCAAATCAAATAATATTTATTTCGTAGGCAAATTACATAGCACTTGAAACATGTCAATTTTTTTTATAAGCTAATGCTAGATTCGCAAAGTAGCAGTTTTCCTCAGAGAAGAATCTAGCAAGAAACTCTGTAGGATTGCTCTTTTTAAAATATAGTTTTACAATTTTTGTAAATACATCTAAATAACATCATACTAATATACATATAAATAATAACAACATGCTAGTTACATAAATTAATTCACATTTGCCTAAAATAAATAAGTAAATAAATTTGGACCCCGCAATATCAAAACAAACAAGAGGATGTTAATAAAAAGAAAACAAGATAAATAGCATCAACCCACGCTGCAGCTGTAGTGGTGCTAGCGGAGCAAAGAAGGTCCAACAGCGGGCAACTTCGCTGTCTTCTGAGGAGGTTCTATTAACGTTGGGGGAGTAGTTGCCATGGGAACCTCGAACAGTCGAACAGTCGGAGAGACGCAGAGGCGATAGACTGTTGCAGGATCCGCCACGTGCGTAAGAAGAGCCGAGGTGTGAAGCGCCTTTATGTGTTGAGGGTGCCTCATCAGCGGAGATAATGTCCCACTCTCCCGAGTGATGAACTCGGTGGAATTAGATTTATTTATAACATTAAAAAAAATTGGAAAATGTAAGCAAAATCGGTGAAGTTTTTTGTGTTTTATTTTACGGGGACGAAAAACTTAAATGGTCGGAAATTGTTCTGATAATAAATATAAGAAATACAAATAACACTAGATCTATCATTTAACTTCCTATTTCATGTACTTGCTGAATAAGTAGAATAAGCTTAATTATTATGTCAAAAATTTTCTTCGTATTTTTTTCGGATAGTTAATTTGTGGTCGAAATACTCTTTAATTGCTTAATTTAAACACAAAAGGCAGTGAACATTAACATAATTTGCATTTAAATAAGAAAAGCCATCTGCCACCATAAAATATTCTTTTCATTATTAATTTAATATAACCATTATGCTGGCAACAAAAACGTTTCCAACATGGCCTCCGTAGAATATATTATTCACAAATTCCACGTTCAAATTTCCCGCCTAACGACGTCTGTCATTAATTCATTCGGGGATATTGACGCGCTGTCACCCGAATTGGAATCGATTTTATGTCGGCAATAAGTTTTTGGGTATCGATTTTTGGATTTTCAGCCTTTTGTGACCGAGTTATTTAAATGATAGAGACGAGGCTTACAACCCCTTGTGCTAAAACTGTTATGAGAGATAAAAAAGAAGAGAAAGACGATCCATGTTAACAATTAGGTTACCACACCTTAGTGACATGTCATTGTTTAATGAATCGTCAGATTTTCGATCGCAAATCGTGAGCGACAGAAAACGGAGTATACGGCAGGAAATAATGGCGGGTGGAAGGAATAAGGGCAAAGTTCACGGCTCGGTTTGCAGACAGTGTGGGCCAGAGAAACGGCGTGAACAAATAACAAAATATACTAGACGATATATTATTATGTGTTTGATAATTTGGATTGTTAAAACAATTGTTTGTAATTAGTTCAGCTTGAACAAGCTACGCTCGAAGGATTGCATCGTTGAAGTGGCAGTGGGCGGGACACATAGCGTGAAGAACCGATGGCCGTTGGGGCGGAAAGGTCCTCGAATGGCGACCGCGTACCGGACGACGCTCCATGGGCAGGCCCTCTACAAGGTGGACCGACGATCTGGTAAAGGTCGCGGGAAGCCGCTGGATGCGGACAGCGCAGGACCGATCGCTGTGGAGATCCTTGGGGGAGGCCTATACCCAGCAGCAGGCTGACATGATGAACAAGTTAATTAAAAGAGGCAGCTCATTTATGTGTCGGAGGATCAACACATGGCAATATGCACTGTCGCGACGAGCGGAAGCAGTACAGTTACAGCTTTTTTAAAAGTGAAACTCTTATAACATCGTCTCAAACTTTTTCGTCTGTGTGTTGCATGTCGCGTGACGTTCGGAGGGCAATATGGCGGCGCCTATAGTTCGCATCAGCTGACCGTGTATTGTATAGAGTATAGACTACTACCCATTTGTGCTGCACGCTATTTTGTTTGTTAAATGTCTATAATGTGAGAAAAGTTTCACTTATACCGTGGCTTTATAAAACCACACATCCTTTTTTTTTGCAACGATGTAAAATATTGTGTTTTAATGGCCACGCGGTGTTCGGTGTGATAAGGCTGTAGCACGCGAACCTCCAACACCGGGACCTCAGGTTATTGCCAGAACGGCTCTATTCGAGCGCCACAGTCATCATCATCACGCATCGCCGTTATTATATGAAGCTATCACTTTTTTTTTGATGACGCAGCGGAAATCCTTTTCGGACCCTACCAGGGCCTTGGGTAGGCGCGCTGGCGTCTGTGGGGACTCGCATTGGGTGCACCACCCCACTAAAACCGCTGCGTGAGCTTCTGCCGCTATCTGAGGGTCTGCCCGGATCTGCAGGTGACGGGAAACCCTCAGTGACAGTCTGGGCCTGGCAAGACCACATTCTCCAAAATAGGGGGACCGCCCGGCTACCACTTGGCAGTCTCCACGACGTCGTGTCTTTAGCGGGGCCCGGGTTCCCATCCCGAGCCCCACACGAGTACAGGAAACTTACTGCAAGCGCATTAAGTAGCGCCTCCGGCGTACCCCTGTTCGTCGTCTTCGGGGGGAGGACACATCGGCGGCCTCCTCTCCATGAAGCTATTACCAGCGTACTGTACGTTGGAGACAGCAATTACCGCATTGGACTAATAAGATTATCATGAATCTTAGATACTTCGAATGTCCCCTGTTACTGACTGGCAGACTCAGGTGGCACACCTGATGCTAAGTGGTCAACGTCGGCCATGGACATAACTTAGTTTACCTGGAACTAGGCCAACTTTTTTTCAGGTGTAAAAGGTTATAGGATCATTTCAATCTATAAAGTACCGCTCATTGACATAGAACCGTAGATTTACAAATAAAGACAGATGGAGCATGCCGAACACACGAGTGACGCCATCAAAGCGAATACAACGTACGACGTCAAGCATTTGAGAGCGCTATTGAATTTGTATTCGCTTTGAAGTGTCACTCGGGTGTTCGGCATGCTCCATCTGTCTTTATTTATAAATCTGTGCATAGACTATAAAATTGGGAAAGAATGTTGGTCTCACAGCGTAATTTAAAAAATCAGGACGCCGTTCCTTTTTTGTTGTTATAAAAAATCCCACCCATAATAGCTGGCTCGGCGTGATTCGAACCTGTACCCTCTCCAATTGTCCTATTATGTCCCGTCCAAAGTGAATATTAAGAACTAATTAAGTCTGAACTTTTCTTTCGTTTAATATTAAATTAGCCGCCTCTTATTAAAAGCACTTCAAGAGCCTTCGAGTCTCGAGTTAAGTCTGGTCTTCGTTTTTGCAGATTTTAAAAAAGTTACGTAAAGTGGCGTAAAGGAAACGCTTAAGAAACGCATGTTAATTTTGCATAACTTATTTTATTTTATACTAGTTGTAGCCTGCTGCTTCGCCTGCGTTATCTAAGGTTTACATCTGCATCTTGGCGGGATTATATATAGCCTATAGCCATTCTCGATAAATGGGCGATAAATATCTAAAACTGAAAGAATCATTCGAATCAGTAGGGCTATACTATAAGGTCGTTTTCGCATTTCGAAAGGCTCTCCGATTAATAGTTTAACTTCATCCGCTAATGACTCGTCGACCGTATTGGATTTGACTAGCCAAACACCTACTCTCCAGAGTAGCGCGCGCGATATACCGCGCCCCCTGCGGGGCACGGAGGGGGGGCGCCCCCTTTCGAATTTTACTAAGTGAGCCATCGCTCACCTACCTACTGATTGAGCTTAAAGGCCAAAAGTAGACCTTTCGAAAAAAAAAAAAAATCTCGAAAGCGGAATCCGCGGTGATATGACGAATTTGACGAATTTGTATTCTGTAAAACTCGACTAACTATCTATATCAATAAAGTTCGCTTTCGAAGTGAGCGTGAAGTGAGCTCTATCATTCAGGTGAAGCTCGATATCGGAATGGTTTTTACAGAATAACCCTACTGACTTCCTGAGATTAGCTCGTAGAAACAAACAAATTTTTAGACCTATATATCAGTATAAGATTTAATCTTAAGAATATTAATATTGCGAAGCCATTCAAAAATTTCCATCATTATGGTATTTATTTATTTATTATTACTTATTTAACTTATTATAATGCGAGTAATTAAAATAGTTTCTTCAAATTACTTTTATGCATTTTATAGAAAAATCTGTCTTTCTTACAATTTCCTTCCACTAGTTTCCACCATTATTAGCAGACAAGACCGAGATAGAACCCAATGACCTTTGTCTATTTAGTAAAGAAATTGAGCGAAATAAAGAGCAAATTTCTTGTCGTATAGGCTTCCATGGTGAGGAGGTCCTCTCTCCCTCCCCCCGTCCCCCGCACCACCGCACCCCCCGACCCTCCCGGCCCTCAGGATACACCTCGCTCACGGGTGACTAGCTGTTCCAATCGTTTATCGATTGTTTACAGAGGCTAAGAATAGCATTTGGAAAAACGTTCAGAATCAAGGTATCTAACAGAGGCCCGGGAAGGCGTTTAAAACAAACAATAGTGGCAACCATTTTTAAGTCAGCCATTAGGACGTACAGACAATTTCCGCGCAGTGACTGGTCCGTGTTGGATGCGAGTGGCAAGGATCGTCTTAGCGTTCATTGAGGCAGGCAGGAGTTCAGCAGTGGACGGATAAAGGCTGATGATGATGATACACTAGGATGTACCTGACAAGCTTGTATAGGTCAAGTGTACTGCGCAAAACTGCATTAAAATCGTTTCAGTGATTGTGGAATACATTTTCCAAATCTATTACGACAAACGTCACCTGTGGGAGAAATGCAATACTGCCGTGGTATGACTAAAATGCCGTTATCCAACATCTGGGCGATTTTCGTTTTTTGACACTAAGTAATAGAGAAAAAAATTCTCTATCGATCTGTATTTTCAGTTTTTTGATATCTTCATTAGTTTTAAAAATAAAAATTAAAATATTGCCGTTAACGGCATACGTTATGTACTATTACAAATCATAGTTTTTTCGCGTTTACTCAAAACTATGATTTGGTAGATAACGGCATTTAAGTCATACCACGGCAGAATAGTGCCGCGCTTCGATCAGCATTCTTCTTCTTCGTCTTTTTTGATAACATAGAGTAAATCCTTTATGGATGTAGTCAAGATCTCCGGTGAATGCTGACCCTATGTGGAACTATCACACTTGAAAAGTGTTCTGCCCAAATTAATACCTATGCCTAATACCAAGCGCCTTCAACCGCTTTTTGAAAGTTTGCAGGCAATAGGATAACTTCAGCGAACATAGAGTCTAGGCCATTCAGTACCATGTATTTTGATGTGACAACGTCTTATAATTCGACGGAGCCGGCTGCACGCACGAAAAAACATGACTCATGCTGAGTTACCTCGCTCTGAGGCGTTCCATTTAAGGCTTGAAGTGCAAGCGAGAGCGCGGAACGAGCGACAAAGAGGCACAATCAGCCCATCAGTATTTTCTTATGACGTTGTCACGTTCAACTATCGTCAGTAAACCGACTTTATAGACAGTCGATTTTTTTAAAATAATTGTTTAAATAATACCATAAAGCGTCCATAGATATTATTATTATTAAATAATTTCTCATTTAATAGTTTAATATTTTTTATTTATTAAGTACTTTACTGAGGGTCATTATTTCAGAGAAAAGTTGTTTTAATAATTGAAATTGTCAGAAACGTGTAGAATAACATAATATATTCGTGTCCCTAGTAACTCGTTACTTAACCAAATTAAGCGCTGCAGCGTGTAACCGGGGCAAGTGAGTTTGGTCCGAGCCCGACTGACTTCCCGGCGATTCACGGCTCGGCTGTTCATCAGCTGGTCGTCACGAGCCAACACCGAGATGACATTACGAAACACGGGATATGGTCGGAAATAGAAACACGGTGGAAACAAGCAAAATAACAAACCATTTCATATGATGACAGAAATACAACCTACCTCAGCAATAAACGAAAATAACGAATATATAATAAATCCCATTAAATATGTATTCTACACTAATATTATAAAGAGGAAAACTTTGTTTGTTTGTTTGGTTGTAACGAATAGGCTCAAAAAGTACTGGACCGATTTCAAAAACTCTTTCACCATTCGAAAGCTACATTATCCACGAGTAACATAGGCTACATTTTATTCTGAAAAAAATAGGGTTCCGTAAGATATTTGGGTTTTTCGGACACAAGGTGTAAAAAATCAACCAGAAAAGTTATTTATTTTGCGTACGCTAGACAGCGTACGCAAAATAAAAAAACTATAAAAGATAGAAAATGTTCTAAATTAATTGTAGATCTTATAAATATCTACAAAAAAGTCCGCGACACACTATACCTATCTATGTCGAGTGAGGCACAACAATCATATTTTATTCAGAAATTTTGATTTTCTTGGACTACATTTAAACCAATTTATTTTACTCATGCTTTTAATCCTTAAGATATGAAGCTAAAGAGTTTGTTTATTTGAACGCGCTAATCTCAGGAACTATCGGTCGGATTTTAATGAAACATTTCAGTGTTTGATAGCCCATTTATCGGTAAAGATATATCATCCCGCTAAGATCCCGTTGTAAATCTTAGTTAACGCAGGCGAAGCTGCAGGCAACAGCTAGTAAATAATATAAACATTCATATTATTTCTTTAAATATTCAATCAATATATTATATATTTTTTATTAATATACTAATTTATATATTTGGTGAGTCCTAAATAAATAATTGTAACATCGCAGTTATTCTAACATTACAAAAACAGTACATTACAAATAGATATGACGTGTTTGAACAATATACATAGATACAAGTAGGGTTGCCAGGTCGCCAAACCTAATAGCCGGACAGACCAGTCAGCAAATATTATTAAGGATTCTGTCTCAGTTTTTATAGGCACGAAAAAGAAATTATATGTAAAATCAAGCGTTTTTTATATCATACAATTTATTAAATTATAGCAACATTTTCTGCAATAAAGATTTATTATTATTATTATTATTATTATTATAGCGACCTGATAGATAAAATCGAATGCCAAGACAGTCTTAGCCTAAGATTAATTTGGCATCGCTCGTTTGAAAAATGTAATAATTCTAAGAAAAGTCGGACACGCAATCAAAAAGCCTACCTATGTTCGACTCTATCCGGACGCCTGGCAACCCTAGACACAAATATACACATATTTCAGTAGGTTGGATCAGTTAGGGTCAAACTCAGACCAGACCAGACCAGACTAAACCAGATCGTACCAACTAGACCGCTCAATATAAATACAAAGAAAAACTATCCTATACTTGAATATACATAAAAAACTTAATATTACCATTCCGTAGTCAATATTAACTTTTTAAGCTTTCAAAGTTGTATGGCGAGCTTTTGTTGGGCCTTTGAGCTTTATATCGGGTACAATAACGTGAATAGGCCACGCTGAATAGGCAATAATTCTAAGGCCTCACTTTTACATTTTACGTGCTATGCCCCGTATATTGCAAATAATAAAATATTTGACTTTTTCATGCTACGATAGACAATCAGAAATAGCTTAGTGATGAGTGCAATATTTGTTTGTCTATGTAGTATAAAAAAAGTAAATTATCAACCTTTATATGTCCCACTGTTGAGCACGGGTCTCCTCCTCGAAATCAGGCGAGGAGGGTATTGGGCCATAGTTCACCGATACGCTGGCCCAATGCGTGTGGTTATAGCTAAAAATGGTATAGCTATATAGTATTGCTAACCCAATAATTGGTTAACATAATATGCCAGAATAGTATACTTGATCTGGGTGCCTATCCAAAATGCCATTAAGAAAGCGTTAGCGAAGTTCGAAAATGATTAAATGTATAGGATGGACCACGTGATTAAGCGCGGCTTTATGTCAATCCTACATTTTATCATTTCGAACTTCGCTAACGCTTTCTTAATGGCATTTTGGTTAGGCCCCTGTTTGTTTTGTTTAATGTTATTTGAAAAATCGGCAATTGCTATCTAAGGACTATATAATTTAATAAGTGTACCTAATATTATGTCTTGTTTCATATTTGCAAGCCGGAATATCCACCGAGTAATGGTAAGTGTTACAATGTCTCTCTTGTTATGGAGTTTAGAAACCGACTGATTATTTTTCGTCAGCATAAGTCCAAACCAGCCTCATACGAATACAAAAATACGTTGCCAAAAATTATCCGTCAAATTATTGAGAAAAGATTCGTGAAGGATGTACTTCGGCGTAGCTTCGATCCTCTCTATCTTTCAGCTCAATTTTATTGCATTTTATTAGCAGGAATTCTTGATTAGAGAGTACCGTTGGAATTTTATGGTTACTAAAAGGAATTCTTTAAAAACTAAGATGCTTCAATTCGTACTCGTTACAGGGTTACGAGGTACAGTTAATTTCGATTAAGTGAATTATCGCGAGTGCTGTGAGATTGATGACGTTGCAGTCAAAGTTCTATTCAAACAATTACTAAAGTGGTCAAATAATTTTTTGAATATTTTTACCGATTATAGGCTCATTAGTCATTTAAGGCTTTAGTTTCAATCATTTATAAATACTTATCCAATAATGTATAACATACCTACTATCGGTTGCTCATGGCTTCGCCCGCCGTGGGAAAAAAAAAACTTTTTTTAATATTGTATCCTATGTTATTTCGAGAATATGTGTAAAGTTTCATGAATAATCGGTTGTAGTTGGGCAGTAGTCTTCGCGTGAGAGCGTAACAAACATCCCTACTTTCACATTTATAATACTAAGTAAGGATAATCGTGTTTTTCTATCCGAGTAAGTTACAATATGCATTCGCGTAAACTAACTTATTTTGCTCGCAATAACGACAGGTACACTGGCAAATACTCTAATGCCTCGTTTTTAAAGTTAAAACGGTTTTGCAATACAAATGACTTGAAATTACTAAATAATTTCCCGAACTGAAGTTTTTCTTTTGGATTATCGACACAATAGCTGTCAGTAGTGTCATTAGGCGAGGGGCGGCCTTAGCTGAGCGATGGGCGGCATTAATCTGGAGCTGACACCGGTCGCGTCAGACGAGATGCTGCCAAGATTAACTATCCTACATTACATAGATTGGGTGTTATATCGAACATTGTTGAATTAATGAATATCGAAAAACCGTACAAGTGCCTATAATCGTTCTATTATGTTTATTGCTTTGGATATAAGCCCTTTTATAGAAAGTAAAATAAAATTAAGATGTATACTTATAAAATCGATATATAAATTATTCGGTTTTCAGGTGCATAATAAGTCCGCTTTAATTTTAAGAAAGGCCTATATTAGTTTTATCCAAAAAAGTTCAGCCGTCAACCAATACAAGCTTTTACATAATATTCTATAATATACACATAAATTATACATTTTAGGGCCTGTTTCACCACTTCCTGATAAGTGCCGAATAGGCTATCCACCAGGTATCCAACAGGTAGAGTATGGAGTATCTGTCGAAATGTTGTGGATAGCCTATCCGGCACCTATCAGGAAGTGGTGAAACAGGCCCTTAATATATTAATTACTTTTAATTTGGATTACCTTCTAATAACCTATAGTAACATTATTCATTGTTTTAAGTTCAAAAGTCATTAATATGGTGGGAAGACGATCTCCGTGCAGTGGCAGGTCCGTGTTGGATGCGAGTGGCAAGGGATTGGTAGTCTTGGCGTTCATTGAGCGAGGCCTATGTTTAACAGCGGACGGATAAAGGCTGATGATGATAGATTATACAGCCTGGACACGACTTTAACGGGGGATAAATGAATGCCGTATTTGGACATAGATTAATAATATAATAATAATCAATAATCATCATCATGTCTGTAAGTCGAAGTTAACGTGGAATTATCCATTGAATAGTTATAACAGTATTCCGGTACGTAGTACGCCGGATAGGCGACGGTGGGGGGGACAGCTGGCCGCTTGCCGCGACTCCGTGTCTCCACCTCATGCAGCACACGCACACTGCAGCTGATCCCGTCTACACCCTCACAGCTTCACACTCCTCCTCACAGCTTCACAACATTAATAAGGGAGGCATGACCTCTGACACCTCAGTCCTCCCGTGACCATGGTTGCTGTAAAGTATCCGAAACGTCGGGCATATAAAAAACTTAATAAGCCCCGATAATGTATCAACCCTTATATGTCCCACTGCTGGGCACGAGTCTTCTTCTCGAAATCGGGCGAGGAGAATAATGGGCCATAGTTGACCGATGCGCTGGCGGCTGGTCCAGTGCGGGTTGGTGAACTTCACACGCCTTCAAAGACTTTCAATCTCATCAGGCATGCAGGTTTCCACACGAGGTTTTCCTTTACCGATGAGTGAACGTTGGTCTCGCGTGCACTTAGAAATTTGGAAAAACCCATTTTAAGGCACACGGGGGGTCAGGACTCAGGATCGAACCCTGAACCTCTCGCATTGGAGGCCAAGTCTGCCCACCACTGGACCATTGCTCTGACCACCACTCAACCGCGACAAGATCCGTAACAATAGTTTTATTGTAATATTTCTTTATTAGTACAAATAATACGTTTAACGATCATAAATTCGTCTTTATCCTCAACAGATGTATCCCTTACGCCTGTCTCAATCCGTAGGCTTTAATATATTGAGAGATATTTTACTTTATTGTTTTCTTATTCTGGGGTGTGTAAATCGGTATGGATTCTGAGAAAAATGTTTTTTAACCACCGACAAAAAAAATTGTGTATAAGTGTGACCACCGTGTCTGTGGCGTATTCATACTGGTGAATCGATTTTGATGCGATTTTTATTCGCAAGCCATTTTTTAAGCAAACTTTCTTGGATATTTTGTTATATCAAAATCCTTTCATCAGTTTAAATTTAAACGCTCTGAGGGCGGGTTGCATCGACCGATTTTAACGAATATAATAATTATAATCGTTAAAGATGGCGGTAACGAAAGTTACTGACCAAAGAGCGTTGTTTTTAACAGACGTTAAAATTTAACGAAGAATTTCTCTTACGTTAACAGATTATTTGAAACAACCGATCTTAGACGTTCTTTTGTATGAGTATTTTAAAATTACAAAAGTTAATGCTTTATTAAGTACCTAAATTAAGCGACCCTATAGGTCTCCTGAAACCTGGAATCCATGTTTAGCCAGTTAAATATATAATAAAAGCATGTCTCTATCGTATGCTGGCCCTATTTCCTGGGAATCTCGCCTGCGTGGACTGCAAGTAATCGCTTCGAGCGCTGCCATTTGACTGGCCGCAGCCGAGTGCAGCGCCGCCAGCGCTTTGCCCGTCGTTACTTTTAGCTTTCAAACATTTTATAATTCTAGTGCTTTTGTTTTTATGAACAGCTGTTTATTTGTTGAACTCATGCGATCGTAATAATGAACATTCTTACACACGACATAGTAATAACATGTCGGAGAATTATTTTCCTCACAGTCACTCATTGTGGGCGATAGCAGGGATCCGGGCGAGAAATAAAGTCTTCGTACAAATCACTTGTTAATTTATTACAAATTGCAATGTTAAAGTACAGTTCCTTGGCAGGTATCAACACCTAGGCGACCAGTACGAAAATCATCCTCCTCACTGATCGCACAGGCTTTATAGTTCCACCTCCCTCCAAAACAGGCTTTTGTGGTGTTCTTTGGCAGGGTCTCCATGTGGTGACGGTCGGGATGGTCAAATGAAAAGTCTTGTGGTGTGCATACTTTATTATATCTATTCCCGACTGAACATAAAAATGTACTTAATGTTAAAACTACAATATTGCTAACTCTACATTATTCTATGACATTATAATTTGATATTCTTAATATAAAGGAACATACAGATATATCTTATATATATAGAGGAGCTTACACACTACACTCTGTACACGTCACTATGGCGTTGTGTTTTAGTTTTCAATTGACTTATAATAACCGGATGCGACATGCATAATATTATGTTCACAGAGAGGGATTTTCCGAGTCATGAAGTGCGGAATCAAGGATTTTGCCGCTTATCTTTGGTATAAGGTGATGATGCCTACATTTTTTATGCCATAAAGTGGCAATCGAGCAGTCAGAGCCTTAGGGCGCTCACCCTTCCCTTTCTCCTTTTCCTTATCCCCTCCAATGAACCACCGGAAACTTACAAACCACACGAAAAGTGACAGCATAGCAGCTGTCGCTGATATTATGTGAATAAAGGATACCACCCCGGTCATGCCGTCCATATTCGTCTGCAAGCAGCTTCCAGGCTCGTCCCTGCGATGCCTTAATGAAGATATTTCTAAATTTTTAAGATAATCCTGAAAAAGAGATCATCGCTCGCTCATCGGTGAAGGAAAACATCGTGAGGAAATTTGCATGCCTGATGAGATTGAAAGTCTTTGATGGTATGTGAAGTTCACCAACCCCTTGGCCAGCATATGAAGTATTGCCCAATACCCTCTTCGCCTGATTTCATGAAGACCCATGCCCAGCAGTGGGACATATCATGGGTTGATACTTAACTAATACTTTTTAAGCTTTGAACAATGATAATAATTGAAATTATTATGATAATATATATTTTACCTACAAGAGCAACTGGTTACAAACTTTTTAAACATTTCATAAAATGGCGTATTCGTCAGTGTGCCTCCGCGAAAGCCATCAGAATAAATTCAATAGTTTGTGTATGCATAGGCGGTTGAAGGCAATCTTCCGATAAAACCCGTAGCCCTGGTGAAATATAAAAAATATTTTTATTTGTCTATCATAGGTATCATAGACAGGTAAAAAATATATGTTAATAGATAACACGACTTAATGTAGGACATGTTGTGATAGTATAATTATGTTACTTTGAGGAAATTCGTGATAAAATGAACGAATAACGTTTGTTGTAAAAATATTTGTAGAGTCTATGTTCGATGCCTGGCGTCGAGGAGAATGTGTTACTTTATTGTTGCATGTACCATGCAATGTACATCATGTATGGCGCATGCATTTTAAGCATATGCAGCGTAAGAAAGCTTCATGCTTATGTCTGTACTTACATTTCCATACAAACTACGCAGTTCTTGGAACATTGACCTCAAACTTTGTCCTATAATCACTATACATAGATTAAAATCCCAAACTAGATAAAGCCTATTCTTATAGTAACCAGACAACTGATACATTACTTATATATTTCTAAACATTATAGATAAATTACGCCCAGACATAACAAATGATCATGCTCATCACACATACATTTGTCCTGGGTGGGAATCGAACCCACGACCTCCTGGTTTAGCAGTCAGGGTCGTTAACCACTAGACCAACAGGCCAATCAAATCTATTATATTTTTTGAGAGCTCCACAAATCCCTAATCTTTATCTCATATTTACTCAGAACGCAGTGTTGTTTAAACAACAAACGCTACAACTTACAAGGTATAATTAAACAGCAGGAGCAACGACAACTTTATTAATTAACTGTTCTCATCGGTAACGCGGACTACAAGTTGGTCGTGTATTAGTTTTTAATTACAACGAAATATGAAGGCTCCGAGGAGGTTTCATCTGTCGTAATACTCGCTTGTCTAGGGCTAAGGGAAACGATCTTTGGGTTTGATCCTGATCGATTGGAAACTATATTGTATGCTTATCTTATGTAATATGATGAAGCAAAAGAGAGAAAGAGAAGGAGAAATAGAAAGATAGAGATAAAGAAAGGTGAAGAGAAAACTACATGGTTTGCTACATTACAAGCTGTAAGGACAGATAATTTATATGACAAATATACACAAGCTTTTACGCTCTTACAAGGAGACAAGGTTAATGTTGTGTGATTGTTGAATAACAATTAAAAAGCACCTCAGGTCTGGAGGATGGTTATATATCCGTTTACATTCGGCTTAGCCGAATTTATGCAGTTTAAGCCGAACTTTTCGACATTCGACTGAAATTCGGTTCAAATGTCGAACATTCCCTACTATAAAAAATACCTACCTACTTGCGCTATTTTCTTTTTTTGCACTAAATTTTACCGAATGAATATTCGTTGAAATTGAAAAGTTCGACTGAATTTTGAACTTCGAATTCGAGTTCAAATTACATTCGGCCCATCCCTACTCAGAACATGTCTAAGGTCCTCCGTATGTTTTAGCGGGTATACTGGCTTAGTAGCCACAAATACATCTGGTACCTACCTAGGTCACCAAACGCCAGGTGAAAGCTAAAGCCGTGATACATCGCCCGGGAGATCTGCATAACTGGTGGCAAACCTATTGCCCCCACAGACAGATATTCCGGGTTATTTATGTACAGCGCTCACTAACCTACATAATATATACCGTAATATATAGTCCTGAAAGTAGGAATTCGCTTGTTCTTTGAATTTTAGATCTTTATCAAATTTACCAGAACAAATTTGAGTCTAGTTTATACGTGGTTTGATTTATTACACGATAACAATTATTAAATTAAGCAATAGATACGCTGACTTTATCCAACTGCGTGAGAGAAGGTTATGCTTTTAGTTGTATGTATGTTTGCATGCATGCAGCCTGAATGGTCTAAAACACTGACACTAGGTATGTATAGAAAAAATATAAAATGATGAAGACGGTATACATCATGTTTCTTCTTCTTTTTTAAGTTCTAGGTTGCTCTAGGATTTGGCATTATCAGGGATGTCATTTTTTTGTTCTTATTTTGTAAATATCGATATTTGGTTTGTGAGGTGGTGACTTTTGGCGGTCAAAATATGGAACTTCTCGAAATAAAGGCGAAAAACGTGGTAAATATCCCGATTTAATGTTTGAAAGGTAATTAAAATAGTAATTTACATAAGTGTGTAAGAATTGAAAAGGTAAAAAATATATTTGTATAGAAATATAAACTTTAACCCTAAGGCACTGTAGCGGGCACAAAACAACCCAAGCGTATTTTCCATCAAAATTACCGGTGTTTGTACCGCACAAGAGCATCCAATCTCGTGTCTGGGCTCCGGGCTTCGTTATGCGTCGTAAGTGGAACCGACTGCGGGGTAAAAATGCCCCATAATTAATATTGTCTCTTTTTATTTTTCAAATATTTACTGACAATTACACAATGTGCCTAGGTACAAGGGAAACTCTTAACTCATTACAAACACTGGGAACTAATTTAATGAATGAACATAATATTATATATGAATATACAGTAGTAAATGAATACAAGACGTGTCAGGGATCAGCCATCTTGTGGTTCAGTGAATGAGACCGGCGTTCAGGCTTCAGCGTTGTGAGAGGCTAGCAATGATAATAATAATAAACATTTGTGTGACTTAGAACCGATGTTTGTAAATAGCGACTACCAGTTAGTTCTTTTCGGTCTATTGGCCTTTGAGTCCAATCGGAACAGTAGGTGAGAACATGGCGCAATTATAATATACTTAAAAGCAAACCGCCTCCTGAGATAGCGTATAATTTTTTCAACGATGTTATCGCGTACGCAGTGACCGTTTTTTTTCGAAAGGTCATTTAGGCTTTTAAGTTTGGCTGTGGTCGTATAATATCCCATAAAATAGGTTAGGTCCGCCACCTAAGGGCGAAATATCTAGCCCACAGTACGAGCTAGTCGCCGTAGCCGAAATCGATCGAAATGTTGATAACTTTTTTTTTGTTTTATGAGATACCTATTACAACGGCATTTCATAACATTACAATCTAGCCTAGATACAAGCTAATAAGTAATTTTAATTTAATCTAAAATGCTAATATTAGAGTAATACTAAGAATGTGTCCTCTGGCACTTATCTTATTGTCTCTGTTTAAGGGGAAGACACTCTGTTATTGTGTTCTTTCTGTAGCACTGACTACACTGCACTATGCAACACAGTCACTTTTAAGTTTTATAACACTAACTCAAAAGGTTTTGTCCTTTTCAGTCTTCTTTTGTCAAATGTTGATAATGATGAATAAAAAATATAGAGTATGACCCAGTCTAGATAAATGGCACTTTATCTAAATAACCTTAAATCTAGATATTCATATGAGGGTAATACGTTTGCCATCAGTTATGCAGATCTCCCGGGCGATGTATCGCGCCTTATCCCACCACCTGGCGTCTGGCGACCTGGATAGGTACCAGATGTATTTGTGGCTTTTATTACGAAATTATATCCGCCAGAGCGTATGTTATTAGATATGTCCTGGGGTGTTATTCAATTCACTTTATATACTAACACATGATAAAGTAAAACCAAAAATATATGCATTTTTTATTTTATCTTATATCTTCAAACGAGCAATTCTTGTATATAGAAACTGGATCTCGGAAACTACATGGGTTAAAAATGGCGATAAATCGATCTAGCTAGGATAAATTTTTAGAAAACTTTTTTTATCCGTGTTTTGAGGCAACGATAAAATATGATTAGAATATGAACGTAAATTTCTCAGTCAAATAGTATGTCATGATAGCTTAGCGGTGAAATTAGGCAGTTATGATTTGAAAGGAGTATGGTATCTCCAATTCGATCACTTTTTTGTTTTTTTTTTCAAGTTCTTTTTTTTTAATACTTTTTTTCTTTTTATTACTAAGGGTATGTAATACAAAACAAAAAAGAACCGAGCAAATGCTCGGTCAACCAGGTACTTTTATATAATCCTTATTCTAATCTCGATTATAGTAGATTATTTTTTTATTATTTTTTTTATTTGCAAAATGCCAACTTATGGCCCGGCCTACACGAGAGTTTAATAAGCGTCGCGCTAACACCCAACGTTGGCGCAAATTTTTTTTTTTATTTTTTTTTTCGGTTGGATCTATGCTAATGGTCCTAGTGACCGTTATGCGTCATCGGAAATGGGATGATCCGGTTGGATCATCCTATGACGTTAAGTTGGCGCAAAGCTCGAAGACCTAAGCTCGAGGTTGAAAATTGAGGACGGATAAAGGCTGTCTGTCCTTTTAAAATTTGTCAAGGATATGTTGTCCCTGACCGTATTTTGTTAATTATGATCAAGACGTATTGATTAGGCCGATTTCGTGGGAATTCATACACCTGATCCATGTGGTTTAAATTTGAGAACAGCAGCTGTTGAACTGTAGATTGTTTTTAGCATTAATAGATAATATTCATAATATTCTTTTTATTCTCTAGGGTTTTTTTTTGCTTTTTATTATCTTTCTAATAAACTATTTTGAAAATTTTCTGGTTCTGGTGTCTCCTCTCAGTTAACATTCTACTATTATTAAGATTTCAACAAGAATGATTAGATCTAAAGCGAGTGAGTTTAAACTACGAGTTGTTTAAAAAAAAGTGAGGATCGATTGATAAATTGAGTCAGCTGTGAGTAGGTAAGTGATTAATTTTCGTGGAACCTCTCTCACGAATTCCGAACCCCATTTTTTGCCACGCCACCCCCTCCGTGGACCCTTAGGATTGACCACTTGGGAATCAATCCTCTAGAGTATAGACTAACAAAACCACTTCAAGTGTGCTGCACTCGCAAGAGTTCCATTTTGTATTTTTCTAAGGTTCAGTTTCTCAAAATGACAAAACTGAAGGTTTCCGTTTTCTCATTAGGATCACTGTTGTCTATTTGTCTGTCATACTAAAATCCAGAGTGCTTCCTGTTATCATACGAAAGTCTGAAATCACGCGTGGAATAAGCACGTTGAAGTAGAAATGGCTCCGTCACATACGGAAATCTGATGGCTGGTGGGTTAAGAGTTCTAGAGAGGAGACCACTTTGACGGAGACGGAAGGATCGACGACATTTAGACGGGACTATTATATGCGGGTAGCAGAAGCAGTTGCATAGTTCATCGAAAGAGGCCTTTGTCAGCATGATATTGCGAGAAAAACGTTTCATGTATGCCTGATGATCAATCGATCAATGACTTTTGTATAAAATGTTATTTGTTGTCGTAGCGGCTATATGAATGCCATATATGACAAGTCTTAAATACAGCCTTACGACAAACGAATAGATGAACAGACAACAGGCAACAGCGAACTCAATATCAGGGGATCCTTGTTTGCTGTTGGCATATTTTGGCAAATTTAACACACTTTTTGTTTCTAAGGAAAAATTACGTTTACGCTTATCTAAAGAGTAAAGGGCCTAAATTATACGTGTTAAAAGGACGATAAAACATCACACTTAAGAAGCATTTTGATGCTAAGATTTAAAACTTTTAGTCATTACCAGAAAACTTTAAGGTCTATTATATTTCAAAGAAAACTCTGAGTAAGGTGATTTTTAATTTGATACTTCTTACTAAGGCTTTTACTTTGCTAAAGGAAAGTAAAAACGTTTCATATTTTAAAGCCAGATAAGATTTGGATACTTTTAAAATTACTTACTAAAAGAAGTACCTAATACCTACTTTGTATTATCTGATTGACAAATGTGCTTAAAATTTTGTCTTTGGCATTTGAATCTATTGAAATCATGCTGATTATCAGCCCAAAATCAGTCTGCTGTACGTGTGTACCATCATCATTATCATCATTCTTTATCCGACCATGACTGCTGAAAATAGGCCTTTTTTTTTAAGTGGACGCAGCTTTACCCACTAAAACCCGGTGAGTGCCACCCCTGCCGCCCCAGTCCCTCAGGAGACCAACACCACTTCCACAGAGCGGTTGTTCCGCACCACAGAACAACCACTCCCAACGTCGGGACAGTACGATGAGGTGAGGTTCCCATCCTCACCCCTTGTTGCTCTTTTGTTCCCTCTTCTTATAAGAGGGGTACAAAGAGCCCCCTCGGCTCAATTTGCTTAGCCCATGGTGTTGGGGTCACCCTGGGCTACTGAGCCCCACCGCCACGACAAGGCTTGAACCATGGCGGGGGCTGAAAATAGGCCCAACTCAATGAACGCTATCAATCAGTCTCATCGCTACAGTTAGATAGACTTGATCACTAAGCATTGTTCACACCGAGAGATGGCAGCATCGTGGATCGCATCGGCGCAGCCGGCACTGCTGAAACCACCACTGTGAGCCAATCCACCAGCTCAGCGTGGCGATTAAGAGCATATCTCTCAAATCACAAGCATAAACACAGTTTACCTTATGACAATAAAGTCGCTTTGAATCAAAGTCAAAGTATTTATTGCTACTAAGTGTGAAAAGGTTCTTAAATATTATATTAGCACAAACTTAGCGCCTTTTACAAGCGTTGCAATATTATTACATATTTGTAGAGACCTAACCGACAATAATTTAAGTTACAATTTATATCAAATTACAAATTACAAAGTCAATATTATAATATTTCATTTCGATATTATATAGAAGTCATTAATTAATTAATTTATTATTATCAATTGATTAGGACATAAAAAAATTCAAGATATATTTTAAGTTATTTATATATAACCGGTAAGGTATCGTCAAATTTATTTTATTTCTTTTAGCACAATTTTGTTTCTAAATATTGTTTTTTCCAATATCTTCATATATTTTATAGTTATTTTATGTATTAAATTGTGTTAATCACTACAAAATGTTTTGTACAGGACAATGTCTATGACGTACCTTTTATTTGTACAAGATAAATGTATGTGTAAATTAGCGGGTTTCGTACCCTCTAACTGATTTAGAATGAATAACACAAAATCTAATCGAATAGACATCAATGTCCCTTTTTTAGCTGCCAATATGCAGTAGCCATATCCCTAGCCCCATCAAGTAATTATAATAATATCTATGGACGCTTTTACACCACGTCAATACGGTCCCGTTCCAAGTTTCCGAAGAACTTGTGTTACGGGTACCATACAACGGAAGTACATAATATATATTATAAAAATTTTATTATTATTTTTTATTACTTTTTATATGAATACAATATAATATAATTAAGATTTTTATTATATAATACGTAATATATTTAATATACATCTATGACCCAGGAACACAGAAACTTTTTTGTTCTCTGGCGAGATTCGAACCCGCTACCTCCCGGCTTGAGCGCTAACGCGCTAACCATTGAGCCACAGAAGTCGTCAAAGTACAAGTACCATTTTAAGTTCTAAACTATAAGTTATAAAATGTAGTAGATACTTCTGTATACCACGCACGGCATATTAACTTAACGTCTACGCGTTATTAATAAAGTTCTTGGTACTTGAGTTAACTTACAATATTGATTTATTATAGTTAAACTAATTATATCTCTATGAGAATTTACAATTTAGTGCACATGTGTTTTTGATACATGTTTAAATTAAATTGTATGTGTAGAAGCCTTGGTTGTTGAGGTATTGGTCGGCCATTAACCAGGTGGGAAGACGATCTTCGAGCAGTGGCGGTTCCGTGTTGGATGCGAGTGGCAAGGAATCGGCCGTCTTGGCGTTCATTGAGGGAGGCCTATGTTCAGCAGTGGACGGATATAGGCTGATGATGATGAAGTGTTAGAGGTACACTATTTCACCGTTTCGTAGGTTCGAGTCTCACCTGTATTTGCTAAATTTATTTATTTTAAAAAGATGTGTGGCTTTCAAGAGGGTTCGCAAGACCAGGGTGCTACTTGCTCACAAACTAAAAGTGACAGCTGTGCTGTCGCATTTAGTTTGTGAATTTGCGGTGACTCTTCGGGAGTATAGGAAAAATGAGGATAGAAAAGGGGGAGGTGCATAACTCAGCAGAGCATCAGGATCGAGCCCGGAACCTCTCGCATAAGAGGCCGAGTCCACCCACTCGACCACCGTCGCTCATGGAATGGAATGTCTAGGCTATACTACAAATACAGTTCTCATTCGGTCTGCCCAGCCAACACACAGCCAAGTAAAACGTCTATCGTCTGGTGCTAAGTACTATTACTGTGACCTACAACAATATTTCACTCTCGTAACGTAAATAGCGCCAAAATTACATAATTGAAAACATTTACTCAAACACAGGCGGAGTATTCGGACGAGAAGAGCGTCGGCGCCAATTATAAAATAAACATTCAAATAAGGTTTTAAGTATTATCATGTTTTTTACGGGCCACGGTAAAAAAAATGGCAGCCACAGGTACTGCCAATAGAAGTAAATACTTATAAATAAAATTCTAAATTCTAATTTCAAAATTTGAAACGTCCTAACGACGTCATGACTTAAGCATGTCGGTGACGTGAACCTAGGTATTAGATCTTCCCGTTCTAAAATGTGCTCAATAAGGCTTAAGAAGTTTTCACCTCCAAAAATATGAATTCGAATGGTTGTTGGTTTGTTACGCTTTCACGTTTAAACCACTGAATTATTTTTCAACAGTGGACAGCTTTATCAACGAGTAACAAAGTAATGTTATCCCTGTATTCCCAAGGGAAAGGACGCGGCGACACCGCGGGCCGCTGCTGGAAGGTCAATAAATGTAACAATATTTTATCTAGTACGACATCAGTTCCGTGGAATAATCGCGTTAAAATAAACACAGCAAATCTTTAGTTTTATTTGATTAGTCCGATTGTAGACTAGTTTAATCTAGTAGAATAGTAACCTAAGAATAAATATTAATTACAGTGAAAGATGTCGATTTCATACGCATACTATCTCAATATTGTGATTATATTAGGGGGCGTCCATAAATTACGTGAGGTGTTTTTTTTTTAATTTTCTGATTTCTGATTCGCGTAGTAACCGCGCTTTATGTATGTCGCGTGTATCTCCGATTCGTTCTACGCCAAGTAGTCAGAAACATTGGATGATTGCAAAGAATGAAAATATTTGTGTCTTCAGACACCCGGCCTGTTATATAATAGGGCCTGGGATAAATAAGCCAGATGGCGGCACAAGGTCATCCCTCCACCAGTAGTACCACCATCCCGTATTTTAATCCTTGTTATCCAGGTAAGAGTTCGCGGACTTATCAAACCAAACGTCAGTCCAAATGAGCAGCCTAAGACGTAACATCTGAGTATCGCGTGCCGCCGCATTGCGACGGGATCGATACACCCCGCACGCAACCCACCCGGAACCCACCTTCAGAACACCCAGCTGATCGTTGATGACCAGAGGACCAGACGATGGTCAATTTGTAAGAAGGTCTTGGTTGTTTATTACGCAGCGGATACCTAGCAACACATTTAATGATATAGTGACTACAGTGATATAGGTAATGAAACGCTTATTTTTGTTTTCGCTGGGAAATATATTTATGTATAACTTGGGGTTATGTGGGACTCTTTGCGCCCGTTATGAAACTAGCTACTTATACCAATCTACACAAATATTATAAAGAGGAAAACTTTGTTTGTTTGTTTGGTTGTAATGAATAGGCTCAAAAAGTACTGGACCGATTTTAAAAATTCTTTCACCATTCGAAAGCTACATTATCCACGAGTAACACAGGCTAAATTTTATTCTGGAAAAGAACAGGGTTCCCTAAGATATTTGGCTTTTTCGGACACAAGGTGTAAAAAATCAACCAGAAAAGTTACTTATTTTGCGTACTAAGATCCCGTTGTAAATCTTAGTTAACGCAGGCGAAGCTGTGGGCAACAGCTAGTAAAATATAAGGAAAAGAAAGAAGAAGCAAGCTAGCTAATTAGAAGGCTATCTAGTCAAATTTTAATCATAACTGTAGTTAAGTATCTAAACCATTCAACCAAAAGTTGATGCATTTAATGTGCATCATAATAATTAAATTTAATACGTACTTTGAAAGGTTAGCATAAATATACAACAAAGCCGCAGACCCATAAATTAGAGAGCGCCTTAAATTATTATCCGAGCAACTTTGAAATGATTATATAAGCATTAAAAATTTATCAGGCGTAATAAATATAAAAGTAGAACGCCGAGGCTTACCTTAAACGTTTTTATGAGCATTTTTTTATAAACGTAATACAAAGTATTAAGTAATAGGATTAATTGAAACCAAGATTTCTTAAGAATGACTGAAATTATTTTCATTTCGACTTAATGAAGTCTTCAGTTCTGTGTATGCAGTTCTAGGGTAGTTCCAAGCTACTAATTGGGCTCCCGTGTGCGCTGTCTAATAAATACTTTCAGAACTTAATAAAACATTAACACTAGCGGAAGTTTAAGCGTCATTAAATATGCAATTTATAACTTGCTTGTCGTAGTTTTTTACCAAACATTAGTGGGCAAATACAATTAAGTTCTAGCTTATCATGACTTATCAAAAGCTTACCTACAGCAGCAAAGGAATAAATGGGTAGTTATAGATCACTTCTTCATAATGTCGATAAGTCAGACTTTATCAATCTTTATCATGTACTGAATTAAAACCTTCGCCAGAGACAAGTGCAGAGCTAGCAAAGAAAACAAAATGTACATGAAAGACAGAAATGACCAGTAATACCTAAAATGATCAGCTCGAATGCATCTAAATTCTAACGCCAAGTAATATAAGGCTTCGCTGGCAGAAAGTCGTGACAAGATTTTTTTTGAATATGTATTCCTAAGCTAGTGAAATTTTAGAGACAACACAGAAGACAGAGCTAGAGCTAGACTAGCTGTTGTCGTCGCTACTTAGATTTATGGACATAAAAAATTCGTCCGTCCGTTTGTGCCGACTAATCTCTAAAACGGCTGTACTAATTTATAGGGACTTTTATTGGCAGATAGCTGATATTGTGAGGAGTAATTGACTATAAAGATTTCATTTTCACTGCGGATACGGTTGTAAATATTTATTAAACAATATTCTTCGTATCTTAGTATACAGTAAATATGCATTCACTTAGGTATCTGTACATGCTAAAAGCTTCGCAGAATATCGCTTATAAATGTTTGAAAAACATCTCGTAAAATCGTATATGCAATTCAAATGATGATTAAAGTAATGGAAATAAAAAATGTGTTTTGAATATCATATTAATGTTCAATACGAGGGTTACCGTTGCTGTATTGCAACCGATTTGGACGTGGTTGGTACCCGTCGCTCACGTTGCGTAAAATGACTGCTACGCTCTCCTTTCGAGCATGTTCTAAATTTAAAAAAGGCCCAAAGGGATAGGGAAAAGGAAAGCGGAATAAGGCATGTCAATGGGCGGCGTTAGCCACCAGGCTCTGACTGCTCGGTTGTCTCCTCAGGGTATAACGAAATGAGTTATGAATGAAAGAATGATCTTCAGGTGTTTCTATGAATAAAAAATCTCGAATAACAAAAGAAGTAATAGCAGCAATCACATCTAAGAAAACCGTCACCTCTTTTTTTTTTCTTTAACGCCGGGAAATGCGCTTAGGCATCCGGGGGAGTGGATCTATCCAGGCGGGTATGTGGGACTCGCTGCGCCCGAAAGATGGTAAGTGGACGCAGCTCTACCCACTAAAACCCGGCGAGTGCCATCACTGTTGCCTTTGGAGAGGTGCCTCGGATTTGCTAGCAACAGGGCACCTCGACAGCTAGTCAGTCCCTCAGGTGACCGACGCCACCTCCACAGAGCGGTTGCCCCGCAATACAGAACAACGACTCCCAACGTCGCGTCAGTACAATGAGGTGAGGTTCCCGTCCTCACCCCGTGCCCCCTTCTCTTTTGCTCCCTCTTCTTATAAGAGGGGCACAAAGATCCCCCTCGGCTAAATTCGCTTTGCCCATTGGTGTTGGGCTCACCCTGGGTTATTGAGCCCCACCGAGTCGACATGGCCTGAACCGCGGCGTAGAACGTAATGAGTTACCTGGACTAGAACCTGCTGAGCTCGTGGGCGACGCTGCTTATCCATCACGTCGCTGACTTACCTTTTGCAATATCCGACCAACACAAAAAGAATAGGACTATCTTTGACGCCTATAAGTCTGTGAGGAACTTAAACACCACCCCTCAACCCCCCAACCGCGCGCCAGCTGACGTCCACTAGGCTTTATACTACTATTCTCTGATACGTCTCACGAATTATCTCGCGGGAGGAAGTTGGTCATGAAGACCATGAAGATGCAGCACGAACCGAACTGAGCCGATCGCTCGAGCCGATCATGCCTCTCTCGTTCCGCGGGCTCCCTTACGGAACGCTACATGACGTCATCTTTTTCGTGCATACTGCCCGTAATATCAGGTTATTAGACGTTGTCAGTTGTCACGTCAAAAATCTATTTTTAATTTCTTATCCGTCTGTCGGTCTGTTTATTCCGGCTCATCTTTTAAGCTGGACGGATCTTTGGCTAGACGGATTTTGATGGGACTTTCATTAGCAGATATGATGAGTAGCAAAGTCTATAAAAATAATCATTACCAATGACAAAATGGTAGTAAAACTAATGAAACGCGGGCGAAGCCGGGGCAACAGCTAAGTAAATAATAAGTGGTACGGTGTGCTTTCAATAAGCTCTTTAGTTTTTAATTACTTGGTTATTATGAAGAAACATACAAATGTATTTGAAAAGGCGACCCGAATAGAGGAATATAATAATTTATATTCCTCCAGTTTTAAGTATTTAAAATGTAGCCGATTTATTTATATAATATGGAATATTTTATTTTATATTCCAAAAAATGTACTTACACTTTTTAATAAAGTATTATTACTACATTATTAAAAAGCGGTTCCACGGACGCTTTATTATTTTGTCAAGCTTCGCTTTGTAAGGAAATTTTTTCCACTGCAACCATTTCCATTTTTTCTTTGAAATGATTCGATGCCTGAAGGTCGTTCGGAGGTCACGGCTGGCGGGGGAAATATAGGGGCAGGATAGGGGATCCTGAAAACATCAAATAAGCTCATTGTATATTTTTCCGAAAAAGCGTATAGGCTATAAGGCTAATTTTATAGGTAATATAGCAAACTCTATAGGTAAGGCTAACTACATAGTTCGGTCATTCTGAAAAAAAAAAAAGAAAAAAATCCTAGTATGTTAGAATCATGATCAGCTTTCAGTTCGGTGAAAACCTCAATTTTTTCAATAAAATGTAGAATGCAAAAAATGTCATCTCGCGTAGTGGAAAATTGAAAATTTTCAGAAATGGAATTTGTTATCTTTATTGAACTCTATTGGTGAGTCTCCGCTGGCCGTCCGACCGCGCGTTACCCGTACAACGTGCATCGTAACCGTATTACGCTGTTACATAGATAAAAGATAAACATACATACACATGTTTTCTTTAGCATTTTAGCGCTACGACTAGTAAATGTATATGTAAAGTATCAACCCTTTATGTCTCACTGTTGGACACGGGCCTCACTCGAAATCAGGCGAGGAGGGTAATGGGCCAATTGTTCACTGCGCTGGCCCAGTGCGGGTTGGTGAACTTCACATACCTTCAAAGACTTTCAATCTCATCAGGCATGCAGGTTTCCTCACGATGTTTTCCTTCACCCGTGAGCGAACGATAGTCTCGTGTTAGTGGTGCACTTAGAAATTAGAAAAACCCATTTAAGGCACACGCGGGGAGGTCAGGATCGAACCCGGAACCTCTCGCATGAGAGGCCGAGTCCATCCACCACTGTACCATCGTCGTCATCAAATGTACATGTACTTAAACTAAATTAATTATTATGTACAGAATCCAATTCGTACTTATAAAACGTGTAATCCCTCGTACGGTACAGAACCCTTCGTTTGCTATCAGGTTGTACTCGTTCGGTTATAGAGCACTGGCAGCCGTGCCACCTAGGTTAGGTTACCTGGAACTACTCCAAGCAACTTACTTATGTATTGTCCATACTGAGACCTAATATGTTAACACCCATATTCACAAACAATACTTTGAGGTGTCATAGCACTCCCGAACGCATAGGGTCATTCCAACCATTACATATTACAATACTTAAATGAAATCCGCCACTGAGCTTATATCAAACTCATATAAAACCCGACTATTGACACAAGGAGCGCATAGACAGAAGCGTTATTTGCATAGCATTGTTTAATTTCTTAGCCAAGTACGCTTCTTAAATAGAGGTGTAAGTGTAAGTCTTACATAGGTTCAGAAACAACACTGGTTTCTGAGCCTATGTTCGTCACTGATTTATCCGCGTTAAAAAAGTAATATTTTCTATCACCCGTATTTACCAACTATACTATGAGGTGTCACAGTACTCCCGAACGCATAGCATCATTCAAACTAATTCTTAGACATAACTTAAAAAAATCCGCCACTGTGCGTCTCTCGAACCCATATGAAACTCGACTATTGATACCAGGAGCGCATAGATAAAAGCGTTCTTGAAGCGTGACACCTCAAAGTATTGTCAAAGAATTACGACGTACATAGAAGGACAGTTCTTAAATATTTTTTGTGCCGACTTTATTGGGGACGTGTCCCCAGTTCGCACTCGCTCGCTCTCGTAGGCTCATATGCTGGGGACATCGCGGTGTCCCTGTCGTCACGCCGCCAAGCGGACGTTTGCATCGCAGAGTTTGTCCTCAAAGCGCCCATAAGAACTGTCCTTCTATGTACGTCTGAAGTTTTTGGTATTGTTTATGAATACGGGTGTGAGTCTCAGTGCCAGTAATAACAGTATGTCCTGTCCTTCTCACCGACACACAGCAAAGCTGTTCCACGGGTGAAACGAGCAAGATGGTGGACCCACGCAGCCGGGAGAGCGGCACAGCGCTCTCCTTTTACCGATAAAAGCCGTTGTAGAGCCATTAGTACATGGTCTCTACCTTAAATAAACTAAACTTGACGTCAACATCGGGGTTGGAGTGACGTCACAGTTTGCGTAACCGCGGACAAACAAACGGAAAGTGTGCCGAACAAACTAATGTAGATGACTTGGCTGATCTAATGCTATAGCCTGTATTCCTTGTCATCACAAATTTCAAGGTACGAAATACTTTTGATGGCCTCCTTCCATGAACACTAAGTCCGACTGGCGATCTCACGCAGTTGTCCCAGCTACATCTAATATATAAAATTTCCCTGTCACAATGTTAGTTACCGTACTCCTCCGAAACGGCTTGACCGATCTTTATGAAATTTTATATGCATATTCAGTAGGTCTGAGAATCGGCCAACATCTATTTTTCATACCCCTAAGTGATAGGGGTTGTTCACCCTTAAAATTTTTTTGTTAATTTTTGGACGAATTTTTTTGTTTTTATTTTTTTATGATACAGCATACAAAAATACATACAACCCTAAATTTTCACCCTTCTACGATCAACCCCTATTTTGTAATTGCAATTTTAATATTGGCAGAACGAAGTCTGTCGGGACAGCTAGTATATATATATATAATGTTCCCTTTTAAAGCAGCTCACTAATAGCCGAATTAATCGTAATAAGTCCAGTGGTGGACGGACTCGGCATCTTATGCGAGAGGTTCCGGGTTTGATCCTGACCCGTCCGTGTGTGCCTTGAAATGGGTTTCTCTAAATTCCTAAGTGCACTCCAAACACGAGACCATCGTTCGCTCATCGGTGAAGGAAAACATCGTGAGGAAACCTGCATGCCTGATGAGATTGAAAATCTTTGAAGGTATGTGAAGTTCACCAACCCGCACTGGGCCAGCGCATCGGTGAACAATGGCCCACTACCCTCCTCGCCTGATTTCGAAGAGGAGACCCGTGCTCAGCAGTGGGATATACAAGGGTTACTTGATACTTGACTTGAAATCGTAATAAATATCTGTAAATAAACATTTTTGAATGTTTTACAAATCTTGTGTAATACATTGACTTATAGTCGTTCGTCATCGGAGTCATCCACCGGAAAGTCAAGGTCGGAGTCGATGACGTCATCAGATAACATCTTTGTAGGTCTGCAGGTTAGTTTAGTTATCTTAATTCATGTTGCTCACACGAGAATTTTGGTCTGACGGGGTGCTTAACCTTTTCTTATTTTCATAATATTATTCTATATTTTATTCTTTCGTCTAAATCACCTGATGGTAAGAGATAGCAATTCGTTGGCGAAATTCTAACAGTGCGTAAGACAAAAATGGCTACTTTACAGGAGGGTATTTAAAAAAAAACGTAATCTATTATTGAATTGTCACGGGGTTTTACTATTTTTTAAAATAATGGACTTTTATTGGTCATATTTTAGTTGGTTTTAATTGGTTGATATGATGCGCGTCTTTATTCTTTATCCAAAGCAATTCCCAAAAAGTCAAAAAATGACTCGCGCACTGTTAGAACTTTAGAATTGTTTTTTTTGTTAGTGGGATAAGCTAAAAGCCTACATGAAAAATGGTCGCCGTATCAATGACTAGAACAAACCTGGACGTGCGCAGGCGGCGTTATAAGATGCCTATCCTCAGATGTGTTCCAGTGACCACTTCCTTCCTGAACGGCCAGGATCTTTAGGAGGTTCTTTATGCCATAAGGAGGGGACTGAGTAACCGGAGTGCTGTGACGACACAACCAGAGGTTCTGTAAATGCACTCAAATCAAATCAAATCAAATCAAAAATATCTTTATTACGTAGGTACAACTTGTACACTTGAAATAAGTCAAAACATAAGTAGTCAATAAGTAGTAATAGTATTAAAAAAAAAAAAAAAAAAAAAAAAAAAAAAACTCGTTTGAGATGCAGGATCCCCTAAGAAAAACGAGAAAAAAACTTAGGGGTTGCTCTTTTGTCAATAAAATGAGTACATAATATTTTATAAATACAACATGTAACATCATACTGCCCTCCTTATCCCTGTATCGGTCCTCACTGTCCCTCTCACGTCTCAGGATGAGCGACACATGGTTAAGGTGTCTAAGGTTGTCCCAGGTGATAAAAAGTACACCTCGTGGTTTGTCAGGCCAATTGAAATTAAGGTTAGCGTTAATTATGATATGTCGGCATTTTAGCGGGATAATATAGAGCCTATAGCCTTACTCGATAAATGGGTTATCTAACACTGGGAGAATCATTCAAATCCGACTAATAGTACTCGAGATTAGCGCGTCGAAACAAACAAACTCTTCAGCTATATACATGAGTATCAGATTAAAAAAAGAAACACTTAATTTGGTACTCCTAAAAATCGCTCTCCTAAAAAGGACCTCTATCGATCGAACACCATTGCAGTATATGATCTAACACACTTGGCACTTGCCACTGGCATTTGGCATGGGGGATCTGGCATCGCCAAAAACTTCGAGACTTGTAGAGAATTGAAATTAGCTCACGTAATCGAATTTGGAAATTTTGATCAAATCTGGCATGTTTAGTGATTCGTTATCATCAACTGATAGACTATTTTACTTTATATATCGAACTAGCTATTGCCTACGGCTTCGCCTGCGTTAACCTCCGTTAACGGACGCATATATTTTAATGATGATTGTTCTTAGAGCTTATGTTACTTTTTATTACAGTACCTGGTTGACCGAGCATTTGCTCGGATTTTTTATTTAAAGAATGAACTTAAAAATAATGGAGAAAAAAATCGGGTCATACTGAAAATACGATCCTGGCTCTTTTCGATTCATAACTGCCTAATTTCCCCACTTAGCTATCATGACATTTTAATCGACAGCGAAATTTACGTCCGCATTCTCATGATATTTTTTCATTGCCTCCAAACGTGGATAAAACAACATTTTCTAAAAATATATGCTAGGTAGATCGATTTATCGCCTATAATATTATTTCGCGGAGTTCGATATTTCGACATTGTCTACGAATGTCATGTTCACGACAATGTCGAAATATCGAACTCCGCGAAATGATAACAAAAAACATGGTGAATATCCCGTTTTAAATAGTTTAAATAATTCAGGAAGTAGTGTTAAAGTTTTATTTACACACTTTCCATGTTGTATTTTCATTTTAACTCAAGTAACAGCAAGCAAGGGTTCTTACGCTTGGATAACCACGGTACATGTAACCCATATCGGAACTTTACTCAAATATAACTAACCGTGGCATTAACTGGTAACGGTCAAAAGTCCAATACGCGGACGGAGCTAATCCTGGACCCGAACGCTGCTAGCTATAGACTGGTACAGTCACCTACGATAACTACTACCTCACCAGGCCTCAGCATTTCATCATTATCATCAGCTTTATCCGTCCACTGTTGAACATCATAGGCCTCAATGAACGCCAAGATGATCAATCCCTTGTCCCTCGCATTCGACACGAATCGGCCACTGCGTGGAGATTCAATCCTACTTATAATATCTTATATATGTATTTAAACGAACAATTCTTGTATATATATATATAGAATCGGGACATCGGAAACGGCTCCAACGGTTTTCATGAAATTTTGTATACATGGGTTAAAAATGGCGATAAATCGATCTAGCTAGGATACATTTTTAGAAAACTCTTTTTTATCCGTGTTTTGAGGCATCGATAAAATATGATTATAATACGTACATAAATTTCGCTGTCAAATAAAATGTCATGGTAGCTTAGTGGTGAAATTAGGCAGTTAAATCCAAACGAGCCTGGTTTGAATCTCCGGTCCTATTTTTTTTCCTTTTTTTAAGATCATTTTTTTTTGGAAGAAATTTTTTATCGTATTTTATCACTAAGGGTACCGAGCAAATGCTCGGTCAACCAGGTACTAATAATAATCCTACTAATATTATAATACATCTCGTTAATCTCAATATCTCGTTCTCTCAACAGAAAGTTTGTGAGTATGGATGTTTGTTACTCTTTCACGTAAAAACTACTGAATAGATTTTCTTGAAACTTTACAATAATATAGCTTATACATCAGAATAGCACATAGGCTATAATTTATCACCGCACTCCCACGGGAATGGGAAGTACGCGGGTGAAACCGCGGGGCGCTGCTAGTAATCAATACTTTTTAACTTTCAAACAGTTTATCTTATTAATAAATGCTTCGTAATAAATGTGTTTAATTAAAACAGGGGCAAGGTCATTGAAAATCTTATTTCGGGGTGACAACGAAAATAAAATGAATATATTTTGAAGGGAAAACTTCTTTTGGCGCACCGCAGATATATTTATTAGTAGGCTGTGAGTGAAGCTGTTCTGTCACGGTTTCAGGTGAAATTCTGGATCGGGTGAGCTCGGGACGCGTGGCCATGGTTGGTGTCTGGCATTCAAATCGTTGGGCTTATAAAAATCGGCTGTCTGTAAAGTCGGTTTACTGACGATAGTTGAACGTGACAACGTCATAAGAAAATACTGTTGGGCTTGGATTCCTCTTTGTCGCTCGTTCCGCGCTCTCGCTTGCACTTCAAGCCTTAATTGGAACGCCTCAGAGCGAGGTAACGCTGCATGAGTCATGTTTTTTTGTACGTGCAGCCAGCTCCATCGAATTATAAGACGCTAAAAAAAAACTAAATAAACCGCGATAAAATCCGTAAAAGTTACATAAGACAACAATATATAATTCCTATACAGTTTGTAAATTAATAAAAGTAGTATTGCGGACGAGTGTACTAGGATTTACCCAACGATCAGAATCCCAGGTTATGCACGTTTGCCCTGGAAACGTTGGGGAAATGTGGGACCTACATATATTAGGGACAGGGCTTAGGGCTTAGTCCGCCTGAGGTGTACCAATGATATATGGAGGGTACGATTGACTTAATGAAAATTCTGAGATGAAAAAATATAGTCACAGTTTCTTTTATTAAGCTGCTAACTGTTTCACGTAGCTTCGCCTGCGTCAACTAACATTTAGAACAAGTCCATATCTTTTTGGAAATTTAATATAGCCTATGGTCACCAATCACCGGGGATAGTGTAGCTTCCAATAGTGAAAGAATATTTCCAATCGGTCATGTAGTTTAGGAGCTTATTCAATACAAACTAACAATCAAATCTTTTCTCTTTATAATATTAAATATAATTCATTGAGGGCCAAGAGAACGGTCTTGGCGTTCATTGAAGGAGGTTCAGCAGTGGACGGATAAAGTATGATGATAATGATGAATTGTTGTTCATACGTTCAGTGTGCCAACTGAACTGTTTCGGGTTCAGGCGTACATAAGTCGCTTATAACTTATAAAATTACCTACAGTTAATGAAAAAAAAATGGTTTAAAAACCTATTTCAAATATTATCAAGCGAAAGTTTGTGTTATGTATGGATGTAAGTTTGTTACTCTTTTTCGCAAAAACAGCTCGACCTATATCAATGAAACTCTACAATAATACGAGCGACGATGGTCCAGCGGTAGATGGACTCGACCTCTTACGCGAGAGGTTCCGGGTTCGATCCTGACCCCCCCCCCCCGTGTGTGGCTTGAAATAGGTATTTCTAAATTTTTAAGTGCACCCTAAACACAAGACCATCGTTCGCTCACCGGTGAAGGAAAACATCGTGAGGAAAGCTGCATGCCTGATGAGATTGAAAGTCTTTGAAGGTATGTGAAGTTCACTAACCTGCACTAGGCCAGCGCGGTGAACTATGGCCCATTACCCCCTCCTCGCCTGATTTCGAGGAGGAGACCCGTGTCCAGCGCACACACGCACGCAAGCACGCGTTTACATACACACTGATAATGATTATTAAATGTATTTCAAGTAAGTATTTTATCAGCATTTTGTTTAAAGAGTAGCTGAAGAAAATGATGGTAATATACGGTAAATGTGAGCTCAAACAATAATAATATTCCGTCGCGAAGGGTCTCCTATCAGTCATCCCTCCCTGGGGCCACCCTTTTCGCGTCACAGGCTGACTCATCGTTTTTTGAATCCATTTTCCCACACAAGAATTCAGAACGTGATTCGACTTGTATCTAATTGGATTAGTAAATAAAACCAATTACAAATTTATACATTTAATTCATTCAAAACCAAGTGAAGAAATCCAAATCTTCACAAAATTCTGCAAAAGCTCACGAAATTTTCACAAGCCAAGGATTATTTTTTACAAGACTGAGACAAGACAAGAGACCAAGACAAGAGAATTTCCGTGTAGACTCTGAGTTCTGCCGTGTTTTCAAAAGAGCTGTTGAGATTGAAACGGCTAAACACATTTTGATAAAACACCATGTTTTATCGCAGTCTATCAAACTTACAACATTCGCCTTTTGCGTCGGTTAAAAATAGATAGCCTGACGTTTATTGGCAATGAACGCAGAAAAGTTTCAACTAAAGTTAGCCCGGTAATATTTATTAATAATTTTATTTCTAGATCACAATTTGTCTTATATGCAAGAAGTAAGTAAGTAATATAATCCTGTTTTAGATATTATTTACAATGTTTTTTTCGCGAAGCTCGATGTTACGACATTACAACAGCCTTCTTCGTATTTAAAAAAAGTTTAATAATGAAAATACACATATTAATATTTAGCTCTTATAATTAATTATAAATAATAGTAATAATAAAATGATGCCCCTTTCTGCCAAACCATAGAAGTTCCATAACAATAATAATACATAATAATCAGTATTTTATACAAGATTTCAAGTACATATTAGATTGAACGATAAAATATGGACTAATTATCGGTTCCAAAAGTAATATACTGAGAAGAACCGGCGAAACAAACTCGGTGGAACTACATTTCCACATCAACCTCTTCATTAACAGAAAATAACCTACACCTGTGTAGACAGAACTAGACAGGTCATTCAGGTCAAACAGGCAGGTCGTGATAAAATACGATACTCGCCAGGCTTCCGTTCCGAGAACGCTCCCTAGGGGTGGGTGACGTCATTTCCGCGTATCAATTAACAAAATGGACGCCATATTTAATTAACCCTACACCGCGTTAAAGAGCATTTTCGTATGCACTTAAATGTTTAAAAATATCTTCAAAGAACCCAGGAACCATGTCTAGTTGTTGCGTTCTTTTTATACGTTACTTGGTGACTGGCAGCCGTGTCATCTGATGGTAAAAGCCAACAACCTTTATCTGGAACTACGGGCAACCCATGCGCTGTCTACCCCGTGACATAAAATGCTAAGTCTCGGTGCCAGTACACACTGCTTGTGTTGCCCTTCTCCCCGAAACACAGCAAAGCTGTTACACGGGAGAAACAAGCGGAACGATCATCACCATCGACCTTTATCCGCCAAGAACGCCAAGACGACAGATCCCTTGCCACTCGCATCCAACACGGACCTGCCACTGCACGGAGATCGTCTTCCCACCTGATTAATGGCCGACCAACACTTCGTGTATCTCAACGCGGCCACCACTCTTGAACCTTATTGGCCCATCGGCCATCCGTTCTGAGTGTGTGACCAGCCCATTGCCACTTCAACGAGGTTATTCTTCGCGTGATATGACTTTAGTTCTCTCGCGAAGGTCTTCGTTTCGAATCTATCTGCCAAAGAAACACCCAGCATAGTGCGCTCCATAGAATACTGAGCTAATGCAAACTTACGAAACGATCAAACATAGCTTATAATCGGGTTGCAAAGTGAAATATATGATTCAGGATTAATACAGTTTCAATTTTTCCAGTATCAGGTCTGCTGGAAGAGATTTCTCTATGGAATAAGCAGTACCTTTGTACCTTTTTTATAATATAATATTTGATAATATCTATGGACGCTTTTTACACCACGTCAATCTGGTCCCGTGCTTAATCGAGTAAGTACTCGAAGAGACTTGTGTTACGGGTACCAGACAACGGAAATACATATATTTAATACGTTTTATATTAATACTTATATTTAAGATTTTTATTATATAATACACATATTTAATACACATCCATGACCCAGGAACACAGAAACTTTTTTGTTCCCTGGCGGGATTCGAACCCGCGACCTCCGGCTTGAGCGTCAACACGCTAACCGTTGAGCCACAGAGGTCGTCGAATACCTAACCTAAACTTCATTCTATTTCCATGTTTTATACAAACTTCGATTTCCATGTAAGTACATAAATTATTAAATAAAAAATGATGTGGTGTCGTGGGACACCAGGTAGGAACGAAGTTAAGAAAGAGAAGGGATGAGAGAACGAAAAGAAAGAGGGAGAAAGAGAAAGGTATTATACACTACTCGCTTGTGTATGCGACTGTCGCGCCTGCGCACGTCTCATTTAACACTTTTTATTCCACGCACTTTTTCTTACGGTTTTACTATCACATTTTTTTCAGTTCGGTCGCGCAGCAAAATCCCTATTCCCTCCAAGCCTGCCGTAAGGAACTTCGTTCCATTAAACCAAATAAATAGTGATACAGAGTATGCAGTATATTATAGTCTGGTAGGTATAGTTACTAGTTAGTCCCCGACGTAAAAACTAAGGGGTGATATAAGTTTGACGTGTCTGTATTGTGTGTGGGTGTGTGTGTAGAGGGGTGGGAGGGTTAATACACAATATCCTCTTTGACCTGTTACAGCTTTCAAAGATGATTTAAACAACGTTAATTTGGAGTATTACGGCTTCTTTTTTCGTGGCTTAATAAGCCAATCCGGTACTTATAGATTCGGCCACACAATGTGCGATTGGAAGACTGGGTGTTCCTGATTGTGTATTATTTGCACAACTTTATGTTTTTGCACGTTTACAAGCCAGCACCGCAAACTATGTCAGCATATACAAAAATATACTTAGTGCTACTTCCTACTAATATTATAAATGCGAAAGTTTGTGAGGATGTTTTTAACTCTTTCACGCAAAAACTACTGAATGGATTTTGATGAAACTTCATAATTATATAGTTTATACATCAGATTAACACATAGGCTATAATTATTCATCCCCATATTCCCACGGGAACTCAGGATAATATAAACTATATCATCCCTCTAAGATCCCGTTGTAAATCTTAGTTAACGCAGGCGAAGCTGCGGGCAACAGATAGTATCAAATATAACACTGAGAAAGTTCTCCCTAAAGCATAGTAGTATAATAGACAGCACATCTGCTAATCCATGTCGCCGACTAGAGGTGAACAGCTAACAGGTGCATCGATCGTTTGCATTCCTCTGTTAAAAACCAGAAGAATGCGTCAACTAAGATATAAAGAAATTATATATAACAAACATCCTTACTAATATTGAAAATTATAATATGATTGAAAATTACTAGACATAGTTATTAATAATACAATAATTAATCTAAAACTAAAAACTAATATGAAAGTAGAGATGTTTGTTGCGCTTTCAAACGTTCTTCTTTGCCTGAAAACTCCTCAAACGATCATCTTGAAAATTTGTACACATAGCCTTAGAGGTACTAGAAGTAACATAGGATACATTAAAAAAATAAGGTTTTTTTTTGCTAACGTGGGCGAAGCCGCGGGCAGCATCTAGTAATATTATATTTATTATAATAATATATATTATTATGGTACGAAACAGCTTTTTGTCAAAAAACGATTTTAAAGTTGACCTCGGAAGGCATTGCCCTGTGGCCGTTTCATGAGCAATTTGCATATTTTTTTTATGAATTTGGATTGTTTTTTAAC
Organism: Lycaena phlaeas; assembly: GCA_905333005.2. Classification (NCBI taxonomy): domain Eukaryota; kingdom Metazoa; phylum Arthropoda; class Insecta; order Lepidoptera; family Lycaenidae; genus Lycaena; species Lycaena phlaeas. The sequence continues at coordinate 13,976,081 of HG995180.1, read as the reverse complement.
AACTATCTGCATTATAAACGAGTTTATTATTTTTGTTGTAGTATTACACGTTTTATACTGTGAAATATTTTTTTATTCATAACACAATTTAAAAAAAATCCTTTATTCCACGAAGTTTCAACAAAGTAGATTATTAAACTGTCTGAGAGTAACCGCTAAACAAACTCAGTGGTCGATCTTTCAATCAATAATATTAATATTCTTTAACAAATTTAACATTTTATTCCCGTGGTATTTGTTGTGTTGTGACGAGGACTTCCAAAGGTATTTTTTATTCTACCAATAGACAGTGTATTGTAATATTTTAATATCCGGATCACGCTTGACCGTCCCGTCTGGTATTAATATAATTAAACAAAGGAATCCTTACTTTAACGCTTGGCTAAGCATGTACACGATTATATCATATATGTACATATCTACTTATACTTTACTATTCTATATAATATTAGGATACTATATATTTGTCTAGGTTTTTTCATTTGAACCTACATAAAAAATCATTAAAAACGGTCTAGAAGCTTAGGGTCTAAAGTAGAGTCCGGGTAGACAAAGTGTTGGATGCGAGTGGCAAGGAATCAGTCGTGGTGTTCATTGAGGGTGGCCTATGTTCAGCAGTGGACGGAGAAAGGCTGATGATTATGATTATACAAACAATAAAATTTGCGATGTGCGGATATTGCAAACTACTCAACCGCTTTAAAGACACCAACCAGTACAATCCTAAAATCCTAAAGTCCAATCAAATCCATACCGTAGGAGTTATTACTCAATGACTCCTTGTGATCCCTTGCCACACGCATCTAACGCGGAACTGCCATTGCACGGAGTTCGTCTTTCCACCTGGTCAAGTGCCTAACACCTTGTCTAACGCAGGTTAATGCTTTCCCCCCACCATGATTCAAGCTTTGTCGTGGTGGTGGAGCTCAGCAGTTCAGGGTGAACCCAGCACCTTGGGCGAAGCGAATTGAGCCGAGGAGACTCTTTGTATCCCTCTTATAAGAAGAAGGAGGCAAAAGAGAAAGCGAGAGCGGGAACCTCGCCTCATTGCACTGTCCAGACGTTGGGAGGGGTTGTTCTGTGGTGCGGGGCAACCGCTCTGTGGAGGTGGCGTCGGTCGCCTGAGGGACTGACTAGCCGTCGAGGCCCTGTTGCTTGTGGATCCGGGGCACCTCACCAAAGGCGGCATTGGTGGCACTCGCCGGGTTTTAGTGGGTAGAGCTGCGTCATCTTACCAGCTTTCGGCCGCAACGAGTCCCACATACCCGCCTGGAGAGACCCGTTCCCCCGCGGGATGCCTAAGCGCATTTCCCGGCGTTAAAGAAAAAAAAGATTAATGTTTTCCCATAATTTAGGACCTCGCCTTCAGACGCTTCTGAGGGTTCCGGATCCGCCGGCAACAGGCAAGGCAAAGCCAGCCCCTCCTCATCAGGGGGACTGTCTGACGCTATTCAGCAGTCCCCACGATGTCGGGTTTAGCGGGGCCCGGGTACAAATCCCGAGCCCGACACGAGCCCAGGAGTGTTACCGGAAGCGCTTGGTCTCTACCGTATGACTATTCTGGGGTAGTCTTAGGTGAACTTTTATATTTTTATAGGTGACGTTGACAATTTACCATCAGGTATCTGTTCAAAAAAGGACAATCCTTGTCCTATCTTCAAAGAATAAAATAGATAAGATTCAAATTGAAAGGGCAGATTATTTTACAAAAATTCATTTTGAAAATCCCTAAGGACTTGGTGAAAGATAATAATTCGACTTTATCTTTAAGGGATAATCCGAAGCCAAACTTAAGTCATCGGTTTAGTTATCAAAGACGTCCTTCAGACCCTTAGCCCTCCCGTAATTACAGGAGTGGGGTTCCAAATATGAATTAATCTAGGGATTATTTAGGCCTGGTATTTCTTACTTCTAATTCAGTCCAAAGGCTTTTTATGAAACTAAGCGAAGATAAATTATTGTCTACTTATGATTTATTAATGATATTTTCTATTACAATTGTTCGGTATAAGATTTTTGAAGCCGTTAAAACGTATCAGCATAATAAATATTAATGCCAAGATAAAAAACTTCGAAATATAGCAAAAACCCTTACCTATTCTACTGTCTTATAAACGCTAAAGTTGATAAGAATTTAGGGACACATCCTTTGATACTCTTTCACGGAAAAACTACTGAATGGTTTTTAAAAAACCTTACAGTAATATAGCTTACACATTAGACACATGAGCTATAATTTATCCCCGTACTCCCACGGGAATGGGGAGTACATGGGTGAAACCGCAAGCACTGCTAGTTTCATAATAGTGGTACAATACTTTTATTCCGCGTTCGACGTATGTGTATATAGCCAGTCTAATCAGAATCTTATAGGCATGGTGGCTCTTAAAAATATAATCCTCATTCTCTATGCTCTCATTTAAAAAGAGAACAGAAAATACGAATGACAGCTATAATAGATAATATTTTGTTTACAGAAAAAAAATATAGAGCCGGCATTTTGACATCCGCAAACAGAGGAGCAGAGGACGTTATTGATTGTCACGGCGTTTGGCGAACAGCTGAGCGGCACGAGTTTCGGCCGGGTTGTTTAGACGCAATGCAGATCACGTGTGCGCCGCCCGGCGTAGCCACTCTGTATACGCCCTATCCATCATCCATCCCACTCCAACACCAGGAGAAAGCGTCCACCAGACAGAGAGAGAAAGCGGGGGTTGTAGACGCCGGCGCGTCTGCGTGTCGCGCACCGCCATCGGTCGATTTCTGATTGCGCGCGCAAAGTGATACCTCGTCCGCTGAGGTGGCATTCCGTGCGGAGTAGTCGTCCGGAGCGGTCGTCTCCGTTTGCCCTGGGCGAACCGTCGGCACTCGCGCCGGCGCCGCCATCGGCGATGGACCACGACGAGGACAGGTCTCTGTCTCTAGGGACGGAGGTCTCGGCCTCCGTGCCCCCCCCGAGCCCCCTCACGGGATGTTACCTGCTGGCCGTCATCGGCGAGCCCTACACGCAGCAGCACAAGGAAATTATCCTGCAGCGCCTCGTCAAAGGTAAGATAAGATCTGACAGTGTCAACTCCGGAGATCGAGTCACTTTCTCTACTAGTGTTCTTTTCGCGTCGTACTAGTTGTCGAGACGATGTTCTCTGGTGTTTGTGTTTTTGTGGGGTGTTTATTCGACCGGCATCGGTTTTTTCGCCGGCTCCGGCTGTTTTTCTTATTACGTCAGCCATGAAGTCGTTATGCGTTTTTCTCGCTCGAACTAATTGGCCCGAGTGCGACAGTGACGATAAAAAGTGTATGAAATGTTAATTATTTAATTCGCCGATGGAATTTTTGTACGTGTCAGTATTTCGATGCAAAAATGCATTTATATGTTATATATGTGGAGCGCACCGGCACTTAGAAAGTTAATGCACCGACAATATTATGTAAAGAGGAATACATGTTGTAAGACAATGCACTGCGGAATTAAGATATTATGACGACAATTTTTAGGGTTGATTTTTTTTCTAGAAAATGTGGTGCTAATTCTATAAAATATTTAATACAGTATACTATTTCAATTATTTCAAAACTAAATTGGTTACTGTGAAGTACTTATAGGTATATAATATAATATACCCATCGCTCGGAAAATCGTCTACGAAAACCTGTATCGGAAATCTAGAAAAATAATTAAATAATAGAAGTAATATGAAATACAATAGAAATAATAAAATTTACTTATTTTACTTGAAAATATAAATTCTGTTAGATATAAAATTCAAAAACCAACAGCGGATGATATTAATTTAATGTCGTTCTATTTAAAAATCTTAAATTGTTTTGGTGGTAAATTTGATCTTTTTTTTTAAAATAATTAATTATCATACGTTTTTAATTATTTATTCTATAATTATATTCTATATGTAAATAAAATTTATATTATTCAAATTTGCATGATTAAATAAATATAAACTTTGTAAAAGTATCCTTGATTTGTTAACGATACTTGGCAAAAGATAAAGTTGCCGGTTGTCAAATGTTATGGATGCCAATGGATGCCGATTGTCAAATTCTACATAATGACGGTTGTCAAAGTCTGCGTTGTTGTAAAATGCCTGTAGATGCCGGCGCGGCGCGGCGGTCAGTTAGATGCCTTAACCCAACGCGGGTAATAAGCAACTCAAATGCCGCTATATTTCAATCATTAAATATCAAATAGAAATAAACACTTTTAATTAGTGGGAAAGAAAAAATATCAAGAAATAAGAAACACAGCACGCCGTCATTACGCGTTCGAGGCGCCATGTTTTTATCAATTATGTAGAGCGATTCTTATTTTAAATATTTTCATGTATTTTATTATTTGTGTAAAACACTAAAACTGAGCCACGAAAACCTCACAGTAGTCAACCTTTTAAACATCTCACATAAAGGTGTATTTTGGTTTTATTGTATATAATATGAGGAGCCGTATTATGTATATACTGTACCTTCTTACTTATCTTTATTCTTAAGAAGTTAAATGAGAAGAAGAACGACAGATCAGCTCAATAAACATATTGCGACGCGTCGTAAATAAACCAATAAGTATATATACGACATTAAAATATAAGTATATAGTTGTAGTTTTATCGCGGTTTATTAAGTTTTTTATGAGCCCGACGTTTCGGATACTTTTCAGCAACCATGGTCACGGGAGGACTGAGGTGTCAGCCCCACCATGGTTCAGGCCTTGTCGTGGCGGTGGGGCACAGTAGCCCAGGGTGAGGGGAGGGAGCCCAAACACCTTGGGCAAAGCGAATTGAGCCGAGGGGGCTCTTTGTACCCCTCTTATAAGAAGAGGGGACAAAAGAGCAGGGGGCAAGGGGTGAGGATGGGAACCTCATCTCATCGTACTGTCCAGACGTTGGGAGTGGTTGTTCTGTGGTGCGGGGCAACCGCTCTGTGGAGGTGGCGTCAGTCCCCTGAGGGACTGACTAGCCGTCGAGGCCCTGTCGCTTGTAGATCCGGGGCACCTCACCAAAGGCGGCATTGGTGGCACTCGCCGGGTTTTAGTGGGTAGAGCTGCGTCCACTTACCATCTTTCGGGCGCAGCGAGTCCCACATACCCGCCTGGGGAAACCCACTCCCCAGCGGGATGCGTCAATGCATTTCCCGGCGTAAAAGAAAAAAAAAAAAAAGGACTGAGGTGTCAGACGTCCTACTGTTACAAAATTATTTGAAAGTTATATGATACAACAATATTTTATTTAGTCCTATCTACGCAGAAAGTGCTGAATCTTTAGGTTTTGACATGTTAAGCTTGGATTTTGATTTTATTATTTTTATTATGGGATCCCAAGCAGGTGGTAGTAGCTAGCCAAGATCCATTGAAATAAGGATGTTTTTTTATTTCAATAGCCTCGCGAATCATCCTTGGTTGGATTCGGTGTTCTTTTGCGAGGACCTGTGTTTTATCAAATCTAATATAATGCTGAGCGTCTAACTATGGTCACCACTCACAGATAGCTGACTTAGTATAGCGGTGTGTTAAGTCAGCTGTATGTTGCTCGTAAAAAACTTAACAAACCGATAAAATCCGTAAATTTGTTTCATTATAATGAGTGAAATTCGCGTAAACATAAGAAAACAATATATAGTTGTAGTATTTATAGTTACATAGATATCTTTATGACAGTTAAGCAATGGTTTAGCCTGGTGGCTGGTCGGTGACGTTGTGACGACTGTAATTCAGTTATAGCACTTCTGTGAGTTCCTAGAATAATACTTGCGTCAGCTGGAAGTTAATATTTATTTATGTTTCATGAAACTGCCGACATTTTTCGTTGGCAACATTTTTCAGCCATTTCTCATTGTATGGAAGTTCTATGCGTCATTGTGGGTCATAATGTTACAAAGTATTTGCAATATGTAAACGTGTAAAGGTTACAAGCAGTTGCAAAGATTTACAAAGAGTAACAAAGTATAAGGATGCGTAAATGATTAACGAAATAATTAATAAAAATAACCTATACTAGCTGTTGCACGCAGCTTTGCCTGCGTCAACTAAGATTTAAAACGGGTCCCTATCTTTTTGAAAATTTTATGTAGCCTATGTTCACCGGGGATGGTGTAGCTTCCCAACAGTGAAAGAATTTTTCAAATCGGTCTAGTAGCTCCGGAGCCTATTCAATACAAACACAATCAAATCTTTCCTCTTTATAATATTAGTAAGTATAGGCTATAGACTAACATATTATAAAGTTGAAGGAGAAGAAGAGAAGAAATTTGAAGGAGAAAAAAAGAAGAGAAAAAAGAAAAAATTCAAATCTGACCAGTGGTCAGATTTGACTGATTCTTTCATAGCACATCTATCGAAGAATCCGCTAAGATGCTGTTCTAAATATTAGTTAAACTGCAGCTAGTTTGTAATATGTCTGTTATGTCATGTAATAATAAACAACATAACAAACATCTTTACTAATAATTATTAATATTAAAATATTTAAGCAGGATTACTTACCGTATACGGAGATCGATATTTGAGCAAAAATGTATTTTTGTCAAAGTATTTATTATCTATGTAGACTGTATATTTATTTATTTATTTATTTATTTATTTATTTTCATACATTACACTATCATGACAGATTAACCAATTCGACAGTGAGGTAAAGAAATATATTTAAAACTAAACATATTATTTAAATTTAAATTAATTATAACATAAGTAAATTAAAAACGAACAAAAATTAAGCATGAGAGGAAGTGCCATGATTACTAACCTCATATAATACCGCGCCTGTGAATTCGTTCAGCGAACAGATGAATACATCAACTCTCTCGCTGATGGCATTAATGGTGCTCATGGCTCGGACTACGGGAGTTGTGTGTAAAAAGGTTTGTCTTGGCGCGTGGAATTGCGAACAAACTCGGGCGTCGCCGCCGCCAAACGTACCGGTCTGGGACGCTCAAACCTAACCATTTAAGTACATCGGGATTACTTGCCATTCCCCGAAACAATCTAAAAATATAACAGGCGAGTGCAAGATCCCTTCTCGTTTCCAGCTTGTTGTATCCAACCATGCCCAAAACGAACAATGTAGGATACATTAATGGATAAGATGGATAGACACCATAAAGTTTACTATATATATAGCGCGTGAATTTGTTCTGTACGCGCTCCAACATAAGATTGTATTTAGTCTCATGTGGAGCCCACACAGATGCATTACTCTCCAGCTGACTTCTTACCAGAGCATCATATAAAACTCTCACTGCCTTGATGTTAGAGAAAGAAGACACTGTGCGAAGCAAAAACCCTAGACGTTTGTAAGCCTTTTTACATACGTCAAGTATGTGCTCTCTAAATGTCAATTGGCAATCTAACTGGACGCCTAAGTCTCGCACCGATTGGCTTTTTCCCAACGATACTTCCCCTAATTTATAGTTGTAGTCCAGTTTAGTCTTTGCCCGACCAAATGACACAACTGTACATTTGGAAACATTAAATTCGAGTTTATTTTTTCGACTCCACTCGACAAGTCTGTTAATATCCTGCTGAAGGCGTTGACAATCATCAGTACTTTTTATGGACAACAGCAGCTTCAGATCATCCGCAAATAACAAGCACTTAGAGGATGTTATAACTTCAGGCAAGTCATTAATCATAATTAAAAATTGCAACGGTCCCAAATTGCTGCCCTGGCTAACTCCCGATCTGGTAAAGTAAAGCTCCGATCGACACCCACCATATTCCACATACTGCACCCTATTTCTCATGTAGCTTACAAAAAAATTTAGCAGTTTAGGTGTGCAGCCTACTCCCGCCAACTTTGACAGTAAGATGTCATTATCCACGACATCGAATGCCTTCCTACAGTCAAAATACGCAGCGTCTACTTGTGTTCCTGCATCCACATAAGGAACGACGTATGCCATTAAATTCAACAAATTACTTGTCGTACTACGCATCGGTCTGAAACCATGCTGACATTCTGTCAATAGCGACTCCACCTGCTCTTGGACACTCCGCTGAATGGCCGACTCGAACACTTTAGCCGGTGACGATATGATCGCCACTGGTCTATAGGACTCCACAGATGTTTTATCTCCCCCTTTAAGTATAGGGATTACGCGGCCAATTTTCCACCTCGAGGGAAAGTACGATTTGTCCAAGCATAGGTTGTACAGGTATGTCAGCGGTTTAGCTAAGACTGCACGGCAATCCCGCATTATAAATACTGGGATACCATCCGGTCCCGCTGACCGTTTCGGCTTGAGCCGAGCGAGCGCTGCCCGCACTTGTTCAAGCGTGAGCGACGCCACTTCCACACGCGCGCTGCTGACGGCTCCCGCTGCCACTGCCTCATCTACATCGAGGCGTGCCGGCTCACTGCTATAAACGGAATAAAAGCTATTCGCGAATTCCGTCGCACACTCGCAGGCTGACAATTCCACCCCGTCTCTCATAATTCTATTAGGATTTCTAGACAGTTTTTTGGCTCGAATGTAATCCCAGAACGATTTAGGATCCTTCTGTAGGTTATCCTGAATTCTTTTTTCATAACTCTGAAGTTCCTTATTAATTGCCATTTTAATTCGGGCTCTGCATTCGGAAAATGCATCATAATCCACCCGTAAACCTGTCCTTTTATAACGTTTGTGCAGATTAACCTTTAATTGTATATCCCTAATTATTTCTTTTGAATACCACTCTGGATAGCAGTATCTGGTATGTTTAGCTCGTTTTTTTGGGACAAAATTATTAAACGATTCATTTATCACGCTGTAAAGATAATCTAATGCCTCCTCTGGCTGACTCATTTTATAGATCGGACACCAGTCAGCGTTGGCTAGTGAGAAATACAACGAATTAAAATCTGCTTTATAAAAATTCCACTGTGGGTCAATTGGACTTACGGTCAGGTGCTCGGCGACGGTTGGACGCAGAGCGACAGTCTGAAGATGCAACTCCACCGCGAGCGGTGGGTGGTATGTGTCCACCGGCACTAGGGCTTCCTCCGCTTCACCGACTGACATACTATCACCCAAACATGCCGAGCACAACACCAAGTCCAACTGCGTCCCGTTACAGTTCGGCACTTTATTCATCTGAACGAATTCACAAAAGGATAAAAAATATTCGAAATAGTATTTTACACTTTCACTGCATGAATTCATATTAAAGTCACCCATTACAACTATTTTTTTGTGTTTTAAACATAAATTTTCTATTATTCTAAACACTAACATATATTCATAATCAATAGTCTTAGGCGGTATGTATATCACACAGCATAAAAACAAATATTTACAATTATTATCATAAACGGTCGCACAAACTATCTCAAACGAGCACTGGTCAATGTTGACGTCACACGGTACAAGTCGCATACGCAGTCTGTGTGTGGCCACGAGAAACGCGCCGCCGTGTTTACGCCCGTCTGATCTGTCGCATCGTATAATCTGATATCCTGGCGGAACTATTTCTGCATCATGTATAGAATCATTGCAGCCCGTTTCGGTTATAGCAACTATGTCTGCACTTGAAGACTCCACGTTGGTAAAAAAATTTTTTAATTTACTTCGAAGGCCCCTGACGTTTTGGTAGTACAAAAAATATTTAGCTTTTGTTTTTTGGTGGCTTACTTCTTGCTGTTTTCCGAAACCAAAACCATTCAGAAAATTCAGTATTTACGGGCCACACTTCAGGTAAGCATAGCTTGTTATACATTGATTCTGACACTGAAATTACAAAGGACGCATAATTTCTTTCCATCTTAGGTTTTATCTGTGTAATTTTTAAGTCAGTATCAGGACCACAAATGCCTCTCACATAAGATGATAATTTCTCATTCTGATAATCTCTCATTTTCTATATCAGACATCACATGTCAATGGTTGCTTAATGTGTACAGTCTGTCTGTTTGTTTATATTATATTTCTAATAGCTACCGGCCCCTTGTCTCTAGCCTAGTACCGTTGGCAAAAAATACTTTTCATAATACCATAATAATTGGTTTTCATTTTGATAACACAAATTCATAGTTTTGGCCAAGATTAGAAAATGTATAAATATTCAGAGTCAACATTCATATGTAATATTATCAAAACAAGAGTCTAGTAAAAATAATAGAATATTATTTATTTAACACATAAAATACACAACAATTAAGATCCATGTGTTAATTATATAAAATAACAGTCACACGCAAATAACAACAACAGCATTACAAAACAATAAAAAGAAACAGAAAAACAATATACAAAGCAGCGTACAGTTTCAGCGTTGCAAAAAATTAGCGCCAGATAATATTAACATAACGCCAAAATCATTGACGCCAACTATACACCGTTTTTATTTTTTTATTATTGGCGCGATGAGCAAGCTGTGGTTATGAGCAAGCTATATGAGTAAGTTCTTCATGAATAAGATATTTTAAAATGGATTAAGTAAGAGCAAACATTTCATGAGTAAGCTAGTTTATAGCCTAGCTGTTTATATTAGCCTAGTTGTTTATAATCAAGCTAAGCACAAAATGCTTACGATTCATCCATCCATATTTGAATACTGAATCTTCTAATTTCCCCAGGGAGCCTCTTTCTATTTACTATTTTAATATCCTTAAATAAAATCCGAAAGCAACCGGGATAGTATTTCCGCAGTTCCTGTGGGATTCTGTTTATGGTCGTTGTGGACTTAACATCAGGTGACCAGTGAGCTCGTTTGCAATTGACTATTCGGTGGTGTGTTTTAAAATGCGTCATCCACAAATATAATGTTTGATTTCCCCCGGGTATGGCATGCCCGAATGAGATTGTTTATGTTAATTTTTATCGATTCTCTATCGATGTAATCACTACGATTTCTGGCGAATGCGAAAAATAAAGATTAACTAACGCAATATGATCGGGAGAAACACCGTTGATAGCGTTAATAATAATAATATCTAATAGTAATAATAATATTAATTATTTACGAGGAGGAGTTCGTGGCGCAGTGGTAACAGCCGCGCGGATCGATCCACCAGGTTAAGCAACGCTTGCCGAGGTTGGTCCGTGGATGGGTGACCATCTTTACATACCGAGATTCCTCCGTGCCTCGGAAAGCACGTTAAGCCGTTGCTCCCGGCTGTCATTCGTAGATCTTTTACAGTCGTCACGGGTTGTCAGGAGACCGAGGATCTGACAACCAGTCTAACCGTGGGGTATCGTATCACCCAGTTACTGGGTTGTGGAGGTCCGACAGCAGTCGCTCCATGTAGATACACCAGTATTATATTTTTGTATTCAGCTGAATCCGGTTAGATTGGAAGCCGACCCCAATATATAGTTGGGAAAAGGCTAGGCAGATGATGAGTAATAATAATATTAATAAACTACCAAATAATAATGCCGAAGAATAAACTTCTTATAATGACTTTGGTGAAGTAGATTTCGTGTGTTCTTTTAAGAAGGGATATAATGTAAAATTCTGGAACCATGATTTGCCATATTTTTTTAACTTTTCATAGGACGTTAAGCACTTTCTATCAGCCTATCGATTTGTAACATATATCAGCAGTATGATATGTGACTCCTACATCATTATTATCAGTCCGCTTCCAGTCACTGGTCAGTCATGGAACGCGAGGTCTTTTTACCGGATTTTGCATTCGCCACTGTCTACTTGTAGAATTATTCAAAATTCAAAAATTTCACGTTTTTGAGATTGCAAGTTCGTTGGCTTAAACTACAGTTATATGTTAACTACACACGTTGTTAGTGGTGAAACAGCAAGTAACCGTGTCCACAGTTAAATTTTATAGTCAAAACTATGCAGCTTAGATTTAAAAAAAATGCGTACAAATTGGTACACGTTTTCTTATTTTATCATCATCATCGTCATCATCATCAGCCTTTATCCGTTCACTGCTAAATATAGGCCTCCCTCAATGAACGTCAAGACACAAAGATTTTTTATCTATTTGTTTGAATGCTCTTAAGTCTGGTAATATTTTCTTTATTTTATAATTAGACCTTCAAAAATCATGCCCCGACTATTTTTTTTTCTTTTGAATTAAAAAAATACGAAATATTTCAAATATCACGTATTCCATGGAATACACTAAGGGAACGTTAGTATAGCGGGGATTTTTTAAAAATTTTACATACTAATATTTTATATTGCATAATTATATTCCAACTAAGAATTATAATTACTGCATAAAATTCAGAAAAACTAGTTTCAAGGGCACGCTGAAGCACTAAAACTAGACAGACAGAGCACAAGGCCAATCGGACTGTAATGGCGGTGGAAACATTAAATGATCAAATACTGTTTAATGTCCTGATCACGTTTAAAAGTCACTGTTACATCACCCTCCACACATCCATAGAGATGTGTAACAAACAAACAAACTCTCACACCGGTGGGGCGCATGGGCTGTGCTACGCTCCCGGCTGCATCGATACCACTGCTTCTTTCTCCCGTTCGTTATCTTGCTTGTTTCTCCCGTGAGCAGCTTTGCTGTTTCGGAGACAGGGGAACAGGCATTGTAATTACGTAATAACCGGAGACTCTTATGTCTCCGGATAGACGGCACAATTGAGTTGCTTGACCTAGATCCAGGTACTCTAGTTTACATACATGGGTGACGTTAACCACTTATCATCAGGAGACACGTCTGCCAGTAGTTCTATCTAACATAATAAAAAAAAATCTATATATCTCACTCATACCTACTTAAATGCCCAAGACACTGATATCTTCACTTGTCAAAGATTTCCTCTAACTTTTCTTGTTCTTCTGTGGCCATGGTTGCCGTAAAGTATCCGAAGCGTCGGGCTTATAAAAAAATCCGTAAAAGTTGTTTCATTATAAAGAAGATAAGATGATAATTATTATAAGTATGTATAACTAGCAGCGTCGGTTTCACCCGCGTACCTACTTCGTATTCCCGTGGGAGTACGGTGATAAATTATAGCCTATGTGTTATTCTGATGTATAAGCTATATTATTGCAAAGTTTCATTAAAATCCATTCGGTCGTTTTTACGTGGAGAGTTAGAAACATCCATACTTACAAACTTTCGCGTTTATAATATAAGGATTTCGAAGAGAAGATTGAACGCACAAACCGTTTATAGCCGCGAGAGCTACGCACAGTATACAAATATTTCCTTATGGATTCTCCGTACCGAGCCGAGGCTGACGGGACGACAGCGAGAGGACAGCATCCCGATAATAGCCGCGCGATTATTGTCTGCACTAACACTATATTTACACACTAACGTGTCACTTTAACATGGGAAAACTCTGACCGCGCTCGATCATGATTATTATTTGTCACCCAGTAAACTAAAGATATTCGTAATAAAAAAAATATTTGCAGAAATATGTTTATTTATTTCGGCTAATATTTATTGCACTTGCGATAAAAAAAGTACAACAATACAAACTATTACTAACAATAATCTAATGTAAATCCAATATAAATAATTTTATAAAGGCGAATGTTTGTACGTTTGGATGTTTCTTGCTCTTGCAGCTGAAGCTCTTGAATGGATTTTGATTAAACTTTATAGTAAAACAGCTTATAAAAAAGAATATATCTTAAGCAATAATTTATCCCTGAGATAGGAAGTAAATGGGATAAACCACGAGGCGCTGCTGGTATTATAATAACAATTACACAGCAAACACAATGTTTTTCAATATTATTTCTGTGTGTTTACCATAAATTGAAATATACTTATTCATCATCATCATCATCATCATCATCAACATCATCAACATCATCAGCCTTTATCCGTCCAGTGCTGAACATAGGCCTCCCTCAATGAACGCCGAGACGAGCGATCCCTTGCTACTCGCGTCCAACGCGGACCTGCCACTGCACGGAGATCGTCTTCCCATCTGGTTAATGGCCGACCAACACTTCGTCTACCTAAACGCGGCCTCCACTCATACTTATTCATATCTAACATTAAATTCCTTCCATAGAATTAAATTCGCACACTATTGGAGAAATATAAATTTAGCATTAGATATAGCCGCGATAATTACCTCAAAATTTTTTTACAGTGACATTATTAAGCGAAATTAAAAATCTCAGGTTAAATATTATTCTCAATTCGGTTAAAATCCGGAATTCGCGTGCATATTACTCAACCAAACTCAGTTTACAACATTTACAAATTCATTTTAATATTCTGTGTACATTTAAAAAATTAAAAGTTGCGCAAGATACAGTATATTATACCGTATATATTTCCTTCGTAGGATTATGTTTCCATCCATAAAACTGTAAATATCTTTAATATGTAAAACAGTACTATAAATATAAATATAAACACGACTTTAAACTTTTTTCTTATTTTTCTTGGAAAGACAAACGAGTCGAGCTCTTTAGAAATAGCCTAGGCATTTATTGAATATTCTGAGACATTCTAAGTGAAACACAGCACAGCTGTTTCATGGGACAAATAAGCAACATGGTGGTAATAAAGCCGGAGCAGCGCTGCTTGTTCCTCCCACCCAAGCTTGCAGGCAGCGAAACGAAAATGGTTATTAGAATCGAACCCGCACTTAGCAAACATTAAAAGTTCTAACTATGGGTGCATGACAATAGTATATATAATATATTATAACAAATAAGAATTAGCTTAAATATTTATTTTAATGTATTCTTCCTAGTTCAAATTATATAACTAACCCTCAAGTTATTTTCTTGTGTTTACTCGAATTTCACTCATTATAATGAAATAACTTTTACGGATGTTATCGCGGTTTATTTAGTTTTTTACAAGTCCGACGTTTCGGATACTTTACAGCATTTTACAGCAACCATGGTCACGGGAGGACTCCTCCCGTTTCATTATAATAACTTTTGAGTTTTTAGTTTTAGTCTCTCTTTAAACATGTACTACTACTCATGGATCAATTGTAACGGCCAAAGCTAATAACTTTTTTGATAAAATACTCATAATTATATGTGACAGGAATAAAGGCTAAGGAAAACATAATTACATTTACATACGCTATATAAATTATGTCATCGTAAGTCACTACTTTTTGTTGTAAGTTCACTCGCCACTATTACTGCTAAAGTATTTGACAGTCTGTTGAATGGCATTCTGGAACAGCATATAAGCCTACATGATGCCCAATTCGGGTTTAAGGCAGGGTTGTCAACAGAAACTGCCATATTAAGCCTAAAACACACTGTCAGTTACTACACAAAAAGGAGGACGCCGGTATATGCGTGCTTCCTGGATTTGTCAAAAGCCTTTGATCTTGTCAATTATGACATCTTATGGGATAAGCTGGGCAGTGCGGGTGTGCCGGTGGATACCATCTCAATTCTCAAGTACTGGTACTTAAATCAGAATAACCGAGTGAGGTGGGCCGGTACGCTGTCGGATGAATATAAGTTGGAATGTGGCGTAAGGCAGGGCGGGTTAAGCTCTCCTCTTTTGTTCAACCTGTATATTAACCAGCTTATTGAGGAGCTCAGCAATACACATGTCGGATGCTTTATTGACGGAATTTCTTTTAATAACATCAGTTATGCAGATGACATGGTGCTGCTTAGTCCCTCAATAGGTGGTTTGAGGGAACTCCTGCGTATCTGCGAGACATACGCCGAGAGACATGGGCTCAAGTACAACTCTAAAAAGAGCGAATTGCTTATTTTTAAAACAGGCAAATATAGACCCAAGCATGTGCCTCCTGTGTACCTGAATAGTGTTCCTTTAAGGCAGGTTGAACACTTTAAATATTTGGGTCATATTGTGACTGATGACCTCAGGGATGACGAGGATATAGAAAGAGAACGTAGAGCGTTGGCGGTGAGAGGCAACATGCTCGCCCGTAGGTTCACTCGATGTACAACTCAAGTAAAGATTACACTTTTTAAAGCATACTGTCAGTCTTTCTACTCGAGTGGTCTGTGGGTGTGGTGTAAGCGTCGATCCCTCGACACTCTACGTATCCAATATAACAACGCTTTCAGAATGCTGTTGCGGCTTCCGTGGCGCTGTAGCGCGTCAAGAATGTTCGCTGTTGCTCACACCGACGGCTTCAAAGCGGTTATACGCAAGAAAACAGCTTCTATGCTGCAGCGTCTGCGGAAGGCCAGCAACGGCATTCTGAAAGCAATTGCGGCTAGGTTTGACTGCCCTATCCAAGAACATTGGGTAAGGGTAGTCACTGGACATGTGTAATGTTAATGATAATCTGTATTCCTGTCAAATATTAACACTACTAACATAATTATAAGCTAATATTGTAACTAACAAACTAACAATAATATGGGCATACTTGTGTCTGAAATAAAGATTATTATTATTATTATTATTATTATTATTATTACTACTTGTTTAAATACGAAAATTACTGTGTCGATCTAGTTCACTACGAAACTGCTGATCGGGTTTTATTATAATTAGACTGTACACTACCTTTCTCTTGTTAAGGATTCCAAAACATATTCATCTTTAGAACATAGGTGACATAAATTGTTCTATTTTCTCATCTTAATGCTTTAAACACTTCAAGCTGTCAATTCTTTTCACTTTGAGCTATGAAATAAGACAGATAATGAATTTTATATAGATAAGTCATTTTTGTCAGCATAAAGGCAATATATCTCAAGATATAGGAATTTCCGAGATTAGCAAGCCGAACGTCGGGAGTAAGAACGCTTAGAACGCTAAGTTACTGGCGTTCCGCCAAGAGATTGTTCGGCATCTTTTGTTAGTGTAAACGGAAGCGATGTGATGATTTTTAGTGCTGTTTTTTCTGTCAAGCCCTATTGTATTTATCATTATTCTCACGTTAATAATGATTATCGTGATAGCTAACCCGTATTGAAACTGTGACATAATTGAAGAATTGCAAACCCAAAATTAAAACACTTATATTATACTAATCTTAGAAACTCTACTAATCAGGTATAGCATAGGATACGGTATATAAAACGACCTTCACCGAGATGCTTATTTGATGAAACTTATTTTATATTTAATTTAATATGTCAATAAACATGTTGCATATGGGTTGGCTAAAAAAATTCAGTCCATATTATTTTTAAACGTACGGTACAACAATTATTACCTTCAGGCTTTTTTTGACAATTTTCAAGCGTTCTAACCATTTTTGCCGATTCTTAACCGATTTTAATAGAATTTAATATGTTACATACATTCAGTAACTCATCCTAAAAATTTACAATCCCTTTCTTTAATTTTCCGCGGTATTCATACGTCATTAGCTCCTGGAATCAGCCGAGCGCGGTCGTCGATGGAGCGTTTATTGCAGCTGCGTGTTGTCTCGGTGTCCGTATGTAAAGCACTGACAACTCTATGAGGTGATTAGCATGTAACTGTTAGTAACATCTTTTTATCAGCGGCTAAAGAATTTAGTGACATTTATTGAGCCACAGAAGTCGCCAAGACTTACCTTTTTTTTTTTATTTAATGCCGGGAAATGCGCTTAGGCTTCCCGCGGGGGAGTGGTTCTCCCCAGGCGGGTATGTGGGACTCGCTACGCCCGAAAGTTGGCCGCAGCTCTACCCACTAAAACCCGGCGAGTGCCACCAATGGCGCCTTTAGTACCCCGGATCTACAAGCAACAAGGCACCTCGACGGCTAGTCAGTTCCTCAAGGGACTGACGTCACCTCGACAGAGGGGTTGCCCCGCACCACAGATCAACCCCTACCAATGTCGAGACAGTACAATGAAGTGAGGTTCTCTTTTGCCCCCTCTTCTTATAAGATGGGTACAAAGAGCCCCCTCGGCTCAATTCGCATCGTCTCAGTTGTTAGGGTCACCCTAGGCTACTAAGTCCTACCGCCACGACAAGGCCTGAACCGTGGTGGGACGTCAAGACTTACCTACTTACTTCTCAATATGGGTTCATGAATGTCCCGGTATAGTACGAAAGTTTGAATATTTTATTTGCTAAGAACCATCAGATTCGAACGTCGATATTATTGATATATATGTTCTCGGAGGCTTCGCGGAATACAATTAGTATTGGCCGGTCAATATTGACTTGTGCTGTTTTGTGTTTGAACGGTCTGCTAATTATACTTTTCTGATTGCACTTTAATAGTGTGTAAAAATTGTTTTTTATATCTGAAGGCATTTTTAAATTAGGAATAGGTACATGAATTTATTTCAAATATATACGAGATATTTACGATTTAGCTATTTTAGACATTTTCTGCAATAAAGATTTATTATTATTATTATTATTATAAACGAGATATTTTGGAACGGGAGAAAGAGATAGATTGGGAGATCTCTCCCAGGTGCTAGGTCGGTCTCCTATCTGTATGTGCCTCTATTCTGCTTGCTTCCTGAAACAGCTTTACTGTGTTTCGGAAATATGAGCTGGCCAAGTAATGTACCGCTAAATGAATAGAATAGAATACTTATTGTATGGGGATATTGGGGACACCAGTTGTCAAATTACATGTCGTAAGCTAGTGTTATTCCCATACATTAGGGCCTGTTTTACAATCTCCAGTTAAGTTCCCAATAGGCTATCGGCAACATATTTGACAGATAGAGTATGGAGTATCTGTCAAATATCTGTCAAATATGTTGCCGATAGCCTATCGGGCACTTAACTGAAGATTGTGAAACAGGCCCTAAGTATTATATTCTATTCGTTTAACCTTTGTGTCACTTGTCTAGGGGGGCAAACTCGTCTGCCGATCCGCCTATTTATCCAATGCAACAATAGCAAATCTGGGTTGCAAATATGCGACGTCTCCTTAGATCACTTATTTAACTTCTGCATATATTATATCTAATAATATAACAGGAAACATAAAAATTACATAATCATGTTATAGCTCTCTTAATTATTTGAACTCTCGAAATGGCGTATTTTCGCGTATCAGGAAACGGGAACTTGTTTCTTATTATGATAATTATGACATTTACTCATTAATATCCGTAAAAATGCTATGAGACATTAAGACACTCTTTATCTATTATAGCTGTTGCCCGCAGCTTCGCCTGCGTTAACTAAGATTTACAACGGGAGCTTAGTACGCAAAATAACATTTTTTACTCCTTGTGTCCGAAAAACCAAAATATCTTACGGAACCCTATTTTTATCAGAATAAAATTTAGCCTATGTTACTCGTGGATAATGTAGCTTTCGAATGGTGAAAGAATTTTTGAAATCGGTCCTGTACTTTTTGAGCCTTTTTTCATTTCTCGTTCTAGTGTCAATTTAGTCTACTGTCTAGTAATTAAGACATACGAGTACAATTTGAGTTGCTTAATTTTCTTCAGCAGTCGTAAGACCTTTTCAATGTTTCGCGGAACGAATACCTCATCTCTCATACCTTGTCTCGTATCTTTCGACGTCTTAAAAATGTGGCCTTCTAAAACTTTTCTTCGAGGAAACGATCCATTCTCTTGCGAGTAGGAGGTAACTAACGGGTACCCTGAAGACTTTTTGACCCTAAGGCTATTCATCAGCCTGTCACTTGAACATATTACTCTTTTAAACCGACTTCAAAAATAGAAGTTACTCAATTCGATTGCGTATCTTTTATAAGGGTGTTCGCGGATAACATCGTCGCTGTTGAACAGATTTTCGTATTTTTCATGTCCCTAAATATTTCTAGTCCGTCTAAAGTTTTTGCATTTTTCCTGTTAGTTTTCTTGTGGAATATCAACCACGCACTTCTAAGAGTTCCACCAAGCTTGAATTAAATTTTTATGAACATACTTTTCTTAGCTTCACTTGACACGTAAAATATATTATATTATCGACATATTAAGATAAATTTTATTATTATATATTCAAAACGGTGTCAACATTTTTTTTGTGCCATTAAAAATAAAACCTTTATTTTCACTCTTTTATCATCAACCTCAATTTTTTATATTAGTACTTTCGGCATAACGAAGTCTGTCAGGGCAGCTAGTAATTTATATAAACTGTTTAACTCAAGACATAACATAACCTTGGGGAGGCTTGCCGGGCTACAATGTACCACTTGTAAGGTTTGGCTTGACAGTTGGCTTTGTAGTTTGTCGTAAATCATCTATTCGCGGTTATTTGTATTATCGAGTACGCCGTAAAAACTAACGTGTCAATTTATTCTACTTCAGTTAAACAAACAGTAAATTGCTGTGTCTAACAAACAAACATATTTTAATGCGCCACTAAAATAAAAGCAGAAATTTGAGAAAAATATGTAGAGGAGGTTAAAATTTAGATACTTTCTACATTTATATCGGCATAAGTATTTTATATTTTATTTTCAGATATTTTACAATTTACAGCAACAGATAACTGTAACATCCTAACATTGCAAAGTTATAATAAATCTTTTTAAAACGGGATATTTACCATGTTTTTAGTATTATTTCGCGGAGCTCGATATTTCGACACTGTCTACGAATGTCATTTCCACTCTCAGACTTATTGAGTCGTGAACTAGACAGTAGATAATTTCAAAATATCGAAATAAAAATAAAAATACGGTAAACATTTCGTTTTAATTATTGCAGTAATTGGAATAACCATATCAATTAAGAATTCTATACCCTGTACTCAATATTTTGGCTAGACCTTTCTATGGTATAAAATACCGCATATCGCGGTCCTCATACTAAATCTATTGACTATCTTAGAATCATATCAGTGCCGAAAATTAATTCGACTTTCCGACACACAGCATTACTGAACGAGGATCATGCAGATGGCTGAATTTCTTAATGGGTTTTTAGCTCACATTCATCAGGCAGTAATTGTCACAGATTAAGTGTAATGAGATGTAATTGTCTCGCAAATAACCAATTACATGGAATTCTCTAGAATTAAGAAAGTAAACATGGCGCATGCCAGCGCTATCTGATCTGCGGACACGATGTCTTGTCATCACCAGTGACTTATACAGTCATTCATTATTTTTTTTAATGATGCAGGTTAATCATCATCATCAGCCTTTATCCGTCCATAGCTGAACATAGGATCAATGAACGCCAAGACGACCGATCCCCTGCCCCTCGCATCCAACACGGACCAGCTACTGCACGGAGACCGTATTCCTACTTGGTTAATGGCCGACCAGCACATCGTCTACCTAGACGCGTTAATGCTGTCGCATAGTCCAGGCTTACCTCAGGTAAAGACCTGAAGGTCAGGCTCCTGGACCGATGTGAAGACTCACAATTGGGAAGTACATTAACCTACTAATCCATGTGAGAGCGCCTTCAGCCGCGTTTTAAGGCCACGGCCTTAAATGAGGAAACCTGCATGCCTGATGAGATTAAGTCTTTGAAGGTGTGTGAAGTTCACTAATACACATTAGGCCAGCGCCTCGGTGAACTATGGCCCGATACCCTCCTCGCCTGATTTCGAGGAGGAGACCCGTGACTAGCAGTGGGACATATGTGGGTTGCTACTTTACCTTTATTACGTCATAACCTTTACGACTGTAACCTTTTTTGACGTTTTAGATGTTTCAAGTATTATAATTATATTGGTATTTTAAGCTAAAATTCTCCTTATAATTTAATTTATTCCAATGTAGGACTGAAATGCGATAAAACATTTAGCGATCAACCCAAATTAAAGTTAATTCCAATTGGATTGTATCCTTAAATGGAGGAGGAATGTCGAGAATTCTTGATGATAAAACGGATAATGAAGAACTACGCAGCCTCCTTAAGGTTTAGGGAGGTCGAAAGAACTAGGTCAAGGTCAGACGGGGATGAATCTGTCGATATAGTTTCTATCGATGTATTGTCTAGCACTGTTTTATTATATTGTATAGAGAGAGGAATTATACAAAAAATTCTTCTATGCGTATGTATTGGTGTTGTTTTGTGTGTGTGTGTGTGTTCAAGTAAATTCTAGAATAATTTAGATTTACGATTTTAAATAATGTTTTATACAGGAAAACCTCTAATTGGTTCGCTAGTTATTACTTTACTAGCTACTAGTTAGTAGTTATTACACGGCTTTAGGTTTTAGGCTAGTATTTTTTCATATTATAAAATAAGAATTCATTTTCGAAATTTTTAAGAACATTTTAATAAGGTTTGTCTTAATCTTTTATCATCTTTATTATCCGTCCTATGTTGGAAAATATTGTTAATGTCTGTAGTCTGTACAGCGTAACCAAATAAGACTCCTCGAGCAATTTCGAGGATCAATAGAGGCACGTAGAGGCTACGCGTGGATTATCCTTATATCTGATTATATTATGTCTGTCTAGACAGTCGTAATTAATATGTTAAAGGCAGTGACTAATTAGAAAGCCCACGTGCACCATTCAATATCGTGGCACAGTGAATAATCACCCATTCAGGACTCACCATCGGATGCTCAGAGATAATACAAATACAGCAATATATATTATAATAATATAATAAGGATATTTGTGACTTTGAATATCCTTACTACTTTTATAAATGTGAAAGCGCGGATCTTTGTTACGCTTTCACGCAAAAACTACTCAATCGATAATAATGAAACTTTGTACACATAATCTGGGAGGTACTAGAAGTAACATAGGATACTTTTAATAAAAAAGGGACTTTTTTCCTAGCGCAGGTAACAGCTAGTAGAATATAATATTCGAAACCAAGAGCAACTTAATTGGAATTTAGCGACGCGCCGCGCTTTCGTCTGCTTTGGTGACATCTTGCTTGGCTCTCCCGTTAAACAGCTTTGCTGTGTTTTGGAGACAAGGGAACAAGCAGTGTTATTACCGACACCTAGACAATAGATAAAGAAGTTGCCTGGGCTGATACCAGGTCTACTTATTTATGTATATGGGCGTCGTTGGCCACATACCAGCACGTGGCTTGTGTGTTTGCCCATCTATTTACCCGGGAATGAGGTTTTCGCTAAGCAATTTTTTTTTTAAATTTTATAATGTTTTTATTTATTCAACACCAACAGCAATGAACACAATCACGACAACAGCATGAGTAGTCTTATATTTGAAAGACTTTTCCGCCGGGATTTTTTTACATTTTGTTGTAATATAAAGCATTCTCGAACTCACTTATACACACACAATTTTAATCAAAATCGATCCAGCCAGGAATTCAGTGACATACCTTTTTAGGACCCTTTTTACTCACCACGTCAATAATAGGATTCGATGGACTGTACTAAAATAGCCCAATTTAATAATACATGTATTGCATTCAATATTTCGACTATATTGACATCCTAACAGGACCAGGTACTTGTGAATCACCAGCGACGCAACGGAAGTGCGACGTTTCCTTATGGAGACAGAGGGGACAAGGGAGAGGTGCGAGGGGGGCAAAGGGGGGAACGCTGGGCCCGTTATGTCACTGGCGCATTATTGTTTGTTACTCTGGTCCGTGACTATGTCCCCGTCTGCCAGTCTAGACTCCGCGTCTAGGCTAGGTTAGAAAATATATGTTCAAACATTCTTTCAACATTATACCGCCATTTATGGAAGCTACCATCTTGTTTCCACTGCAGGTTTTCCTTTTTTAAAATTGTAAAGATATAGTGTGTTATACATTTTTTATTGAATGTTGCAATGCGTCCCTTGCATCGGTACTTTCATAAATTACAATTCATTTTGTCACCTCATAATAAAGCGCATTTTTTTATTGAACCTCTACTCAAGAAAACAAACTTAATAAAGCATAATAAATAATACGGTCGAATTGAGAAACGTCTCCTTCCTTGAGGTCATTTGAAAATGGGTTAGTTGCATATACAAACTCGGCAACAGGTTCTTCATCATCCAGATTTTAGATAGCCTAAACTAATGCTAGACACACTAAAAAGATTATAATAAAGACAACGCCATAACACAATCGCTGTTAAGCCCGGTTTAACAAAATCTAATTACAGTTTCGGTGAGGCTTCATACGAATTTATATAAAACCTTATGTACCACCAAAAACGTGTCTTTTTAATTATAATCACCCATTCTCTTTTGGAGACAAGTTTTTAATGTCCCCTTTTGACAATTTCGAAAGCGGATATCCTAATGATAAACCTAATTTCATAATGGTTTCAAAAATTATAAAAAAAGTAAGTATATACTCAGCTTCCACATGATAACTCTATCAGTCTATTAGTCCAGCTAAATCTGCATTGTGATAGTTATTTTGATAGACTATGTCATAGACTCTATGATGACCTTATGTTAATAAATAAGTCCTGGCTGAATGTCGCAAAAGGCGATTGTTTGCCAGAAGTAAAAGAAGTAGAAGAAGAATAATTAAGTCAACCTATGGTCAACCTTCTTGCATGTCATGAACATTTGTTTTGAGTATTAAATTTTAAATGATTGTTGCACAAAGAAACAATAAACTTTGCCATATAACTAATATACCTAAATAATAATAACAGTCAAAAAAAAAACTTAAAACAACAATTTGGCGCGCATTTTTTTTAATAATATGACATTTAGCGTTTGTTTGCTCAAACAGCCAAGGCTTATTACGTCAGAGTGCATTTCGTCTGCCATGACCGGATTATACAGCCAGTAAGTTAACACCTGTTTGTCAAATGGTCCGTGTAACTAGTTTAGCATTACTACCGTCTGGCGAGTTGCTTCAATAACGCATAATTCAGCAATGACAATCAATAAGTTTTTTTATAATACTAATTGCTGGAAGTAACATAAAATTGATTTATCTATTTCGTTTTGTTCTTTAAAAAAATTACTTACTTTTTGGCGTTTTTATTTTAATTTTTGTATTTAAACATGTCAAATAAAAATTCAAAATTGAATTTCACTGTATCTAATTTTAATGAGATTTAAAACGGGGTATTTACTCGATATTTCGACATTATTTATGAATGTCATGTTCACGAGATTAAAATCCTATGTAATGAGATTGTTTGTTTTTTTTTTATAGTTATTGAGCAGAAGCTGGCATTTCACAAAATTATAATTTTACAAATACAATGAACGCTTACTTTTACTTCTTACATCAATAAAAATCAACAAAAAGTGTGCACAAAAACCTTAATGCATACTTTCTGTCCATTCGCGCATAAAATCAAAGATAATCTAGGAAACAATTTTGCACGGAAAGTCATTTAAATAACAATTTCAGCTGTTAAGCTTCGGCCATTTTGTTTTTAACGAAATCCGTAATTCGAACACAGATTAAAAATGTAATAAAATGGTTTCGCGATGGTACATCCTATTTACATTTTACTATTTGCTAATTACTTTCTATATATGAATTAAATTTATATAATCATCTTCATCGGCCTATGCCTTTCACTTTTGGCCATATTATGCTTCCTTCAGTGAACGCCAAGACGACCGATCCCTCGCCAACACGGATCATCCACGGTGATCGCCTTCCCATTTGTTTAATAGCCGACAGCACGACTTTAAATTATTAATTGCACTTAAAATTATTGAAAGTAAAACTAATATTTAATATTATGAAGGTTTGATAAGCTAACTGCAGCTACATTTTTAATGGTTAAATATGACTGTAAAAATATATATTATTTTCACTTGTATACGGTTTTTATTTACAGTTATTACGAGTATATGGTAACATTATAAACACATATTATTTATAAAAGAAACAAAAAATGTACATATTACTCATTGCTTCTACTGAATATAATTGTTTTAAAACAATTATTTCTTATAAAATGGTACATTATATAAAATATATAGGTAAATTAAAAATTCTCATGTATTGTATGTGGTGAGATCACTGTTTGGACAAATTGAAGGCCACGGTATGCGATGATAACAACCAAATATTCTGCAAGATAAAATGCCATAACATTATCATCATCCGTATCAATAGCCGGACCTCCTTCATGAATACCAAGACGAAGTTTTCAATTTACATCAAGTAGAGTCATTTCACCACATGAAAGACAGCCATCTTCACAGGTTTCGACGGCCGGCTTCTCGAATGGTCCGTCTACCGGACATAGCGGTCGTGGGTTCGAATCCCGCCAAGTGCAGCGTCGGGTCATGGACGTGTTTAATATTATTAAGTATTTATAGCGATTTCTTATATTTATTTCCTTTCCTTCTTCTAAGTATGCGTAACACAAGTTCTTATTGAAATTACTAAAGCGTACGGTTAACGTGGTGTATACAGTGTTGGATTTA